>CM063522.1:11423487-11945987 GCA_032199755.1 Ambrosia artemisiifolia
AGAAAAGTTGTACTAGAGATGACAATATAAGCGGGCCGGGTTACATATCAAAATGGGTCAGGTCAAATATCAAGGTTCATCATGGTTCCAATAAGCTCCGGTTATCTACACCATAGTTGTCAAAGCGCATAGGCGCACTCAAGGCGCATAGGCCGAGCTCGGAGCGTAGGTGCAAGGCGCATAAAAAACGAGGGCTTTTTATAATTAGGCGCATAGTATAAAATACATTTTTAGGGATTTTAGAGATGTTTTAGGCTTGTTTAAGGCTACTTTAGGATGTTTAGGGTTGTTTAGGACTTGTTCATAGCTCATTTAGGATGTTTTAGAGGTTTTAGGCAAGTTTTAGCCTGAATTTGACTGGAAATCAGTCTGAAACAGGCCTGATAGTGCGCCTCAACGCCTAAATACATGCCTCACATGGCGTAGCGCACTTGGTGCGCCTCGTTGCACCTCGGCGCCTAGGCGCGCGCCTCACGCGCTTTTAACAACTATGATCTACACATCCCCTCAATTTATTTGCAGATCCCTATACGGGTCGTAGAGGGCTCTACGGCCCGTATAGGGATGTGCAAATGATTGACAATCATTAGGATGAGTTGGAGATGTGAAAAAGAGATGTATGGATGTTTGAGATGGGTTAGAGAGGTGAAAATGGATGTATATAGGTGTTTGAGATAGGCTAGAGAGGTCAATTTTGATTCTATCCCACATTTCAAGCCACATGGTTAGAAAAGTTAAAGATAAAGAAAGCCCCATACTTTTTAATGTCTCCCACCAACATTATCTCCATTCACATAAATCCCAAGAATTTTCTCATCTATTAACTAAGATTTTGAAATCAAATATAATATTCATACTTTAGATTGTCTATGAGTAAAAGATTAAAAAAAAAACTTCCCAATTTTTCATGCAAACTTTAAGGAAATTAATATCAGTCCATTATTTATGCCTCAAAAATAGGAAATACAATAACAAAATCCATTAGGATCAATAGAATATTATCAAAGTAAAGTGTCACATGCTTGTTGACTGACAACTCACCTTGTCTCCCAACTTTGGAGAAAACATATTCAAATTTTCAGGTTGAACCACCACTACTCGGATCCTACCATATTCGAAAACAATGACCCATCCAAACACAATGGAAACCAGAGATCTCCCAAATGATTAATTATACATATGAAGAACCATATTATTGTTAATCCTCAAGAGCAAACGAATATGAACACATGAACATTTAATCCATCATCAACCATAATGGCTATACAGTCGGATACAACTGATGATTAACTACCACACAGTCATATACAATGACTTAGGGGTTGTTTGGTTGATTAAGTGCTGAATCATTAAGAGGTCTGAATAGTTAAGAGGCTCTGAATGATTAAGTGTTGAATGGTTCAGCTATGCACCAAATCTGAATGATTCAGCTCTTAACCATTCCATTCAAAGCCTTTTTTAGGTTGAAACAAACAGTCTGAATGCTGAATCATTCAAAGATGAATGGTTCAGAGCCTCATTAAGAGGCTACCAAACAGGACCAAGTGTGGACTAAGACCAATATTGTCCGCTTTGCCCCCGATGGGTTGCCCATCCAGGAACTCACGGCTTTGTTTTTGGTCGCCCCGGTGGAGACTTCCCAGGAGGTCACCCATCCTGGTACTGCTCCCACCTGAGCACGCTTAACTGTGGAGTTCTCCTCTCATCCACTAACATTAAGCCCAAAACGCGTTGGTGATTTAAGAGGCTTTGGATTACTTATGAACCAAGGATCTCTCCTGGCCACGGCCAATGTGGGATTTGCCTAGGGTGTCAAACAATGGTCCATGTTAATCTTCTCGGAAATCGGTACTGTTACAATCACCCCCCTTAGGGACTCATCGTCCTCGATGAGGTTTGCCCCACCATCCCGAACGACACCGGAGTGGCTCTGATACCATTTGTAACATCCGGCCTCTCATAAATTTAGTTATAATGAAATAACAAATAATTTTGCTTTTCAAAAGTCACGATTCTTTATTTACATTGTCAATTTAAAATTTAGACTATTAAATTATTCTAATATTTTCTTATAAAGGTTTAAAATAAAAATATATTTGGAAATAGTCTATATGTATTAGTGTGAATCATAAATCATGAAACTAAGACCATAAGTAATGGTTCATGCCTTTTAGGCGCATTTTCTGCCACATCATTATTATAAGGCCCCTCAAAAAAGTGTGTAATGGTTAAAACCACTTAATGCCCTTTTTAGTTATTACTTTCCATATTTTTTTATCCCATTTGGGCATTATACTAGAAATGTCCCTCCCTCTTAATGCCCATGTAATGCCTAAGGGGATGGTGTTGGGGGCATTATCATGCTTATTCAAGCCCCTATAATGCCCATTACACATGGTCTAAATGAGAGACTTGAGACTTAGAGAGGAAAGCCATTGATTCAATTTCATATTAAAGTGAATAAATAATTGAGGTTACATTATTTGACATTTAAAGAAGAAAAAAAAAACAGTGCAAACTTCTTCTAATGTAACCGTCCATTTTGGTTATTATTGATTGTGAAAAAAAAAAGAAAAAAAAATCACCCATTTATTAGTGGCAATTATGAGTAATAAATCATTTTTTTTATACTTGAAGTGCACATATATATTAATATATACACATACACGTCCAAGGATCTCACTCTAAAAAAATTGGTCTATCCATTCTGTTAGAAATGCACCTACACTAACCAAGTTTGTAATCAAATCATGATACTGTTCAAACAAAACTATTTTGTTATGTTACCATGATATTCAGGAAGAGGCACTAGAATTACTCAAGTTCAACTAAGGTATGGACTCTAAGCAACTTACATGTACGAATTTGAATTTTCCTAACTTCGTTGTTGGAAATTCAAACTTTTATTTTTATATGTTATGTGACCTCCATCATTATGTGGTATTATATGTGTATATAGTTATATGATTTTTAGTAGATATTGATATGATGCACTGAACTACTAAATTACCGTACCGAAAGGTGACCACTGAACCTGTAAGTCCTTCATATACACCGGTAGAAGGGGAAACGAAGCCTTCCTTATAAAGGGGTTGATACCCTTTCATATTAGGGTGCGTTTCGCCTGGGCGAGCAACTCGTCGGGCGAGTCGTGAGCTCTTGGATGGGCAACCCATCTGGGACAAAACGATAGCGTCCTAAACCGGTTTGTGTGGGATGTTACAGAAAAGTGATTACCGAATTACTGAATGTGCTACCGAATGTGCTACCGAATGTGTTACCGAATGTGCTACCGAACGTGCTACCGAACGTGCTACCGAATGTGCTACCGAATATGAAATACCGAATATGTTATAAGTATTGTATGATATATATATATATATATAGATACAGTTTAAGCATCTTTATTATATACTTGTTGTCCCACTGAGTAATTTTACTCAGGCGTGCATATGTGTTTTATGTACGTTAGGTTCAGGAAAAATCTAAGAAGATATGGAAGTGGGCTCAAGGGAACAAAAGACTCACAGGGATTTTTATAAAAATTATCAATGTTTTGTATTGTAATTTATTTTTTTTAGAAATCGTAAAGTTTTTATTATCAATAGATTGATGTATTGAATTCTGTTTACCGTTATAGTGACACATCAGCCCTAGTACGGGCGGGGTGTTACACTACCAAACAGGACCAAATGTGGACTAAGCATCAAGAACAAGTAGTTTGAGCCATCCATAACTAAGAATAGTCGAATACATAACCAAAAATATATTTGTTATGTTATTTTATTTAGAACAAGAATTTTATTTTATTTTTTTATAAAAAACTATAAAAATGTGGTTAAAAAAATATAAACAACAATAAAGAAAAAAATAACAAGGGGTCGTAGAGGGCTTTATGACGCGTATATGGGCCTTCCACAACCCGTAGAGGGCTTTACGGGCCGTGGACGGGGACCTCTCTATGGGCCGTTGAGCATTCCACCAGCCGTGGAAAAACAAAGCAAAGAAAGCTTCCACAAGAAGCTTTGTATTTTTTTTAAATAAATTAAACAAAATAAAAACCCTTCACGTGTCGTAAAGTGCCAAACGGGCCGTATATATACGTGCCAGCCAAAGTTATGTATGTGGACACTGCCAATGATTAACAATCATTGGGATCCATTTACGGCTCGTAGATTGTTGAGTTTTAACCTTATACGGCATGTGGAGACCTCTACGGCCCATATAGGGGATGTGTGAAAAAATTCAGGGGATGTGTAGATAATATCACCTTTCCAATATGGTAATTAAACAATCATAAGTAACATATTATAATAACGGATTAAGCCTTTGTATACTTTTAGAAGCATAGGCCCTTTTTGGTAATCACTCAAATAAACATTGACTACCCTTTATTACCAAAATGAACATATTTTGCAGCTAAACTCTAGGGGATTCATGGAAAACAATATATAAGTGCATCGAGTAACACTTGTCTTGAATGGCTAAACTATATCCGTTTTAAAGATGTGGCCCTAGCCTTTAAACCAATAAAGCATGTAAACATGTCCCAACACTGAAACGACTAACATTGCCGCTACAAAGTTAACAGGCTAAAATTTAGCCGTGAACTTTAATTTTTTTATTTACCATGCCCCTAAACCTTAGCCATGTTTAGCCCTTTTAAATTAAACCCCTAAAACAAAAAAGAAAACAAAATAATTTAGTCCCCTAAAGGTTAGGGAGAGAAATAAATGGCTAGAACTTAGGGAGTTAGGGGGAATAATCAAATGGCTAGAAATTAAGGATGAAATGAAGATACGGGTATAAGTTAGGTGGAAGAAACAAATGGCCGGCTAGAACTTAGGGATGAATGGGACCGACCGGAAGTTAGGGGGAAAAACAAATGGCTAGAACTTAGGGATGAAATGAAGAAAACGGCTAAAAAAAGGTAACCCTAGAAGTTAGGGAAACCAGTGGATGGATATCACGGCTAAAGTTAGCCACAAGACACAAGTGAACCCTCTAGAGTTTAGCCGGAAACATGTTCATTTTGGCGAATGAAGGTCGTCAATGTTTATTATAGTGATTTTCCCTTTTTAAACGGTAACATACAAAAGCAAAATCTGACAAATCTAGAGATGGCAACATAACGGAGTTGGGTTACGAGTCGAAAGGGTCAAATATATACATCCGTGGTTCATCATTTCTCCAACACTAACAACTAAACCGAGCCTATAACTTAAAAGAAGGCAAATTCAGTACAAGCCAAGCCTAGTCCTCGGCTTGATCTGATTAGGCAGATTCCTGGTCCTATAAACTCTAGCTAGTCCAATTTCAGTCCATTTTTTCATTAGAAAAAGAAAATCTATAATAGCTACTTGTTTTTAACTTACTGATGTGAAGTCTTGCATTTTCTTTATAATTTTCTATCTTTAGTATTAATAGTCATTAAAAAATGTGACATATCTTTATATGAAGTTATAAGTAATGATTATTCTTTGTTAATAATGAAAAAACAAATTGAAGGCATATTGTTAAAAATACAACTCAATTTCATAAGCAGGTTTGGGTATTATGCATTTATGCTATAATCTAATGAATTGTCTTTCTTTTGTAACGTCGTATATGGGTTATGCAACATAACAGACTGCTAAAGTGACCATGATGAGCCTTTATGGCTAAATGGGCTTTCTTTTAGACATATAAATTATTTTTTTCTATAGGTGATATAGTGTGATGCTAGGGTTAAAAACACACGTTAAATTTGACTAGCAGTTTCCATTATCAGATTCAACCACTTCACATTACAAGTCTCTAGTTTCTCGAAGTTCGTCATTTTTTTCACATCTCTTTCCCTCGCTTAAGTATATTATCTGTTATTTACGGTTTGAACTTTGGTGTTCATAAGTGTTGATAATACGTCACGTCGATGTATTATGTTAGTTCAATCTTTGTTGTTGTATAGATCGTTTTGTTTGAGAGATTAGATTTCATCTAGTCGGTGAAATTAGGTTTTAGGTTCGGTGTTTTAATTTCCAGTTTTCTTGTCTTTGTTTAAGTGTTCTTGAGTTTAGGGCATACGGGGCACATTCGGCAATGGAGAATCGGCTTGTGTAGCCGACCGGCTACACTGTTCCGACCAATGACGCTTCAAAAATTGATTATCTAAATCGGTTTAGGCAAGCCGAAGAAAAAGAAGGAGACGGCCGAGGAAAGAAGAAGAAAAAGTGGGTTTGTTTTGGGTGGGGACCATCTCATGGAGTGTGTGTGATTGGTGGGTATGGTAAAATGGTGGGGTCCTTGGTTCCGGGCTACTTTAGGCTTGGCGTTTCCGGTGTTTAGACTACTTTAGACTAGTTTGGGGTTAAAATGACGTGGCGCGGTGTGATTAGTTCACTTTAGGCTAGGAGAGGCTGTGCCCCTTCCTCCCTTAATTAAGTGTTCATTTAAGGTTTCGTTAGTACTGTATACTAACCAAATGTTATGGAAAACCTATTTATATTTCAAGTTGGTTTCTAAGTTTCTTAGGTGAGTTTGAGATCGAATTTCTTGTACTAGTAAACTCAATACCTTTAAAAAACCTGCAAGCCCGATGGAAAATAAATCATTTACCCAACGATATGAGGCTATATCGAATGGGTACCAACCACATGATGTAGTTAGTACCATTATATATTATTATATGTTATACTATACCAGTGGCGAAGCTTGACCCGAAGGTTCGGGGGGTCGAAAGTCATCGGGGGGTCGGAAGTCACTAGTTTCACGGGGTCGAAAACCGGTTTCGGGGGGTCGAAACCCTATGTTTTCAAAATTTTCTATACGAATACTATATAATCGGAACTTCTGCGCGAAAATCCGGGGGGTCGGCCGCCCCTCCCCGCCCCAACTATGCTGCGCCACTGTACTATACTACGGGTTAGGATCAAATACACATTGAAAAGAAAATAGGAAGTCGTGGGAAAGGGTATTAAACGAAGTCCGATTGAACTCATTCAAGCGACAATTGAACTGTCTCATCGAACCATACGATCTTAGTTTTTAGGTTTTCAATTTTGTAAATTTTTTGCTTGTAGTTTTTAGAATTTTTGTTATATTACTGTGTCGTTTATATTGCATTGAGTCTTCGTCATTGTGTCATTTTTATGATTTGTAGGACCGTGTTCTTCGTCGAACAAGAACTTTAATCCATGGGTTTTGATCTGAATCAGAGGCGGAAACAATGATTCGAACTTTGATAGTTACGAGAGATTATTATAGATGAGTAGGAAACAAGAAAGCTAAATCAAATTTCGTTTGATTAATCTCACGCAAAGAGTCCGGATTACACCTTAGATTACCCATACTTAGGGCTCACCTAAATGACTAAGGCTATCTTGGGGAGAGACTAAGGTATTTATGCCAAGTCTGTCTCTCCCAAGTCTCCCTAGCCTGGTAATTAAAAAATTGCCACTAGTATATTAATTTCAATATAAACATTATCTTTTTTTTGAACGGCCAACGAAACGTTTTTGTCCGACTACTCATGGGACCCGTAAACTGGCGAACCCAAGAACCCTCCCAGGACTATGCAAGGGGCTGGCCAGGGTAGCCGGCCTGCCCACAAGGTTTTCGAACCGGGGAAAACCTGATCCCCCACCCGTCCGAAGACCCGCTGTGGAGAACCGGTAAAACCCGGGCGAGATCAGGACTCGAACTCCTGACCATAGGTGAGGAGTCATCCCTCATTTCTCATTAATGTCCTCCAAATGTAGCTAGTGGGAATTGAACCCAAGCCTCCCATAGGAAACTTAGGCCCTCAACCAACTGGGCTACAAGTGTTGGACCAATATAAACGTTATCTAATCTAACCTACGACTTAGACAACTAATGACTAGGGACTAACATAAAATGCACTAACATGATTTATTGTGTCTTTTTTCTTTGCATTGTGTTATGTTTATTGTCATTGTGTAATAGTTTGTGATCTATTGTGTTATATTTCGTGATTTATTGTGGTTTTTGTATCCTTCTCACCCTTCTCATTTTTTTACACTGTGTAGGATAATTTGACACATTGTATACATAATTACTTAAGTACTTAACTAACATTGTTTAATTAACTAAAGAGCCATTATTGTGTTGTTCAATAGTTTTAACATGAATCTAGCTATACATAACAGTCTAATCTTTAACTTATAACTTTTTTCACAATATCTTCAACGAAAAATACAAATCAGTTCATAGCAATCAGTAAAAAACTTGCCTGATAATGAGAGTTCCAGAGATCGATTCCTGATGCCTTCTGATAGTGATCGAAGAACTGCTTCATCCTGATCCAAACATTCATCCACACACACAATCAAAACTCAAAATCAACAAAAAAGAAGGGTAAGATAAATTAATTTTCAGCCGATTCAACTAGGCTCGCAAAACATGTCTTATCGTGTCTAACAGCTCAGACACGACGCGATTAACACTAGAATCAAACATGAATACTACTAGTTTAATTACTTTATACCTCATGTCTATAACACAACAGTTGTACGTTTTATGTACCAAGAACAAAGATATGTAGCTAAGCCTCCTAATTTTAATTATTTAAAAATAAAATACAATTACATAGCTTTTTTTTTCTTTTTTTTAAATTATTTTTATTTTATTTAAAACGAAAAACGAAAGTTACATCACAATAGAAGGTAGACGGGCAACAAGCTGCGCCGCCACCCCTTTCTGAATTGCGAACCCTAGTCTACTAAAGACAAATCCGTGCCCCCGTGGAGATGAACTATTGCTGTGGACGACTCGTTGGACCCTGGTCAAACGTATTTTCTAAACAAGTTTGATCGTGTAATAAACAGGTTATATTTGTAACAAAATAAAAACCAATTCATGTACTTAATACTTTGAAGCATCTAACAAAATGAAGATCAATAACAATAAAAAAACTATAAAATTAATCATCAAGTGACTGATCGATCATTTACTCGAAAGCATCTAACAAAATAAAAAATAATACGTACGTGATGGAAGGACTGATGTATTCATGAAGCTTATCAGTACAAGAAACCATAATAATCGACACCTTTGCATCACACAACACAGTGAGTTCACTGGCCTTCTTAAACAAGCCGTTCCTCCTCTTGGAATACGTCACCTGCCTGTTAGTAGAGTTCTCTATCTTCTTAATCTGTATCTTCCCTCTAGCCATTTATGATGATTTTGTTATGTGATCACGAATGTTGTTTATGAAAAAAGAAAGAAATATGGATCAAGAAATTGTGTGGTGGTGAGAGAAACACACAGTAAGTGTGTGTGTGTGTGTGTGTGAAGTTAGGGAAAGGAAAGGGAGAGGAAGAAAGGCAGGTGGAATTGTTACTAGAAATAGGAAGGATGGATTGATTACCTGAAATGAAAAAATAGTGGGAAGGATGGATAAAGGTGTTTAATCATCCAAGTACTTATAGGTAGGGGCGGCAATTATTGACACGACCCGAAAACCGACCCGAACCCGACACGAAAAAAATAGATTTGGGTCAACTAACACGACCCGTATAAAAAAACGGGTCGGGTTCGGGTCAACTAACATGACCCGTTTAAATAAACGGGTTGGGTTCGGGTTGACACATATATAAAATGGGTTGACCCGTTAACCCGTTTAACTATTTAGAAAAAAAAATTTATTATATTTTTATTTTTCTTTTATCATTTCTATTTACATGGTTAGTTATAATTGTGTTGTTTTTAGCACACTATATTATTTTTTGTCACACTTATACATTTACCATTAAACACTTTATTGATAACCCGTTTACAACCCAACAACGCGCTTATAACTCATGAACATGTATTACTCATTTAAAAATATGGGTTAAACGGGTCGTCTTCGGGTTGACCCGTATTTTATGTGGGTCGGGTTAGGGTTGAAATATTTGACACGAATAATAATATGGGTCGGGTTCGGGTTGTACATTTCAACCCATCAACCCGCCAACCCGCAACCCGTAAACCCGCCAACCCATCAACCCGACACGATTGACACCCTTACTTATAGGTTCTTCTTTATGTTTAGTTTATTAAGGGTAATTTAGTAATTTACTTTTTGGTTTATCTTAATTTTTAGTTTTTTTACTAGTGCCCTATGATAAAATAACTAGTAGTTTTAAACATAAACAAGTCGAGTCGAATATGAGAATGAGTTGTTAAATTATAAGAAATTTAGAGGGTGTTTGGGATTGAATTTTCAAAATAGATTATGCGTTTTGAAAAACATGAGTGGAGCTGCTATTTCAAAACTCAACCCCAAACACTAAAAACTAATTATTTGCGTTTTCAAAACGCAATAATCTAAAAATTCATTTCAAAACGCAATCCCAAACACCCCTTAGTTTAGCTGGTCTAGACTTCTATGTCTAATTTGAGTTTTGGCTCGTGAAAATTTTACTAGCTTGATTTTCCTCATTTGGTATTTTTTTATTATTCATTATTTTATTTATATATGTGTTTTATATTTATCCATAAGTTTAGTAATAAAATTTTTTAAATAGAAATGTATTATTACATATATGCAATCTACATGGTTAATTTGTATGGCGAGAAATGATAAGATCTTTAATCAAAAGCGTAAATCTAGGGAGGACGAGGTCACGGATAGCATTAAATCAAACACATTCATTTGGCTCAAACATAGGGCCAAAATGCAAAATTTAGATGGGCATGTCTTGTGTAATTTTAATTTATAAGTTTTTGATGTATCATGCTAGTTTGCTATATAAGTTGTTGTTCCAAAAGAAAAGAAAAAAAAAAATCAAATCTACATGGTCGATCTCTTTCTTTTTTCTTCGAAAAGAAGTATGTGTTGGGATGCCAACAACAAAGTTTATTGTGATATGTGAAACTCACTCGTTAATTATGTCTCGAAACACAACTCTTTTTCTTGAATGTAACATCGATGCGAGACACTTTACACTTTAACATGAATGAGACATGCATATCTTTTTTTTTTGAACGGCCAACTAAATATCATCTTGAACTGGCGGTGGGTTAGCATTGGATAAATGGTTGCCCACAAGTCCACCAAGTCACCAATTCAAGGAAAAACCTGCTGCCCGAAGGCCCACTGCAGTAACCCCTTTGGATCAGATTCGAACTTGAGAACAAATGACCTCAAGCTCACCACTCCAATAAATGGTGGGTGGTTACATGCATATCTTTTGAAAGGGAAAACTTGCATGATTCATGTGGATAAGATGGTTGTTAAAGAATCTACATATATGTTCATTGTTGCTTTTGACTTATATAAAGTTTATGAACAATTACATGCTTAACAATACATAAAGTATTTTGTATAAAAATGTAACGGCTTATTTTACCACACAAAGATAACTACCCAGAGTCATAAAATATAAAGAAAAAAGAAATCAAGCCTGCATATTTATAAAGTTTATATAATTTGCCTATATTTATGTATTTTCATTATTATTTTTTAACAACTAATTTTTTTATTAAAACAACCTCTAATGAGGAGCTAGAGCCAAACAACCACAATCAATGGTAATTAACTTTGAAATTAACAATTAAGAAATGATATATGTAGGCATCTTGATAACAAATCAAAATGGACGTTTTCTCTTCGTATCATATCATCCCAAAGTCTTGGAGATAACTTTAAGTTTTGGGCATATAATATTTGGTGGAATTCTTTATGTTCTAGATTAGCGGGTGGTTTATCTATGTTTATGTTGTTTGGTTTGTTTTTCTTTCCGATGTATTTAGACTCAGCTCAGCTTTTTGGTAGGTCAATTGCTTTTTTTTAGTCAAATAAATAAAAAAAAACCATTACAAATTACATCAAGATAGCGGGAAGGCGGGCAACAAGCTGCGCCGCCACCCCTTTCTGAATGGCAAACCCTAACCGACTAAAAACGTAACCTTGCCCACCCGGAGCCGAGACACTACTATGAATAACTCGTTGGACCCTGGTCAGGAAACGGATAGCCTCCGGTGCCAACGAGCCAAATGTATCAAAAGCTAGGGGTACGAAAACATGTTGGTTCTCCTCGCAGGCTTTAGCATGCTTTTCTACCTTCTTCGTCTCTGCTTGCCGCACCGCTTGCCCTGCTACAAACCCGCTATCCCCTCAACCCAACCAGAGGAGATACACCTGTTAGGTCAACACAAGAATGCTTCCCCCCGGCCCACCCAAAGACAAGGAGATCTGCTGGACGCAAGGTGGATCTCCCTTCAGCGGGATCCGAGAGGAAGTTCACAGGGGCCTCCTTCTTGGTTGAGATCCCAGCACGTCTTAAGATGTCCCACATAACGTCTCGAACCCAATCATGACGATATTTGAACCCGGATAACTCTTTGCAGTGAATCGCTTGCTTTAACCAAAAAAAAAATTGTAGCAAAGGTTAGTTTGGTAGACAAAAAGGCGAACGTGTGGTGGAGAGGTTACGTACACGCCAAATCCTAGGAACCTTTTCGGATAATAACGTTGTTCTTCTAAAATCGTATTGTCTTTTCCCAAGTCACTTCACCTGCCATTAACAAATTATTACAAATATTACAAGTTCCCGTAGCTTTTGTCTCGAAGAAAACACCAAAAACAAGGGGGAAAGAAAGAGTAGCTTTGATTTGTTTGGGAACTATTCTACCGCGTGTTTCAGTCAGTCAATAGAATTCAATGCAATGTGTCCCCTTTAGATTTACAGCTTATGACAGGTGGATATGATCCATCTGTGGTGGACAATGGTGTTCCTTACAAGATAAGTTAGGTGTTATTTGGTGTTATTAGGTGTGAGATGGTTTGTTTTTTGGTTTTTGGTGTAACGCATGTGCGCGGTTTAGGGCCTGACTGGCAAAAACGTCTGACCGAGTCAGACGCGGGTGTGTTTGGCAGGCGACATCTGAACGACCGTCTTGTCTGTCCAGACATCTGAACGAGTCAGCGCTGGAGTGGAGTCTGACCACAGTCAGACGCGAAGCTTGATGGGTCGTTCGCTGCCAAAACGAAAAAAACGGGATGCTCGGCCCATGCTCTCTCTCTCTCTATATATATATATATGTGTGTGTGTGTGTGTGTGTCTTGGTAGAGAATAAGGGATGGTGATGATGAGTTGTGTGGGTGTTGCAGAGAACTCACGAGAAGGAATGGGTGATTTGGGTTTTTTGTCTTTTTGAGGGTATTATTGATTGGTTTTTGATTTTTATAATAATAATAATAATAATAATAATATTAATAATAATAATAATAGAAATTTAACCATAAATTTGAGAAAAAAAAATTAACCATTCAGATGTCCAACCAAACACCACTTAATGATTCAGCACTTAATCATTCAGAACCTCGTAACCATTCAGACCTCTTACTAAGTCAGCACTTACCCATTCAGACGTTGCCAAACGGCCCCTTAGTCTCTAGTTTCTTGCTAGTGACCTTTTGGTGTTAATAAAAGTTGTTTGCCATTAAAAAAAGGTTCCGAAGCTTTTATCCTGATCACCTTTCTATGACTCTATGTTGACTCTCCTCTAGACTCTTTAATACTGGACGATGTGGTCATGCCCTTAAGGGGATATGGAACGACGTGTGACATCCACCTAATCGTTGTGGGCATGAAACAACTAAGGGTACCACAAGCATAAATTAGCTTTGTTGAGAACCGCCACATTTATTGGGCCATTATACTTCATCTGCATAAAACATCCTCTCACCAATCCCTTGATGCTTAACCAAGACCGTAGATAGCCTTACTAAGCTTACATACGTGAGTAGGAAAAGATGGATTGACAAACCTGGTGGTTGCGACATGTAGACCGATTCGGTTAGAGTATCTTGAAGAAAAGCATTATTTATGCCTAGTCGACGAAGACCCCAAGTTTGAGATGTGGCTGAAGTAAGAATGAGACATAAAGTTTCCAGTTTGACTACGGGACTAAAAGTCTCAACATAGTCCAAGCCGAGGTGTTTGTGGAATCCTTTTGCACCTAATCGAACTTTGAGGCATTCCACGGTTCCGTCCTGTTTAAAATTTGTATGGAAGACACATTTACAACCAACAAGTGTTGGGTGTCGATGTGTGTGGAACAAGAGTCTGAGTTTGATTTCGGTTGAGAGCATCAAACTCTTCTTGCATTACTTGATGCCATTGCGGTTGTTTGAGAGCTTGAGTTATGCTGGACAATTCCGTGAAAGGTTGGTTCGAGATGTTGCAGAGAACTTATTCGGAGTTATGATATTTAGGGTTAGGATTGCGAGTAGTACGAGTGATAGGACGAGAAACAATGGGAGTGGTGGTTATGGCTTGGGCGTGGAAAAAGAAGTAGCACGAGTGACCAATACATTGGACAGTTCGGTCATTTGTGGTTGGTCCGTTGAAATGTCAACGGTGGAAATGGGTACGGTATCGTGAGTAGTATGTGTGGATGTTTTTTGGGTAGTGGTGATTGTGGCAATAGAATTGGGTCATGGAAGGATGGATGCGGGAGTTATAGAATTATTGGAGGGAAAGGGGGATGTTGCGGTGGGTTGATCATGAGTGAGGATCATGAGATGCTCCACTATCAAATAACCACATGGGGTTTGAGACGTTGTTGTCGGTGACTCCTATCATATGTGCTTGCGGTTGAGTGTTAGCCCATTGGTTAGTCGACAATGTTATGTGTGGGTGTAACCTTTTGAAGTCTTGGTAGGAACCTAGAGAATGCCCTTGAGTGAACTAGTATTGACATTTCCCTAAGAAAGGCCTAGAGGCGTGATTGTTTTGGAGAGTTGGTAGTAGTCCATGTGCTGGGGAGTTGTGTTTGTTAGACCATGGCTTGGATGATGAGCGAGTGTGGGCAGTAAAGGCGGTGACGGGTGATCGACGTCGAAAGACCGATCAAAGATAGAAAGATTAAAAGCCTAAATACCTTAAATTAATAGTGATAAATAGAGTGTCAAACCACGAAGGGTTAATTGTTAGTGTTTAGTGTTAATTTATTTTCAAACATCATGTAGAACTGATTCTTTGATTGAGTTGATTAATTAAATTAACTGTAAAAACTTAATTTGGTGAATGAAACACTAGTAATTGAAGAATAGTCACATCAAGCATTTGGGTTGGTAATTTAATAGTAATCTGAATTGGTTTTACATTCATCACTACATAGACATAGCTTCGTTCATCACAATCACCAGTTAGATAATTATTAGACTCTTCAATCACATAACAATTTTTTTACCGATTCAAGACCGAATAATGTATGTCATATGATGAGGCTGTGACTTAATTATCAATAAACAAGTCGACGCTGGTAATTCATTATGTTCCCTAATGATAAAAACCAAATAGAAGAAGCAATGTCATAACATGATCAAACTAGTTCATTGTTCAACATGGAATGAGATAAACACATGAAATTACTAAAACAATCCAAGTACTTAAAAAAGTGTAGCAAATCCATGATAAATGCATGAGTAATTCAGATTTAGCTACCACAATTTATTTAGCCACTCATATCTATCTTCAAATCTACTTCCTAGCCTTCCAAAAGTGAATGAATGCCTAAAAGAACCAGAAAGAACCCATAAAAATTCGCCCAAAACCGTATAAACCTGTCAAATCCATGATAAATGCATGAGTAATTCAGATTTAGCTGCCACAATTGATTTAGCTACTCATAGTTATGTAAATTGATGAATAAACACATAATTCGGAAGTAACCAACATGATTATGATGATAAAATGATCTTGTAACTTGATATCGATCTTCAAATCTCCTTCTTAGCCTCCCAAAAGTGAATGAATGCCCAAAAGAACCAGAAAGAACCCATAAAAATTCACCCAAAATCGTATAAACCCATCAAAAGGACGTAAATATGATGGAGCATTGTATTTACAATGGTCCTAGAACACTTTTACGCTGGTTCTTCGGTTTATGGTGGAAAACTTGTACAATAATGTTGAGCAGTGGCGTAAATATGATGGGTCACTGTATTTAAGCTAGTATATGTATCTTCCATTAGATGTGTTTCTTTTGATCCTCACGCTTGACTTTTCCATCTTTAAGGTCTAAAAGTCATCCATGCGTGCATCCTTCCTAGTTAGCCTGTGCAAATAAACCATAAAAAGTCACTCGATTCCACACAACAATACAATTAAAACTATGGTTTTATATGCAAAACACTCATGCACACATAGCATACATCAAGGGTTGGTGTAGGTTGTTGGTAATAGTGGTGTTTTGTGCTAGAGATAGGTCATGGTTGATTAGCTTATCAAGGAGTTCATGGAATGATATGGGATGGTCTCATGCATGAATAGCATCACTGATGGGTTTGTACGACTTTTGGTCAAGGCCACTTAGGATGATATCGGTGACATCTTCGGGTTCCATGTTTTTGCCAAGAATGGAAAGTTCATCAACAATTGTTTTAGCGGATTGCATGTACTCAGTGATAGTTTTATCCGGGGTCTTGGACAATTGCTTCAACCGATGTTGCAATTACTTTATGTGGCCACAGGATGGGGAGACATAAGTGTTGGAAAGAATTTTCCAAGCCTCGAGAGATGATTTTGCATTGACGATGGGTGGGGCAATAGGAGGAGAAAGATTACCAACAAGAGCGCCAAAGAGAAGGCGATTTCGACAAAACCAATTGATATTGTCCGTGTGTGGAGTTCAGACGTCGGTGGTATCAATAGAAGGAAGTAGTGCCGGATGTGAACCATCAATGTATTTGTAGAGGTCCAATCCTTGAAGGAGGGCTTTGGTTTTGTTTTCCAGCTTAAGTAGTTTATAGAGAATCTTAAACCATCGAATTTTCTTCCCCATTACTAAAGTGTAAAGATTCCCCAATTGTCTGTTCATCAATAATAACCAACTCACTGTTGATATTACTAATGACGGGCATCGGGTTTCATTCATAATCAATGGTAGCATTCCTCCAGAATAGACGATTGTGGCTTAAATATGCATCAAAGCATTCGGAAATAGTGAATAAGATTGTTGACCAATTCAAAAACTAGATAATCCCAACAAATTCTGCACCGTACTTCGATTATTGTCAAGGAACACACATATGTTGTGTTTAGTATTGAATGTGAGATTATCCATTTTCTACACAATCAACAAAACATCAAAAACGATAAAATTGGACATACACTTTATCAAATTTCAAATTCTAGGGGCGAATGAGACCTCATTTGCCTTTACAGTATATGATGAATGGATTCATTCGCCTAAACATTAACATGCAAATGAAACCCACTTGCCTGAGAAGTTAGTTTGAATGGCACGAATTCAAAATTCTTTATTGGTTGTATTTTTTACTGATCATCTTGTCTAAAATATCCATAAACAACCAATAACTAAAATCTCTATTAATAACTGATCTTAAAACCATGTTTTAACATTATGTGATTCAATTTATATACGGTTAGGGTTTTGAATTCTAATCACTGATTTTGTTCATATTAATGGATGTTTATTCCTGGTTTTTACATTTTCGTTCACCTTAAATGATGGGGAACAAGATTTCAATGTTTAAGAATCAAAATCAGAAGGGTCTGTAAAAGATTGTTGGGAGAGAACCGGGCTTGAACAGTGGACAAGTAAGTTATCCATTTGAATTGTTTTGTTATTGAAAGTTGTTTCATTCCTACCCTTATTCCACAGTCTTTAGGGCGAATGAGTCCATTCGCCTGACAACTTTGAGCATATTATAGCCCTTCAAGTTTATGGAAAGTTACATCAAGGCCCTCATTCTTACAAACCTTTTATGGAATGGACTCATTCGCTTGTTACTTTGGGCGAATGGTCCATTCGAGTCCTTGAAGTTTCTGAAATTGTGCACTGTTTGATCAGAATGGGCTTATTCGTCTGAAATGTTTACGTGAATGGCTCATTCTCCCCTGAACTTTTTCAAAAATTACAATTTTGACCATGAACTTTCAAACTTTGCAAATTTGAAACCTAAACTTATGAAATTTGTCATTCTCAACCTTAAACTTTTTTCATAATTCAATTTTAACCCTTAAAACTTTCAAAATTTTCAAATTTGACCCTTGAATTTACAAAGTTCCGATTTGTTATGTTGCGACTTTGGTTTTTGAAAATTCTCGATTACAAATATTAGAATTCCAACATCAGTTAATAAAAAATAAATTGAAAAATAAAATCTTTTTGAACTTTTCAAAAAATTTAAGCTAAACTACAACTAATTTTTTTTTTGAATTTTCAAAAGTAAATTGTTAAAGCTATAAATAAATATTTGCAAACAATATCTTTTAGCGCTTCATGGGTAAGAGAATCATATTAGTATCCAAACCTATCAAAACAACTTTTGTTCTATTAGTTAACATTATGATATACATCCTACCACATTTATCGTTATTGTTGTCTGATAGCATGTGGTTTTAGTGACTTAAAAGTACTTTTCTTTAAAAGTTCCAAATTCCCTGCGAATATGCCAAAAACGTGATAAAGAATAGATTTGAGTCAAAAAATTTGGTGTGTTGCAATTTCAAGTTTTAAATTTATAAAATAAAATGATAGTTGCTTAATGTTCTAAAACCCACACAATAGGCAAATGTACCTATCGAACGTAGTATAGAAATGAGCAAGTATCGAGTATCGATTCCAATGACACAATTTTTACTACTCAGCTTTAAGTTGCTAAAATTAAAGTAAAGATCAAGAAAGTAAAGGATAAAGAAACTGACCGAGAAGATAACCAATAACTAAATAAGAGTGTTGCTTCGGGATCTGACTTGTCTTGGTATATATTAATAGTAGATGCTTAATTAAGTGATGTGTCCAAATTACACATAACCGCGGTTTCTTTAAATAATTTATGTTCTCAGTTGTTATTGTGAGGGTCTCCCTACCTCAGTTGTTATAGACCATTTGCTTCCAACACGGGTTCACCAATTCTTGGGTTGCGCCAAAGCTGACACATAGACCATGAAGCTAAGTCGCTTAACCAAGCCTTGGCTTGTCACTAGGACCAAGTATAAAGACCATACCGACCCTAAGTGAGATTTTGATAGTTGAGGATCAAGCCACAAAGTGTGAATGTTTCCAAACACAAATGGGTTATCTCTACACGTGGAGTTAGGTTAGCTTACAAGTGCGCGGGTTTTTACACGCCTTGAGTACACTTATAATTCCCCCCCACTTACTATCAAAACACCCACAAGACCAAATACTAGTTGATTGATTAGTTAATTCGTCAAACAAAGAGAGAGTAGAAAGAATTAACAAGAAAAAAAAACATCATTCAAGATAAAAATAAACTATATAAATCCATACCAAGATAGTCTTCACCCTAGCAACACTCTAACAATCCTAGCCAAATAATGGCATTACAACAGGCTCACTAAGTTTGATTTGGTGTGAAATCATGTTGAGGGTTGATAAAGGATTTGGAGAGTATTTAGGTGATTTTGTGTGGTTTCTCTTAAAGCTCACTTGCTCTAAGTGTTTATGAAGTGATCCCAAGATCCAACGGTCACTTATAAGACCCTACAATAGCAGAAATGTGAGAGTGAATCGGGTGGAATTGGATACCAAAATGAAGCATGAAGACCTCCTTTTATAGAGCTGTTAGGGCGAGCACGCCCTGCTTCAAGGTGGGCGTGCACGTGCTCAGCAGTCAGGTACTGTCCGTTGGTACTTGAAGTCCTTTCGAGCAGGTCTTGTCTCACGCACACCCGTGCTTAGGGTGGTGTATGCCCGTGCTTGGCCATGTAGCATAGTATGTCAGTCTTGGTCAGTTGGAGCCTTGTGATGCACGTATAGGTAAGCACGGTCGTGCCAAGTGGTGGGCATGCCCGTGCACGTTGACTTCTTCCTTTGGATGGCTTGGAAATGTTGACTGGTTGATCTTGGGCAGGAGCACGGCCGTGCACAGCTGGGGCACGACCATGCACTATCTGATGCAGGCTGCAAAGTCTTTAATTTCCTTCCCTTTACGCCAGTTCCCGCTCATTTTTTATTGTTGCTTCCAAATACCTGCATTTATATCTTAGGATTAATTTAGCTTTGTTTTCTAAGGGTAAAAGCATAAATATGTGCAAAATGGATGATAAATACACATGTAAAATATGTGTAGATCATGGCACATCATTGTCCACTTAAACTCAATAGTCAGTTTTAATCATTAAGCATTATGTATATGATTAGATTTGATGATTTATACTCTAAACCATTGATCGCCACACAAAGACACATTCCCGTATCGAGGTATGCACTGATATATCATTTTACATGTGAGTTTGCAGTTTGCATCTGTTTTATATGGTGGGGGAAGTACATAATTAGCTCAGTTTAATGACAGTGCTTGAATTTAGAGATTGAAGTGCAAGATACGGTGCTCAGGTTAGCAGGGGGAAGCTTAAGAAGGGCCAGAGGTTCCCCGACCCCACCGTTTTTTGGCTCAGTAGTGTAAATTTCTCCGTTTTATCTGAAATTGTTTTATATATTGAGTCCGGCCACCACCGATTTAATTTGTTATTGCATAAATTTCGGTCTCGTGGCTTCCGGCCCCCACAATCATATAGAATTCAACCTTGGTCACTTGAGGTTAGCACTATCGTACAAACAAAAGGATGATATACGGCCTAGGAATATAAATCAAGCTCGTGTCTAGGTTCGTGTTTTCCACACAGACAAAGAGACGAAACTTGACTTTCCAAGGTTTTTTTTACCATTAAGGCATATTTTGTATTAAGCATATATCAATGAACATACGTTTGGCTCGAGAGGGTTAATAGAAGATATGTATAGGTATAGAAGTTTAAAGCATCATAGAAGACCTGGGCTTTTGCTTTTTATCAGTAACAACTCTGATACCCCATATGAAAAACTACATAAAGAGCTAGTATCTCAGAACTTGGCAATATCTTAAACAAAAATTCTTATTAAGACTATATACCAATGAGATGTTAATTCTCATGATTTTCAGTCGTTATGTTTATATCACCATGCCAACTTTGAAATGATGTTGAGCCTACCGATACATCATTAACAGAGTTGCTTATCTTTTAATATTATTTTAGGTTTTAAGAAATTTTAACAGTCCACTGATGTACTATCATTTTTCTTTTTTTCACCATGAACTCATTTTTCAATTTCTAATGTTTTTGTATTTTTGAGATTTTTCAAATGTGTGTGTTTTTCTTGTAAATTTATGATTCCGGGTTTTAACGCGTTTGATGGCGGAAACAACAAGCATGCATTTGATAGTCGGTTAGAAAGCTATAACAATCAAGAATAAAACATCCAAACATTTCTTACACAAATTCAGCAACACTTCTCCTTAGAATAGATCATATAAAAAACCTTACAAAAAGGGGAAAATGAGGAACCTTTTTATAGGTTGCATCCGCATGAACAGTAACGGGCGAATGGGTCTCACACGCCTGATTGACCTAGGCGAATGGTCCATTCGCCTGAACAGTAACATGCGAATGGTCCATTCTCCTTAACCACATCATAAATTAGTTACCATAGATTTTCTATTTACATCACAATATACAACGCAAACGACTACAAACCTATCACCTAGCCGGGGACATACATATTATGCATTACAAGTATGGACTGTACCACTGCGTAAAAAAGTGGCTATAACCACACATATCCTCAAATCGCAATATCCACTATGTTCGTCATTTTTTTAGTTTTAATTTGTATTCTTCGCCGAGGATACACCAAAGGACTGGTATTCGAGATGGCATAATAACTGGCGTTTCGAGAGCTAGTCGTCGAGTTTTTATTGACTTCCACATTTACCCCCATGCCGGGCGGTCATCCATAGGAGATGGATGACCCGGACAACCCTTTCATAGAGATATCTTTTCGATTGGCGGGGCCGTTATTCCAGATGTCCCTTGGTACCTTCGTGCGGCATACCGGGTTGTATACAGAGCCAGAGACGGTTACAACCCTATATACCGACGTGATCAGAGAGGCTCCTAGGTCCACACGGATCAATTTTTGGAGGGTGATCTCTGACACTCCATTCAGTAAAACTATATTGAGGATCACCCGAGTTTAGCAGGACACGCCTCTAGCGTTTCAACGGCGTTTAGGAGGCTTGAGTGTCGCCAAGAGCGTTATGAAGACCAGGTGATGTGGGTCATTGAGTCGGAGGCAAAGGGGAGATGCATTGTTGGTTTGGAGCCCCGGCCACCACCACCACCATGACATTATGGTGATAATGATCCAAAACATTAGAATTCGTAGATTTAGGCTATGTACCGTCTACCTTTTTGTACTTTATATTCAATTTTATTTTGGTTTTCTTTTGTATGGACAAAACCTATTGTTTTTGTATATTCAATTTCAAATATTTATATTTGTGATGTTTATTTATTATGTTTAGTAATGTTTGATTGGTTATTCAAATTCAATACCTTAGTTCATTTATAACTAAACTAGCATGTAATCCCGCGCGCGTTACGTCGCGCTAACGGATAGCACATTGAGGCTGGGACGCAATGGGAATTCAACAATTGTGTTTCTCTGTCTAGTTGAGTGTGTGTATGACACAAAAGAAGGTGTCATATGACACAAATGAAGGTGGCCGAATTACGAAAGTACCCTGGGGTACTGTAGCGAAGCTTCTGCTTTGTTATATAGCGCGCGTTGCCGCGCGCTAATGGGTATAAGCCCGCGCATTGTGCGCGATAGGGACGCAATGGGAATTCGGCTAGCATTGATTTCTTTGCGTACATTAGTGGCACATGCTATGCAAGCGAAAGAAAATCCGAAAAATTAAGTTGTAATATGACTAAAGCATTATGTAAACGTGTTCGGTTCATTGCGATGGCTCGATAGCATGTGTTTGTTTTTCATATCACATAAGATTTAACTAACTTGTTTTTACGTTTTAGTGATACGAATTCCATGTGACAAAACGTGTGAAATGCATACTATCATACAGTATGAAAGAAAAACATAATGAAAACACTACCATAGTTTCTTAGGCTCTTGGTGTTAATTTTTATTTTTATTGACAAACCTACATACTTACACCATGTAGTACAAATCGTAGAGGGCAAAATACCTTGAGCAAAATAACATGCAAACAAATTGGGGTATAAATTTAAAGGTTTTCAAACACAGTGGGTACAAAACAAAGAAATTTAAAAAAGATTGGGACTACTCACAACACACAACACATTCAACCTTCAACCTTCCTCTTCTCCGGTGAATCATGACCGCCGTCCGTCGACAATTACGACCAGAAATGAAGCAGAGATGAAGATGGTGGATGTTGAATGTGGATCTAAAACCCTGATGTCATGGTGGCCGATGGGCGCCGCGTGAACGGAGATGGTGTATATCATATTAAGCCCAATGACCATGGACCCTGTAACCACCTCAGGAGGTGGTGTTAACGGAGATGGTGGGCGACTAAGTTTGTCGTAATCACCGGTTCTACCTAACCTACCTACCGTCGCCTATGCTTTCTTTTTCTGTTTGAAACCTGAGCATTGAACACTACGTCTGAGTCTGAGAAATGTGTTTTATTGACTCAGAAGATGACAAGAATCCAAAACCCCTGTTATGTTATATACTGTATAAATGGTTAGTGTAGCCGAAGAAAGCAATGTTTGCTGCCATAAATGATTTACACCAGGGCATAATCGTAATTTTAGAATGCACTGTAGATAAGAGTGACAAGAAATGTTATATATAATAATGTGTAAAAAGTTTTAAAGCAATAAATACCGTAAATGTTTAACATGTATTTGTTTGAAATCTAAAAGTTGTATAAAATGTTATAGACGTTATAAAGTTTTGTAATATTTTTATAGTGACAAGTATTTTTTTTTAAATAAAACACAACTTTTTCACTAAAAAAATCCATCAAAACACAACATAACACATCCTTTTGACCAAAAATACTCATGTGCCTCGTATTGGCCACGTATAGATCAATACTATGCGTATTTGACCAGCCGTCAGACAGACCTGATTCTATGTGTTGAAGGCTGTCTCTAGACGCCTCAAATTGGCCTATACGAGGTGTTGAAATGGATGAGGAGGTGTTAGAAATAGACAGAGCCTTAAAAAAAATTTACGAGCAATCTGAGAGTTATGAATATTAAAGATCCAAAAGTTAGACCGTACCTTGTTAATGAGGAAGAAGACAGCTAACTTGATAAGATCTTGTATGGATTGGACCTGCAAAATTAGCAGACCGTTAGGCTCGTCACAGGGGGGCAGGGAGGGCCTCTCTGTGACCACCCTCCGGCGTGAGGATAAGTATTTATTTAGTGAGATAAAGAGAGTTTTAGAGAGAGAGGGAGGTTCGGAGTGTACGTGAACGTGTCCCACTTGTACTTTGTGAAGGGGTATTTATACTAGTCAGAATATTTGTACTTATTCTTCCTAGGTGTACTATCCTTCGGCTTCTTTGTCCTCCGGTTGTTTATTTTGGCGGGGCGCGGGAGTTGTGCCTTGTTAGAGTCGTGGCTCATGGATAGGAGCTGCGTCTGGGGGGTGTTTGTTTCGGAGACGAGGTTCTATACCTCTTCATGTCCCCCTAAGTCCATAAGTTAGTTTATAACTTAGTGGAGTTCGGCTGAAGCTCGTTACTGCTTGCCAGCTATTTTTTGGTCGCGGCACGTGGAGACGTCCTGAGCCATGTACATTGGATGGGACGTGACGGTTATTTCAAGACGTTGCTGACCATCAGATCATTTTTCAAATCGTTGGGATTTCGACACTTGTCTCCACGCTAGGGTTTCTCTTTCCCACTATATAAAGGGGTTTTATCCCTTTTGTCTTTTTTACTTTTCACTTTCCCCAAAAAGTTTTAACCTTTTTCCTTCCTACTGTAAATCCCTTCTTTGAGCCATCTTTTGCCTGTTCATCTTCCGTCTGTACGTCTTCCATCTGTTTCTTTTTCAGGTTCGTCCTTCCTTCCTATTTCTCAGAGATTTTTAGTTCTTTTTAATATGGGGAAGGATAATATGGATGTCAGTTTTTCTGTATTAACCCAAGATAAACTTGATAAGTTCATACGGGATTATAGGATTCCCCTTGATTTGAACCCTGAGCTTCCTGCTCCTGATCAAGCTATCTACCCTCCTCGTACCGGTAAGTTTGCTTTTTACACGCGTGTGTGTGATTTTGCAAACTATCGGATTCCTTTGACAAAATTTTTGTTCAAGGTTCTTTCGTACCATGGGGTTCATTTTTCCCAAATGAATCCTTTTGGTTTGGGGAGGGTTTGTCATTTTGAATTGAAATGTCGGGCTTTAAGGGTGAAGCCCGATCTTGACGTGTTCCGGGCATTTTATAAGCTAAATCAGGCTGGCGATTGGTTTACCTTTGAGAAAAGGAGGAAGAAACCAGAGTGCCATGGTAAGGATACCTCCAGCTTGAAGAACTGGAAGACGCAGTTCTTCTGGCTGGACGATAGATGCTTACCTAAAGCCATGGTATCTGTGTGGAGAAAAGACTTTGAGTCTACCGAATGGGAGTTACCGAGGGATTTTGCTTGTGATGCTCCCTTGTACAATAAGCTTGTGACTAATAAGTCAAACATTAGGAAGTATCCGGAACATGTTTTGGTGCTCGGAGGTGTTAGTAGGATTTGGGATGAACTAGATAGATGGCCGATCGTGTTGTATAAAAACAAGGGTGAGGGCCATTTCTTGAGCTTCGCCTTTCATTGTGTGATGTAGCTTCTGACCCCTTTTTTGTCTTTAATTCAGAAATGTCGCTGTTGGCAGCTTTGAAGTTTGAAGATTATGATGATGATGACTTTCAGGTTTCCAGTGAACCTATAGGCTCAAGCAAGCCTATTTTGGAACAGGTGTCGAAGCTGCATGCCCCTATTCGTCCTCCAGGTTCCGAGGAGGAGCATGTTGAAGGAGCCGGGGGCGATGGCCAAGATGCGACTGGTGGTGAAGGTAGTGGTAGTAAAGCTGGTGGTACTGATGGTAAGGATGTCGAAGGTGGGAGTGGTTTGGAGAAGGAGACTGTTGATGAGGAGGGAGCTACTGTAGGTCACTTGTTTCCCAAGCCGGTGCCTATAAGGTCTGTTGATTCGTCTGGTACCTTTAGTGTTGATGATGAGGTTGCAGAGGATGTGTCTTTTGACTTAAACGTTCATACCAGGAAAAGGAAGCCTGAATCTTCCAAAGCCAAAAAGAGTCCCAAGAAGGTGAGGTTTATTCAGACCGGTACCCCTCCTCCCTCCAAAGGCACTATCTTAGATGAATTTGATCTTCATTTTACCGGGGGTAAATCCCCTCGAGATGGTGCTCCGGTTTACATGGATGTTCCGGAGGAGGGTAAAGGTGGTGATGGTAAAGCGTCGGAGATGACTGGCGTCCAGGGGCGAACCTCCGGAGTTGAAAATGTAGGCGGTTTCCTCATATCTTCCCCTGGTAAGTTTTCTGGTCGTTTCTCTGTTTTTCGTGCTAGTGAGGAGAATGAGTATGGTGCATCTTATTCTCCTTGTTGGTTCGAAGCAGAGACACTGACTATGTTTAATCTTGTAGATCCTTTGGATGATCTGATGGAGGTGGACCCGGCTACGGCTGAGGATGTTTTCGTCCCTGACTGGGACTTGAAAAATGGTTCTAGGGTGATCGACGCTTTGTCGTCTAAGATGATGTTATTTAACCTTCACACCCCTGCTGATCATGCCCATTACCGAATAATGAAAGACGGTGATTTGGGTGATGCATTAATGGTGAATCAAGCCCAGTCCAACTTTTTAGTTGCTGAGGTTTATCAGAGATGGGTTGAGTCGGAGCTTCAACGGGGTAGGTTGGTGAAGCGAGCTACGGATGGTTCTGTGTCTGAAGCCTTGAAGAACTGCCAGGAGCAGCTGAAGTCGGCCAATGCTTCTCTCGCCGCTGCTTGTGAAGACAGGGATAAGCATCAGAAGGAAATCACTATCTTGCAGGAGAAGCTTCAGCTTGCTGACCAGGCTCACGAGGCTTCCAAGAAAAAGTACATTCAGTCTATAGAGGAGCTTGAGCAACTGATGAAGAAGACCAAAGAGGCTGCTGATGTATTGGTGAAAGGTACGCACCTTGTCCTCTTTGTTTTTTCTTTTGTTTTAATACTTTAGTAATTTTCTGTTGTTTTCGTTTGAATGTAGACAAAGAGTTGGCTCAAGTAGGTGAAAGGGAAGCCTTGAGGCTTGGTGAGGAGTTGAAGACTGAGATGACGAAGCTGAAAGGAGAGAAGGATGGTTTGTTGAAGGAGCTGGAGCCACTGTTTAGCCTAAAACAGTTCATCTTGACCGAGGGGGTGGAGCTTGTATCCCAGCACGTCCGCAACTGTCCTTCTACAAAGGCCGCGGTGGCTGGAGTAAACAATGCCATGAATGGCGTGGGGTTCAATGCAGGGGTGAGAGCAGGTTATGCTGCGGCCACTCAAGGTGTGCCTTTGAAAGATACCCCCAAGATGATACCGAACACCAGGCAATTGTTGCTCGATGCAGTGAGACAGTACGACGAAGTTACTATTCCTTCGATCTCCAAGCTGCAGGATCTGGTCTCCGAGCCCTCAGAAGCTGTTGTGAAGGCTTTTAAGGAACTGTTTGTGGTTGATGACTCCTCTCAGTGTTGAGGTAGATGGTCCTCTTTCAGGCGAAGTAGACATTCGTCTCCGTTCCTCCACATAGGTTCGGAGGTCTACTTTGCCTACAAACTTTGTGAAGCTTTTTATTAATCCTTTGTACTACCCGTTCCTCATAGGTTCGGTGTTTTATCAATTAGTTTGTTGTGAAATCTTCCTTGAACCGTTGTATCCTCCGTCCCTTTGTAAGGGGTCGGAGTTTGTTTAGGAGTTACTTATGGTTGCACTTGGTGCACCTGATTTTTGTATGGGTCTATGTAACCGAAGCTCATTTAATGAGCGGTCTCATAGTTAAAGCAAATGGGAATTTTTGGTAAACTATCCTTGTGTTTCGGATGCTTATTGTTTTATTTTTCCTAAGTATAGACTTGTTTATGTGATTTCTGAAGTTCATGTAGGCTTCAGTTTGTATCGTAGAAACTTTGTCATGCGTCCATGTCTTGTTAAGTTTCGGTCAAAAGATATGCCTTAAGTGTTTCAAGATTTTTTATCTTTGACTGCTTATAGCATTCGAAGTAAAACGTTCGTTTTTCGCGTTTTGTAAAATTAAAAGATGCTACGTAGTCTTCTTATGGGGTATCTTTTAAGTTCGGCATTTTTTGTTCCTCAAACCTGTATGATCAAGAAGTCCGGACGAAAGGGCCTTCGATACCCCCATGCCCTAATTCTTATCCCCTCTTCTAGTGCCGAAGTACTTTTACTTCTTTCACCGAAGCTTGCATATTGTATTTTCAATATACGTATAAATGAATGTCATGAGAATGGGTTTTTTAAAGATCAAACTTTATTATCACAAGAGACCGGCCGCGTCTCATCTATTAAGCACGGAGAATTTTAACATTCCGTAGTACAATAATAAAAGAAAACTAAGGGTGGGGCATTCACATCCCACTTTTACATTAGGAAATAAAAAGAACTATTTTATTCGTCGATCCTTCTTTCTAGATGAAGCACTTTTTGAGGTGAATCCCATTCCATGTTCGGGGAACTTCATTCCCGCCGAGAGTTGCGAGCCTATAAGCTCCTTTTTCTCCTGCTAAAGTAACGATGTATGGTCCCTCCCATTTAGGACTCATTTTTCCAGGCTTTTCCATACCACTAGCCTCGTTACTCCGCATGACGTACTCTCCCACTTTGAATTTCTTTTCTCGAACCTTGGAGTTGTAGTACTTTTCCAAGGTTTGTTTATACTTTGCTTCTTTTATGGCTGCGGTTTCTCTCCGTTCTTCTAAAAGGTCCAGGTTGGACCGCAACTCTTTTGCATTGTCACCTTGCCCTGCGACCCGATGGGTTGGCATTCCAATCTCTACCGGGATCATCGCCTCCGTCCCATATGTGAGACTAAAGGGTGTTTCGCCGGTGCTGGTCTTGTTCATTGTTCGGTAGGCCCATAGAACGTTCGGTAATTCATCTACCCAACCACTTCTTTTCTTTCCAAGCCGCTTCTTGATGCCTTCAACCAGGCTGCGGTTCACTCGTTCAACCTGTCCGTTGGCCTGGGGATGGGCTACGGAAGCAAAGGTTTGTTCGATGCCGAGGTTGGTGCACCATTTTTTGAACGGGTTATGAGCAAATTGTTTGCCATTGTCACTTACTATGGTCATTGGGAGGCCGAACCTACAAACCACATTTTCCCACACGAACTTCTTAACTTCAGCTCCTGAGATCTTGGCCAGGGGATTGGCTTCTACACACTTGGTAAAGTAGTCTACTGCGACTAGTAGCAATTTGGCTTGTCCGGAAGATACAGGGAAGGGACCTACAATGTCGATTCCCCACTTCTGAAATGGCCAAGCTGCTGACACCGGGATCAATTTGTTTTTAGCTCGGAGGCTTACTGGGGCGTGCCTCTGGCAATTTTCACATTTTTGCAGCTCTTCTACTGCATCTTGATGCATGCCCGGCCAGAAATACCCAGCATTCATTACCTTGGTGACAATCATCCTTGGTCCGGCGTGGATACCACAGATCCCCCAATGAACTTCTTCTATAACATATTTGGCTTGTACCGGATCTAGGCACCGGAGCAGGGGGCCTAAGAATGTGTTCCGGTATAACGTGCCATCTATGACTTGGTATTGTAGAGACTTTACTTTAAGCTTTCGAGCCTGAGCTTTATCTGTTAGAAGTTCATCTTTTGTGATGTAGTTCAGGATGGGAGTTATCCATGAGGTCGGACTTCCTTGGATCATGCAAACTGCGGCTTTGGCTGTTGATGGTTCGTTTAGAACTTCGAGCTTTACTTCTTGTGACATGTGATCCGGTGTGTTTGCTGCAAGCTTGCTCAAAGCGTCTGCTTGTTTGTTTTTTTATCCAGGCACGTGCTTTACTTCACTTTTTTCAAATTCTGAGATCAAGCCTTTTGCCTGTTTAAATAAAACAGAATTAGGAATGGTGTTTTAAGCTTATAAGCTGGAGCATATTTAGTATGGGGCTTAGGTCGAACCTTTTGTAGGTATAGAACCATATTTACCTCCTTAGCTTCGTATTCTCCGCTTATCTGACGTGTTACTAACATAGAATCCACATGTGCCACTACCTGTTTCAGGGATATGGCACTTTTTAGATTTCTTATGATTTTTAAGGTTTCTTATGGAAAAGGAATAATTGTTTGTTGTAAAGGTTTATACCTTTTGAGCTCCGACCTTTTTCGCCAGTCGGAGTCCAGCTAAAAAAGCTTCGTACTCAGCTTCGTTGTTGGAACTTTTGAAATTGAGGCGAATTGAGTACACAAGTTCTTGTCCTTCAGAATTTTTGAGAACAACCCCAGCTTCGGATCCTTCTGATCCTGAAGCTCCATCAGTGAAGATAGTCCATTCATCTGGTTCAGAGGGCGTGAGTACTTCGACTTGCCTCATGGCTAGTTCGGTAAGGAAATCAGCTACGACTTGACCTTTTACTGGGCCCCTTCTTTTGTACGAAATATTAAAGGCTCCGAGCTCGATGGCCCATTTGGCTAATCTTCCAGAAACTTCAGGCTTTCTTAATACGTCCAGGATCGGCTGGTCCGTCTGGACTTCAATTTCAAAGGCTTGAAAGTAGCGCCGGAGCCTTCGTGATGCGTGCACCAGGGAGAGTGCCAATTTTTCTAAGGTTGGGTACCGCGTCTCGAAGTCACATAGGGCTCGGCTGACATAGAAGATAGGCACCTGTGCCTTTGATCTTGTTACCATTAATACCGAACTAATAGATGCTTCTGAAGCTGACAAGTAGATGATGAGGGTTTCCCCTGGTTCTGGTGCGGTTAGTGTTGGTAGTTCTGCCAAACACTTCTTTAAATCGTTGAAAGCCATATCTGCTTCATGTTGATCTGCCGGAGCTTGTCAAAAGTTTCGGTGATGTCTTTTAGCAATGTTTCTTCGTTCGAGCTTTTTATCACCACATCATCAACATAGACTTATAAGTTTCGACCAATTTGATTTTTGAATGCTCGATCCATTACCCGTTGGTACGTGGCTCCTGCATTCTTTAAGCCGAGTGGCATTTTCTTGTAGCAGTATAGCCCTTGATTCGTGACAAAAGTTGTTTTATCTTCATCGGCTTCGGCCATTTGGATTTGGTGATAGCCCTTATAGGCGTCTAAAAAGCATTTCAGCTTAAAGTTAGCCACGGCATCGACTTTGGAGTCTATCTCTGGAAGTGGGTAACAATCTTTGGGACATGCATCATTCAGGTCTTTGAAGTCGATGCACATCCTCCAGGACCCATCGTGCTTCCGCACCATGACTAGGTTGGATACCCAGGTATGATAATTTATTTCCCTGATGATGTCTGCGTCCAGCAGCACCTTGACGTCATGAGCAATGGCTTTTACCCTGTCGGGGGCCATGCTTCGTTTCTTTTGGGCCACAGGCTTCTTGTCTGGACTAATGGAACTCCGGTCATGTCTGATTGTTGCCAAGCGAATACGTCCAGTGACGTAGACAACAATCTCCACAAGGATCTTTTTGTGTGGTCCGGTAGTTGGGCACCGATGGTAATTTTCTGTTCTGGGAAGGTTGGGTGAATAGACCATTCTTCGGTAGTCTTGACATCTGCCGCTGCTTCTTTTAGTGGAGGCTGTCCTAAGGACTGACGGACCTCTGCAATACATAACTCAGATTCGGTGTATAACGTGGCTACCCCAGTTTCTATAGGAAACTTGATACCCCCGTGTACTGTTGACGTGACCATGTTAAAGGCTTTCATTCCAGGCCTTCCCAGGATTATATTATGAACTGAGGGTGCTCCGACTACCAGGAAGGTTAGGATAACCGTACGCTGGTTTTCTTCCGTTCCTAGTGTCACCGGGAGACTTAGTTGGCCCAACGGATGTATTACTTCTCCAGAAAAACTGATTAGAGGCATTTGGACAGAGACGAGCCTGTCCTTAGTGGCCGGAGCTAGTTGTTGATAACATTGGTAGTACATTATTTCGGATGCACTACCATTGTCAATATAGATACGTCGGACCTTGTGTCCCGCGACTACCCCGGAGACCACTATGGGTGCTTCCATGGCCTCTCTTGGATTGATGGGTGGAAAGAATAACAACTGTTCCATCCATGGAGCGATATGGTCGTGACTCCTCTTAATGCCTTGTTCTGAACCAACCCGAATCATATGAATACCAGTTTGGTTATTTGGGTTAGCTATGTGTGTCGCAGCTGGTTTACCTTCTTTCAAATCTCTGATCAGGTGGGATAACTTTCCTGCCTTGCAGGCTTTGTCTATTTCCTGTTTTAAAGACCAGCAATCGTCTGTATTGTGACCCTTAGCTTGGTGATATTCACAATACTTTTTAGTGTTTCTGTCTGAGGTGGGCTTCTGCTTCGGAGGTGTTGGGAACTGTATTTGTTCAGTACTCAAGATTTCACTTGGGGTTTTACTGAGATCGGAAAAGCTGGTGCTTCGGGAAGAACGTCCAGAGTTGGATTTGTCATTTCGATCGTTCCTTGAGTAAGGCTGCGACCTATGCTTCGACCAAGAATTGTTTCTTTCAGGTTGTGCCGGAGCTCCTTTCTTCCAGACATTTCCTCTTGGATTTCCCTTGTGATCACCATCACTGGTTTGACCGCAGGCGCTCTTACCCCTGGCGAAGGCTCTTGCTCTTTCCATTAAACCTTCCATTGTTTATGGTAAGTCCTCGTGAAGCTTTTCCACCAGTTGGTTGTTACGGACGCCATGACAAAAGCCAGATATTCGCAGCTAGTCAACAGCTCCGGATATTTGCATACTTTCTTTGTTGAAACGATCTATGAATTTTTCTAGGGATTCTCCATCTCTTCTTCGGATGTTGTGTACTTCTGTGATATCTTTCGTGCAGCGTCTTTGCTGGGAGAAGTTTTGCAAGAATACCCGCCGTAGTTCTTTCCAGTTTGCAATTTATCCGGCTGGCAACCCGTCGAACCACACACGTGCGGTTCCCGTTAACGTTTGAGCAAACATGTGGCACCATGCTGGCATGGGCCATAGCTCGATCTCCGCAGCTCCACCAAAATCAAAGACATGATCATCTGGATCTGTGGTTCCATCATACTTCTTTACCGTAACTGGCATTTTCAGCTTGGACGGGAGTGGGGCACTGGCTATCCTTGGGGTGAACTTCGAGTATGAAGTCATATATGCTGGACGATATGGGGCGGTAAGCTCATCGTCTATTGGGTTAGAGCTGGATTGTTGCTTGGCTGGTATTACCGGGTCAATAACAGGTGGCCCGGTAGATGAGAGACCAGTTGGCAATGGTCCAGTGTACCCAAAAGGTATTAGATAACCATAAGGAGTTTGGATAGGAACCGAAGTAACGACAGTAGAGTATGTTGGGAGACTAGCTGGAGTAGACATTGTAGTGACAGAGGTGAGCCCTTCCGAAGGGAATAGGTTCACTTGTACACTACGGAGTCGTTCTTCCTTGCTTTGCTGATACTTCAGCCTTAGCAAGAGTTCATGATTTCGTTGGAGGAAAGTCTCATCAAACTCTGTGGACGAGGTTTGCATCTCAGTGGTTGCAGTGACCATCTCCACTGTGACAACAGTAGCGTCGAACAACGCCCTGGAGTGATCAACTGTGTTTTGTTCAGATGTGTCGATATCAGCATCTTCTCTGTTGGTGATATCAACGATGTGTAAATCTTCTTTAGCCATTCCAGATCTGTTTGGAGAGAGTAGATCTGCAAAAGGATGGCGCCAATTGAAGATCCAAAAGTTAGACCGTACCTTGTTAATGAGGAAGAAGACAGCTAACTTGATAAGATCTTGTATGGATTGGACCTGCAAAATTAGCAGACCGTTAGGCTCGTCACAGGGGGGCAGGGAGGGCCTCTCTGTGACCACCCTCCGGCGTGAGGATAAGTATTTATTTAGTGAGATAAAGAGAGTTTTAGAGAGAGAGGGAGGTTCGGAGTGTACGTGAACGTGTCCCACTTGTACTTTGTGAAGAGGTATTTATACTAGTCAGAATATTTGTACTTATTCGTCCTAGGTGTACTATCCTTCGGCGTCTTTGTCCTCCGGTTGTTTATTTTGGCGGGGCGCGGGAGTTGTGCCTTGTTAGAGTCGTGGCTCATGGATAGGAGCTGCGTCTGGGGGGTGTTTGTTTCGGAGACGAGGTTCTATACCTCTTCAAATATAAAGCTCTTTATTCTGGTTTTGAAGATTGAAGCCCAATGGGCCAATTTAACTAAAGTTTTCACAACAATGCAGCATAATATTTGGGTTATACTTGGACCGTTAGGAGCCTAGAGCCTATACGATGAACACTAGTTTTACATGGACCATTTCAGAATCCAAACCTGACTAAAATTCTCTAATGTTAACAAGATAAAACAAAAAGAAATCAAGTCAAGAATATAGTTTGAATTCAATGTTATATGTATACATTTTTTAGAACATTAATTAATGTTAACAAGACAAAAACAAATATGCAAAAACTTAAGTTGGTACGTTACATTTAAAATTTTCGTTGGATGGTCCATATTTCTGACACTTGACACTTGTTGCATTGATAGTCTATGAATGACCATTTAAACATATCATATGTGAGGGTTGATGGGTTAGTGAGGGTTGATGGGTTAATTTTTCTGCGACCTTATTTTTTTTTTTTTTTTACAAATCATGTCTTTGATAGATTTTGACAAGGTATTCAAATCAAATAATTGGAACTTCTTGATGTGTCAATAATGGAACAAATGTGTTTGATTGAAATGAAGGGGTAGGATATTAAGGCTGGGCGGTGTGGAGACGCCCCACACCCCCGTCCCACACTTTTTGTCTCGTCTGCGTCCCAAACACCGTACCCATGCCCCGTCTTCGTCCCCCCGTCCCCCTAGAGACGTCTGGGACGGGCCAATCACAATGCATCCTTTTCGATTTTCGACCGTTGGAATATTATATCCGTTAACGGTCAACTAAAAAAAAGTTTTTTATATATACAGGGGAGAGAAGGAGGTGGTGGTTTTCAGGGAAGAAGAGGAGGTGGGTATCGGTGGTGGTGGGTTACAAGGGAGAGGAGGAGGAGGTGGCTATCGGTGGTGGTGGGTTTCAGGGGAGGAGGTGGTTTCTGGTGGTGGAAGCAGTGGCGGATGCAGTGTATTAAGGGTATGGTGGTTGTAGATGGATATTCCGATTCGATTATTTTTCGGTGAGTAGGCATCAGGAGGAAGAAGATGATGATGATTATTATTGTTATTATTATTTGACATGGTTTTGGTTGTTATTTAGGATATAATATCGTAGGAGACATGGTTTTTTATTGTTTATTTTAATATTAAAAAACCAAGTTACATCTGGATAATGAGTAAGCGAGAACATGGGTTTTTGGTGTCTCCATATCCTTACCATGTCTCAAAAATGAGAACATGGGTGTTGTCCTAGGTGGCATTGAGACATGAACTTTTTCATGTCTCCACAACCCATAGCCTAATCATCTACCCTTGTTAACGAATCGCCTGATGAATTATTTTTTCAACGGTGATGCAGGATGGAATTGTAATCGGCCACGTATCACGCAAGGCACAAGCTAAAATATAACACAATAGATAAATGTCTTCAGCCAATGATGTTGTAGCCTAGTGGTTGCAATGGAGGTGAGAAGGTTTACTCACTTTGTGGGGGTTCATGTCCTGGGAGGTCACAAGTTCGAATCCTACTTAGAGTAGGGTTATTCTGAAATGAGGAGTTGGACCTTAGGGGGCCCGGGGACTAGACCTGAAGAGTGCGAGGCTTCGTTATGAGTGTGTACCGTTGGCCGTTAAAAAAAAAAAAAAAAAGATAAATGTCTTCAAGAGAAAAGTGGTATATTATTGAATGATCAAAACAATTATATATAAGGTCGTGTTTATTTGTTATTTTTTTAGTTATATTTGAATGATTTATATGTGGTGTGCTTATGCCTTAGTAAGTTAATTTTTTGTAATTTAACATGGGCTAAATATGGGTTATTTTGTTTAATAGAACATGGGAGTAAAAAGTTATTATTCTTTTAACTGAAATATGGGTTAAGATTCGTTGCTAAATTTTCTAAGTTTTGATGCCAACTTTTTTAAGGGTTCAATGCCATAGTAAAAATCATTACAATACGTTCTAAGGGGGAAGGGGCTCTTGTAGTGTCTTCTTTTTCTTTCACTGATTTTAACCAATCCTGCACTGCCATATTATTTCACTGAATCACTTTTTTGGAGGTAGCACGTAACTGATTCACTTTACTGAAATCTTTATTTTTTAGTTTTCCTTTTTTTTTAATTACCGTTTTTAAAAAAATGACCGTTTGAAGTGAAAGAACCGTTTGTTAAACTTAAAAAAAATAAACCGTTCCATTAAAATTAAACTTACAATATTAAAAGTAATAAAACATAGAAATGCAAACACGCTAAATAAAAGAAAAACTATTCGGAGTCGGAGGCATTCGCTTTGAAGTGCGGTAGATCAAGTACGTCTAGATGTTCCACAAGATCATTTCGAAGTCGGAAATGCGTATCGGAGTCTGTCAACTCCGCAAGGGCTTGGTCGTCGAAGAACGGTTGGATTGGGGGGTCGCGTATGTGGACCGGTGATATCGCACGCCCCTCATCTTTAATGATCATGTTGTGCAATATCATGCACGTATAGACGATGACGCTACACCTAGCAACGGTCGTCGGCCTCAAGGGTCGTGCGGTAATTCCCCATTTCCCCTTTAATGCTCCGAACGCTCGCTTAACATCCTTCCTTGCCGATTCTTGCGCCTTAACGAATTTATATTCCCTAGGATTGGTCGGATATCGAAACGCTTTCACAAACATGACCAAGTTGGGTAGATGCCATCGGTAAGATAATATCCACGTTTATATAAGTGGCCATTGTCGTTGAGTGAACCGGGGGCCCAAAAAATCCATGCCAAAACCACATATCTTGTGAAGCAACCGTTTCTAGCATGATTGTAGGGTATTGGTGATCGCCTCACATATATTTTCCTCGTAATTCCCTAGGACATGCTCGCCATACTAAATGCGTGCAATCAATGCTACCGATCATGCTGGGAAGGTGATGTCTTTCTTCGTGTGCTTCATATAAACATGCAATGTCTGACTTGTTGGTCTTTGTAAAAACTCAGCTCCGTATAACTTAAAAACAACATTGCAAAAAAATTGTAAACATTCGCGCGACGTCCTCTCAGACATACATAAATACTCATCGTATTCGTCTGGAGGATTACCGGTTGGGAGTTGTTTCACTGCTGAAGATACTTTTTGCATGGGCCTGAAACTCTTTCTAAATCGATCGTCCATGCTCTTTCTGAACCATTCGAAGTTTGTTTCAACATCTGCTACAATTTTCAGAAATAGACGTCTCGACATGCGATACCTTAGTTTAGACCGTGCGTCGGTGTATTTTGGTACTTCAGTAAAATAGTCGTTTATTAACCGAGCATTGCCTCCCTCGCGATCACGTGGCACGTATCTTTTTTTAGATGTTGCTGTGTCTTGCTCTGCAGCCCGCTTTGCAAGTTCCGTGAGAAACTCAAGGCTACTATCGCTTGAGTGTAAAATCGGGTGCACTTCGAGCGGGGGAATGAAAACATTAATCATCTTCTATGTCAACGTCACTCATTTTTTTTAAAAGTATGGATAAAATTTCTATGTTTTTTATTGAAATATGTTTTTATAAACCTTTGATAAAAACGGTCACAAAATATGACCGTTTGAAAGTCAAAAATGAATTAAAAACCTTAAAAATTCGACCGTTGCCAAACTACCAGCCCGTTAGATGGAACCAGAAATTGGTTCACGGAACCCCTACCATCACGGGTGGCGGCGGTATTACCGTGCTGGTAGTGGGGTACCTGTGCCCAAATATGGTAGCGCCCGTCCCCCATAAGAGCATTCACAATATATTCCTTATCCCCAATCTACACTAAAAATCATTACAGTTTCTTTCTACTTCGCTCATGACCACTTTTAATAAATATTAAAATTAAAAATTAAATACAGTAAAACTGTTTTCCTTAAAATATTCTCAAACATCCTCAACTATATCAATAAACAGTTGGTTCTTCATTTTTTCCGCTCACAAATAGGGGTGTAAATGATGCGCAAAGGCTTGAGAGCTACTCGAGATCGTATTGTTAAAAAGCTCGAATGAGCCTAGCCTTCACGAGCCCTAGCCCAAGCTTGAAAGATGACTCGTTTAGTTATTGAGCCTGAGCTCGAGTTTTTCATACAAAGACCGTTTAGGCTCGCGGGCCTAAACGAGCCCAAACAAATTTTATATTATTATTATTATTTTATATATAGTATACCTACTCTTTAACAATTGTGAGTCGAGCTCGAGCCGAGCTTTGGCTTTTTTAAGCTATTGAAGCAAGCTTGAGCCGAGCTTTTAGCTTCTTTTAAATTGTTCTATAATGATTTCAAGCCGAGCTCGAGCCTTTGGGTTTTACTTTTAAGCCGAGTTCAAGCTTAAAATACAACTCATGACGAGCCGAGCTCGAGCTTCTTAAAAGTAAGACGAGCCGAGCTCGTGCCCAGTCAAACCTGAGCCCGACTTGACTCGTTTACACCCCCTTCACAAACCCATAAAAAAATGAGGTTATCTCGATCAAATGTAAATGCTCTACACCAAAATAACCATATTCATGATTTCACTTTGTTAAAAAATAAAAACTGCTGAAATAATAATAATAATAATAATAATTATGTAAATGTAAAGATTTAAGAATGAAAAGACGTCTTCACCAGTCTGTTTACAGTCACAGGCTGAACTAAGCAACGACCGTGGTGTTGACTCAAGATTTATGCATTGAGCAGTGACTGATTGGACCGGTTGCCGGTCAAGGAAGAACCGGGTTCGGGTCAGAGAAAGAGAGAATATGAGAGCGTGTTTTCCGGTACATGGACGAATAGGATAAAGCTGATGGGTCTGACACGTGGAGGGCATAGGAGGCGTCTTATTAGAAAGGGACGGATAGGATTGAATGGCGTTTTGTATAGCAACTGGTAGACGACTGTAGAGGAAATATTGGGAGATTTTGAGTGTTTGTATTAAATTGAGGTGGCAGTGTGGGGGTGCAGTGTGTTGGCGGCGCTTGCAGGTGAATGTATCCCAAAAACAAAACAAGTATTCAAAACTCAACAACATCACTTTTAAAATATATAAATAATATTCTACTTTTTTTTAACGGAAACTAAATATCACCTACACAGTTAGTGGGTTAGTACCGGACAAATGCCTTGGGCAGCTTAAGTTCACCAAGCCACCAATTCGAAGAAAAACTTACTGTCTGAAGGCCCACTGTAGTAAAACTCCTTTGATCGGATTCGAACTTGAAACCAAATGACCTCAAGCTCTTATCTTCATTTCCCTATAAATAATATTCTACTATCTTAAAAAACAAGAAGGAACGATAAAAATAAAAAAATTATATGTATGTATACAGTTAAAAAGCTAAATAAAAACATACATACAAAAATTATATAGTGCTATATTTGAATAATGGGCTCGGTTCAAAATTCATATGTTGAATTCGATTCAAAGCCAAATTTGGAATTCGGTATGCATGATCATTCGTTATAGCTTTCTTTATTAAAACTCAATATAACCTTTTCATTTTATTCTTTTAAATCATTTGTTATATTCTTAGCTTATTACATGTTGTAAGTTTATTTTGCATGTTGCTTTTAATTTATATTTACTTGATTAATTGGAATCCAAATTAGATGAGATTTTAACAAGCTGATTGTAAAAAAAAACTTTATAGTGATTTTGTTAATAAAAATAAACATAATGACTGATTATCATAACCGAATTCCAAATTTGAAACTATCAATTTTTAATCGACATGTTACTAAAAAATGAATTAAATAATTTCTATTTTTTCCTACTGAAAATACATGTATATATTTATTTAGTTTATGTATACATATAGTTACTTGTATTCATCTTATGATACTCATTGTTTTCTTTATATATGAACTAGGTTATATCCCAAAAACTTGATATGATAGATAAATCTAATATAAAATGATAAAATGTGTGTTAAGATATAACATAGAATTTTATGTACTATAATATGAAAAACATCAATTTTAATCATGTAAATAAGAATGAACATGTATAACAAAGAGAAAATATACGTTTAGAAGAGGAGCAGAGGCAAAAGCAACCATTGCAAGGCGTGATAAAGACGGTGGTTTGAAGGTGTAGCTTTTTTAGAAACGACTGGTTTTAATCTAGCCTGCTCCGTATGAAAACAAGCAAAAGGTCACTTTCTATAACCGTGGGGTACGTGGACACTTCAAGAGAGAATGTGACAAGCCTATCCAACAGAGCTAATCGGGGTCAACGACAACAAAATCCATTCCAGCACCGACCTCAGCAGCAAGCACAAGCACCTGCTCTAAATCATGAGCGTGCTATTGTGCCAGTGAACAACCCGCTGCCACAACCCGCACCACAAGCCAATAACCAGGCTAGGGCTATGGTAGTGCAAGCTGGTGAAGGCGTTGACGGGAATCTTAAGCTAGGAGGAAATGGAGAAGCGAATGTGAGAGGTGCAGCGTGTTATGCTGAGATAATCAAGGATGTTCAACAGGAAGAAGGGTCATCATCTTCAAGTTCAGAATAAAGTTCCAATGATGACGAGTGTTCAGATGAGGCTTTAAGTCAACGATCCGGGTCATCAGAGAGAAATGCAGATTCTTTGGATGACGATGTTGACAGACTGCTTGTAGAAGCTGATTTCTTGACCAACCAAAAGTCATGCTTGGATCAAGATCTTGTAGAATCAACAGTTGACTATTCCAAGTACTTCTCTACAGATGGTTCGTCTTCTCACTACGCTTTTATGGCAAACATTCAAGACAATTAGGTCAGTACGTCAGAAACTTCTGGATGTTCAAAGTGTGTCGAATTAGAAGCCCGAATTGAATCGCTCAAAGAACATAATACCAGGTTGGTGATCTTTGAGTGTGCACTAATGCTAACACTGCCTTAAATTCAAATGAGAAAGATTTTAAAGAAATCATAAAGTTGTTAAATAAGGACGTTAGTTAAATGAAGGGAACCATTCTTATTAAACAAGATGCAATTGATGTCGTGTGGATTAGGTCTTTTTTAAACTTCCTTTTTAAAGCCAACACTTTCCCGAAAGAAATGTGAAGACTCGATGAAAAAGGGTAATTAAAGGTGACCTTCAAATTAAAACACTTATCGAAGTTTTAAATTTATAAAAGTAAAACGATATCTGCTGATTAGTCTAAACCCACACGATAGGCAAGTGGACCTATCGAGTGTAGTATAGGTAAAAGCAAGTACCGAGTATCGAACCCTAAGTTACGACTTCCCCTACTCAGTTTCAAGTTGCTTTGATAAAGACAAAGATAAAATAAAAGAAAGAGAATGAGAGTAACCAGAGTAAAAATCGATACTAACACGAAGTGCTGCTTCGGGATCCAACTTTATCTTGGGATGGATTAATAGCAATTAGTTTATTAAAGTGGTGTGAACAAGTGCGCACTCATGCTTAACGTGGAGTTGCTACAGCCTTCTCCAGAGGTGGCTGTTATCGCAAAACAAGTTGTGTTCTTGTGTTGAAGTGAGGGTCTCCCGAACCGGTAAGCTCACCTCTCAATACTTACAGACAGACAACTCAAGACTGTGTATACCCAACCCTGAATGATCCACCTCCCAACACTGCAATAATGACATCTAGACACTTAAAACTTTTATGGACAACTTGCCGGTGGTCGGAGCATGACCGAACAAGAAACCATTTGATATCATAAAAGGGTCGTGACCAACCAGCACACGTGCATCTCTTACTTGAATTAATTAACCTTTTAAAAAGCGAATGATCTATCACTAACTGTGTGGCAGTATAGTGATAAGAGAAAATAAAGACCGATTTCTTTTAACACGGGTTCACCAACACTTAACCTGCGTCAAAGTTATCACATAGACCATGTAGCTAAGTCGCAAGATCAAGCCTTGGTTTATCACTATGACCAAGTATAAAGACCGTACTGACCCTAAGTGAGATCTTGATAGTAGAGGATTAAGTCACCAAGTGTGTGTATTTCTACCCACAAATGGACCAATCACTACTCGTGGGATTAGGTTAGCTCACAAGTGCATGGGTTGTTACACACCATGGGTACACTCATGAGTCCTCCCACTTCCTACCAAGACACCCACAAGACCATAGACTAGTTAAACAAGACCACAACACCACTTAACAAACATAATCTATATAATCCATACCAAGATAAGTCTTCACCCTAGCAACACTTGATTAATCTAGCCAGACATTGGCTGTACAACTATCACACTATCTTTGGTGTATGAAAAACACATAGTTGTGAGTGTAGGTGGATTAAAGAAGGTGTTTTGGATGAGTTTTAGTGATCTCTCTGTCAACTTTCTCTCAACAGGTGTTTATGGAGTGATCCCAAGCTCCAAAGGTCACTTGCAAGACCCTAAAGGTGGCTGAAGTGTGGGTAAAACTCGGGTGAATGGGATGCCTAGAATGAGGAGTGGAGGGCTCTATTTATAGGCAAATCAGCTCAAGCACGCCCATGCTAGACAACGGGTACTGTTGCAGAGTCCTTGCATGCAGAATTGTCGTGTACCAGGGCAAGCACGCCCGTGCAAGGTTGTTTGGCACGCCCGTGCTCTTCAGCTTTTTGTAACCGTCTGTCAGTCTTGGTCGGTTTGAGCCTTGGAGAATACGCTGCCTTAAAGCACGCCCGTGCACTTTAGAAATCCTCAGATTTGATTCCTGTTGACTTGGAAATGTTGACTAGTTGACCTGGAACAGCTGGCACGACCGTGCATTCCTAGAGCGCGGCCGTGCTTCATCTGGATATTTGAAAAAAGTCTTCAAATCCTTGTATTTTAAGCCGGTTTTCACTCCTTTTCACTTTTCACCTTCAATACCTGCAATTATCATCAAAAGGAAACAAACCGTGACAATACCAAGATAAAAGCCTGATTTTGGGTGTTAATTAGGTGAAAACATGTATATAAAACCTTCTAATTTTGGGACTCATTAGCAATCAACAACTACAACACTGATTTAACACAAACTAAAAAGAATCTGGCATCAGCACGATGTGATTGTGACGCAATCAAGAAAAAGCTTGACAGTTATTCGAATTCCATGTATGTGCTAGATCACATAATCGCAAGTCAAATAACTGACAAGAGCACGAGTGGTATAGGTTATCAAATTGTTCCTCCTCCAATGCGTGAAAATTATTCCAAAACACCGGATGAGACTGAGGTCACAACTCCCCTAGTTGCTAACCCGACTGAGATTAAGAAGGAAAAAGTTGTCAAAGATGATAACTACTACTTAATTGAAACTAATGATGAACTGAGTGATGAAGAGGACGATAAGCCCGATCTAGGACATCAGAAACCGATGCACAGGATCCCTCTTGACAATCACATCGAGTGTGATCTTGATTCGGATTCTGAATCTGATGAGGATAATGAGGAGTCGGCTTGTGATTCTAGTCTGTTTTACATGGTCAAAGGTTCCACAAAAGTCTTTTCAGATTAGAAATTTCCAATAAAAAATGTGGACACATCTTTAATCACTAAAGTTTTCAAAGCTGATAAAGGAAAAGAAGCTGAGTTAAAACAGACCTCAAGTCAAGGTGGACAGGCTAATCAAGTTAGACATCCACCACCGGTTTTGAAAAAGAGAGTCAGGATTCCTTGTTATCCCAAACACCGAGATATTTGGTGGACTAGACCAGGTTAACTACCTAACCTAGTGAATTTTGTTAGATCAACTGGAACTGACCGGGTGAAACTCTTTGAGAACATCTCTAATTTGAAGTACTTCAAATAAAAGGATAAAAGGAAGTTGTCACCCGTGTCACACGCTCATGAGGCTAGTTCCTCTAAGTCCAAAAGTTCCAGTTGCAAGTCTGAAGTGCAATCTCCATGGCAGCCAAAGCATGTACCTCAAAACCAATCTGAATGGAGAACATGTTTTGAGTGCCAAGAGGTCGGGCACATAGTTTCAAACTGTCCATATTTGAGACCTCGCAGGGGATACACTGCTGAGAACTACAAAACCTCATCCAGTAAAGCGCCTGAATCACCAAAGCAAGCTGCTAAGGTGATTTCTAAGCAAGACAAGGGCAAGCAAAAAGTGGATGATTGGGTATTATCAAAACCTACCAAGCAAAAGGCAAACCAAAAGAAATCATCATCTAAGGGGGAGCCTAAAGGTAAGTCAAAGGAGACTATTCAGGGAAAGCAACCAGTGAGCCAGAAAAGTCAACCTAAGACACCATCCAAAGTGGTCAAGCCAAATCATCCAAGGCTAAGCCTGAACAAGTTTGGAGACCGAAAGTGAATCTAAGTCTTAAAGTTCTAGCAGTTCAAGTAGAGCTCCACAAGCTCCAGTTTCTATGTGTGCTTCTTCCACACCATTAGGCGAGTGGATGGAAATCCCTATGCTTGATGCTAACAGACGACCCAAGACCGTAAAGGCTTGGGTCCCCCATTCCAATTAATCTTTGAATGTTCTTGCAGGGTGTTTCCATAGGGCCTATTAGCGGTCTTTGGATTGTTAATAGTGGAGCATCCAGGCACATGACAGATGACTTATCACTCCTATTCGATATCAAGAATATCAATGAAGGATATGTTGTCTTTGCTGGAAATAAAGGGGGTTATATAACAAAGGAAGGAAGTATGTCGAACGGGATAGTTAGGTTTGATCGGATCAATTATGTGAAACAGATCGATCATAACTTGCTGAGTGTATCCCAAATTTGTGAGAAGAAATTTTCTGTAATTTTCAACGACATTGCTTATTTCATTCTGAAACCAGGATTCGTGATACTAAAGGAGTGGGTAATCATGTCAGCTCCAAATGTCAATAACTTATATGTTTTGGATATGAGCCAAGCGATCACAAAATCTGCACATGTTACCTACTTATCGAAAGCTACAGAGAAAGAATCAATCATGTAGCATAGACGTATGGGACACATCCATCTCTGGAAAATGAACCAGTTAGTCAAGAATGGTCTGGTGGAGGGTGTTTCAGTCAAACATTTTCATCTCAACAATATTTTTGTCAGCTACAAGAAGGGAAAACACAAGAAGAAGTTTCACCCCAAGAAAAAGATGAACTGAGTGTCTAATCCGCTTGAAAGACTTCATATGGATTTGTTCGGTCCAGTGAAGAGGAAGAACTATTGTGGGGATCTTTACTGTTTAGTTATCACGGATGATTATTCTAGATTTTATTGGGTAGTATGTATGCAACAAAAGAGTGAGACATTTGGGAATCTGCAAGTTCTGTTCCCTAAGCTCGAATCCTTGTATAAATCGAAAATTTGCAAGATTCGCAGCGATAATGGGACTAAATTTTAAGAATCAAGCAATGGAAGCTTTCTATTTTGAACATGGTATCCATTAGGAATTCAGTGCGACTTACACCCCACAGCAGAACGGTGTAACTTAAAGGAAAAATCGGGCCCTGATTGATGCTACTAGGACTATGTTGGCTGACTCGAAACTCCCCGTGATGTTCTAGAATGAAGCCGAACATTGTGCTTGTTATACACTGAACATATTCCTAACAGTGAAAAAGTTTTGGAAGACCAACTATGAGCTTCTCAACCTTTTCAAACCCAATCTTGAATTCCTTGAACCATATGGTGCTCCTTGTACCATGATGATCGACAATGAGAAATCTGGTGAAAAATCAGAAGAAGGATTCTTTGTCCGGTACGCCACTCCTAAAAAGAGGGTTTGGAATACTCGTACAAGGTGTGTTCAAGAATGGATGAACCTAGATGTCTAAAGATACACAACCAATCCTCAAGGTACAGGACCCGACTGGGTATTCGATTATGCAAGTTTATTTGAGGAATTCGGTCTTGATGGTATAGTAGAAGAAGTTGTTGCTAAAATGTACTACGAGTGTGAAAATGGTACTAGTTCTTCGCTGGTGCATCCGATCACAGTTTCTCTAGTTGCAGCTCTTTCTGATCTAGTGTGACACCCCATGAAAAATCCCACATCGGTAGTGGCCAGGAGAGATCCTTGGTTCTTAAGTAATATTCTGCCTCTTAAATCACCAACGCATTTTGAGGCTTAATGTTAGTGGATGAGAGGAGAACTCCACAGTTAAGCATGCTCAGGTGGGAGCAGTATCAGGATGGGTGATCTACTGGGAAGTCTCCACTGGGGCAACCAAAAGCAAATCCGTGAGCTCTAGATGGGCAACCCATCGGGGCAAAGCGGACAATATTGGTGGTTATAGGGCCGGATGTTACATATGGTATCAGAGCCACTCCTGTGTCGTTCGGGATGGTGGGTGCATACCTCATCAGGGACGACTCTAACAGGGGGTGAATGTGACACCCCATGAAAAATCCCATATCGGTCGTGGCCAGGAGAGATCCTTGGTTCATAAGTAATATTCTGCCTCTTAAATCACCAACGCGTTTTGAGGCTTAATGTTAGGGATGAGAGGAGAACTCCACAGTTAAGCGTGCTCAGGTGGGAGCAGTATTAGGATGGGTGACCTCCTGGGAAGTCTCCACTGGGGCAACCAAAAGCAAATCCGTAAGCTCTAGATGGGCAACCCATTGGGGCAAAGCGGACAATATTGGTGGTTAGAGGGCCAGATGCTACTTCTGCAGTAGCTTGGAACAACGAAGAAGAAGAGGTTTTCATGGAAGCATATGAAGAAAATGATTTAACTTCATCAGACGATGATGATTTTGTTGATTCTTTGGAGATTCTTTCTAATCAACCTGCGGATCCGGCTAATTCGTCCGATTTAATTGGTAATGTTAATACCACTGTTGATAGTAACATTAATTTTGCAGGTACAAGTGGAAATTTGACATCATCAGTTGTTGGACTGTCTTCTACCGGTGCTCCCATATTAAATTTCAGAATGGATCTTTCTAAGTACAACATCCAAGAGGGTGTCCCTGTCCTAACTCATCCTAAATCTAGGATCCATGGCATATACCCTTAGCAAAATACCATGGGTAATCCAGAAAGTGGGGTAACGACAAGTGGGCCGCGTCGTGCAAATGCTAGAGCTCTATATTCAAAGATTACTGAATCCGGTGAGCAGAACGATTGGGCTTTCGCTTTATATGTCGCACAAACCGAACCACAAAGCATCAATGAGGCATTAAAGGAAAATCCGTGGATTGAAGCAATGCAAGAAGAACTCATTCAGTTCAGGACACTAGGTGCTTGGGACCTAGTAGATCTTCCAAAGGGTGTAAAGAAGATCAGAACGGAGTGGGTTTACAAGTGCAAGAAAGACGACCGTGGCGTTGTAGTCAGAAACAAAGCCCTCTTAGTTATTCAAGGCCTCTGAAAGATTGAAGGGGTTGTTTACTGATGCGTGTGGCTTTAGTGTCGTAAAATTCTTTTCTTAAATATAGCAGGTTCCCGATGGAAATGCCAAAAATTTGATGAAAGAGGAATTTAAGTCGAAAACTTTTGTGAGTGACACTTTCAAGTTTTAAATTTATAGAATAAAATGATAGTTACTTAATATTCTAAAACCCACACAATAGCCAAGTGTACCTATCGAGCGTAGTATAGAAATGAGGAAGTACCGAGTATCTATCCTAAGGACACGATTTTTACTACTCAGTCTTAAGTTGCTAAGATCAAACCAAAGATAAAATAAAAGTAAAGGATAAAGAAAGTGATTGAGATGTTAACGAATAATCAAATAGGAGTGTTGCTTTGGGATCCAACTTGTCTTGGTACAAATTAATAATAGATGCTTAATTGAGTGATGTGTTCAAGATGCGCATAACTAGGGGTGTAAATGATGCGCAATGACTTGAGAGCTACTCGGGATCGGATCTGTAAAAAGCTCGAACGAGCCGAGCCTGAACTCGAGCTTGAAAAATGACTCGTTTAGTTATCGAGCCCGAGCTTGAGATTTTCATACAAAGACCGTTTAGGCCCGTGAGCCTAAACGAGCCCAAACAAATTTTATATTATTATTATTTGATTTGTAGTATACATACTATTTAACATTGGCGAGCCGAGCTTTTAGCTCCTTTAAAATTGTTCTAAAATTATTTCGAGCCGAGTCGAGCTCGAGCTTTTGGGTTTTACTTTCTAGCCAAGCTCGAGCTCAAAGTATTAGGCTCCAACCGAGCTGAGCTCGAGACCAGTCAGGCTCAAGCTCGGCTCGGCTTGACTCGTTTACACCCGTACACATAACCGCATTAACTTTAAAAACGATTTGTGTTCTTATTTATTATTGTGAGGGTCTCCCTAGCTACCCCGGTAAGCTCACCTCTCAACAGTGAGGGGAAGATCACTTGAGACTGTGTATACCCAACCCCGAAGAACCCACCTCCCAATGTTGCGATATTGACATCTAACGACTCTACTCTTTTATGAATAACTTTCCGGCGGCCGGAGCATGGCTGAACAAGCTACCAGTTAACATGGTAGAGGCGACGTAGCCTTATGCGAACGCTCATCCCCTACTTGAATTAATTAACTTTTCAAAAAGTGATTGGCCTATTACTAATTGTGCGGAAATATAGTATTGGAAGAATATATAGACCGTTTGCTTCCAACACGTGTTCACAAATTTTTGGTTTGCGCTAAAGCTAAGACACAAACCATGAAGCTAAATCGCTTAACCAAGCCTTGGCTTATCACTAGGACCAAGTATAAAGATTGTACCGATAATAAGTGCGCTTTTGATAGTTGAGGATAAGCCACAAAGTGTGAGTGTTTCCAAACACAAATGGGCCAATCTCTACATGTGGAGTTAGGTTAGCTTACAAGTGCGCAGGTTTTTACACGCCACGGGTACACTTATAAGTCCCTCCACTTCCTATCAAAACACCCACAAGACCAAATACTAGTTGATTGATTAGTTAATTCGTCAAACAAAGAAAGAGTAGAAAGAATTAATAAGAACACCAAACATCACTAAAAAATAAACACAAACTATATAATCCATACCAAGATAGTCTTCACCGTAGCAACACTCTAACAATCCTAGTCAAGTGATGGCATTACAACAGTCTTACTAAGTTGGTTTTGATATGAATACATGATGAGCGTTGCTAGAGTATTTGTAGAGTATTTGGGTAATTTTATGTGGTTTCTCTCAAAGCTCACTCAATTTAAGTGTTTACAGAGTGATCCTAAGCTCCAAAGGTCACTTGCAAGACCCTATAATAGAGCTTCAGGGCAAGCACGCCCGTGCATAATGAGTAGGTCTGGTCTCAAGCACGCCCGTGCATAATGAGGAGCACGCCTGTGCTCATCCACGTGTCACAACTGTCCGTTGGTCCTGGAAGTCCTTTCGAGCAGGTCTGATCTCACGCACGCCCGTGCATAATGAGGAGCACACCTGTGCTCATCCACGTGTCAAAACTGCATGTTAGTCTTGGTCGGTTGGAGCTTTGTGGGGCACGTTTTGGCAAGCATGGCCGTGCCATATGGTGGGCATGCCTGTGCATGTTGACTTCTTCATCTAGATGGATTGAAACTATTGACTGGTTGACTCTGGGCAGGAGCATGGCCGTGCACTCTCTGCTACAGCTTCAAAGTCTTCAATTTTCTTTCCATTGCGCCAATTTTCTCCTAGGAACATCTTAGCCCTGTTTTCTAAGGGTAAAAGCATAAATATGAGCAAAGAGGATGATAAATACACATGTAAAATATGTGTAAATGATGGCACATCAATTACAATGAGATATACGCTCCGGTAGCTCGTATGGAAGCAATACGTATGTTTCTCGCATTTGCATCCTACAAGCGATTCAAAGTCTACCAAATGGACGTAAAGAGTGCGTTTTTGTATGGAAAAGTGAAGGAAGAGGTGTACGTGGGGAAACCACCGGGTTTTGTAGATCCAATGCACAGAGACCGTGTTTACCGATTAAAAAAGGCTCTCTATGGACTTCATCAAGCTCCAAGATCATGGTATGAGACACTCTCGAAGTGCCTTATCTCCCATGGGTTCATCCAAGGACTCATTTATTGTACACTCTTCACCTTGGAGAAAGATGGAGATCTCTTACTGGTATAGGTATATGTTGATGATATCATTTTTTGCTCAACTAACGATAGTTTGTGTAAGGATTTTGAGAAAATTATGCAGAACAAGTTCGAGATGAGTGTGATGGGGGAGATACAGTTTTTCTTGGGTCTACAAGTTCAACAGAAACCTATGGGAATTTTCATTCATTAGACCAAGTACGTAGCAGACATCTTGAGCCGGTTCTCGATGGATGATGAGTCACCTGCTTCAACTCCTATTTAGGTCAATCACGGGATTGGACCAGATGAGAAGGGTACCACCATGGATCCTTCACACTACCGCAGAATGATCGGCTCTTCCATGTATCTGGCTGCCTCTTGTCCCGATAACATGTTCGCAACATGCTTGTGTGCGCGATACTAGTCAAAGTTGAAGGTTTCTCATCTGACCGTGGTTAAGCGAATCTTTCGATATCTGAAAGGTTGTCCGACCAAAGGTATATGGTACCCTTGTGACGATTCATTCGATTTCACTGCCTATAGTGATTTAGACTATGCTGGCTGCAAGCTCAATGCTAAATCCACAACGGTTGGATGTCAGTTCTTAAGGAGTAGACTCGTATCTTGATAATGCAAGAAACATACATTGGTAGATGTTTCCACTTGTGAAGCTGAGTATGTTGTTGCTTCTTCATGCTGCTCGCACATGGTATGAATTCAACAATAGATGCGGGATTACGGTTTGAAATTTCTTACTACCCCTATTTATGTTTAGAATGAAGCAGTCATTGCTATCACTAAGGACCCGGTTAACCACTCCAAGGTCAAACACATCCATGTACGCTATCATTTCATACGCGATTGCTATGAAAAGAAACTCATTGATGTTGTTAAAATTCATACCGACCAACAATGTGCTGACCTATTTATGAAAGCCTTGGACAAATCTCGCTTTGAGTTTTTGCTTATTATAAATCGTGTCAAAGAAAAACAAGATTAGTCCACATCTGTACTTCAATTTTTGTAAATAGTTTCTCTAATAAAAAATTCAAAAAATATTTGAAAAACTAACAGAAACAAAAAACATTGAAAAATCACAAAAATACAAAAACATCAGAAAATAAAAAATTAAGCTTTTGCTATGTGGATAAGAGAAAATGATAGTACATGAGTGGACTGTCTGATTGCCCAAAATCTAATTTGCAAATGATAATCAGTCTTATAGGAGATATACCAGTAGCCCTGAAAATCATTTCAATGTGTGCACGGTGATATAAACATTAACGACTTAAAGTTGAGTAATTATCCCGTCTCATTCGCATATGGTCTTAGTACCAATATCTCGATTGATGGTTGCCAAAATATGAGGTTTCGGGTTTTTAAGTCTGTGATTCATCCGGGAACAATTGACCAAATCTTGGATTTATTGCAAATGCAATTGAATCGATCAGACATTCTTAAAATGTTCTGAAAAGATCCATTTATAGCCAAACCCTTCTCATCTGAGGAGTGCGAGCATCTTTCGTCTCCAGCTACTCGTACCAGAAACCTAAAGTACATGTGGAGTATACTATAAGTAATACCGACGCTTATGGTGCCTGTTCACTGGGATAGCCACCTGGATTGGACACACCCGCTAAGTTCGGTTTGTAAATCAGGCACACGTGCTGTAAATAATAAATACAGATCTTATGGCGATTGTACACTGGGATAGCGACTTGGATTGTGCACGCCCTCTATGTTATGTAAAAAAAAAGGTTTTCGGTATCTGCCCCCACCCTAACTGAGATTTAATCAATCTTGTGTCTTGTAAACGGATGGTCATGGCTTACTCACCCGTTACGACGAAGCTTTGCCCAATGCCTAATACGAAAATGTGTCGTGTGCGTGGGGACCATTGACCGCAAGTATCAATCATACCTTAATCATATCTAATGTGCCGGCGAGTAGTCCTGATTTTTAGGTTTAAGTGGATCAGTATATTGGTAATTGCTTGCTTATTGATTATTTTTAATCTGAATTAACTAAACAAAGGTGAGCATGACAAGTCCGTAAACTGATATGATTCTCTGCCCGACAAACTCACAAAAATATTTCTTGTGAATATTTCATTCCATATCATTAGTTGAATTTTTTTATCTTTTTCGTCAAAAATTATTAAAAATCCAAAAAGATTTTCCATTTCTGTTTTGTTTTTGAATAACCGATGTTGGATGTGCTTTAAATGCATTGTGTTATTTCCCTTTCAAAAACATCGGAGTCAAAATAACAACTAAGTGGTTTTTGAAATTCAAATGGTTAATCTAACGGATTTATGCTAAAATTGTCAAATTTTCATAATCCGAGGTCAGTAGTGTAAGTCAGACGTTGGTTCAGATAAGTTTGGTGTGAAAGATCGGATTTCAGTCCAACTGTTGGTTCTAGTTGTGCGTGAGTATCTGATCATTAGTAAATGAAAAGACCTATTTAGTCAAAGTTTGACTAATTGTGTGTTTTAGGGGGGAATGTGACAAAGGATGATAGATCCTCACATTTTTGGGTTTCAAGGGTAATTTGGTGCTTTATGAATGCTTAAAATCAATTCCTGAACTTGAAACCGTGTGTCCTTGCGTTAAAATTGTGTTTTTAAGCAACAGTTCAGCTTTGTCACATTCCCCCTAATTGATATATGTATGATCACCTCAATCAGACATGTATGAGTGTGATACGTGTATGAGTGTAGTAGATATATCAATCCTAGGCGTATGAGGTGATCATACAAGGACCCATTTTCCAAATTTTTGAAAAATCTGAGGGTAGTTAATGTCATACGCGTAAATCTTCAATGTTATAATGTTCATACGTGTAAAAGAGGTCATACGGGTGACGGGCTAAGGCGTACGAAGAAGGGTATTTAAGCAACAGTTCAGCTTCAGTCTTCATCATTCATTCATACGCCTGGTTTAAAACCCAAAAAATCATCTCATTTGACTGAAAATTGACTTTGCAATCTAGAGTCCCCCTATGTTTTTCGTTTATTTCATCATCATTAGAATCAAAAGGTGAATTTTTTGAGCTATAAATCAATCCATTTCATCCACAGAATCATGAGTAATGATCGATTTTATGTTCCTCTTTAAACCCAAAACAAAAACCCACAATAAACCATCTAAATGTTAAAGTTAATAAAAAATGGTGTTGAGGTTTTGTTAATCAGTTACTTTAGAGCTTACTTACCAAAAATGGAATGTTAAATCGATTAAAACAAAGATTTGAAAATTTTGAATGTCCATACGCGTATGGGTTCATACCCGTGACCTAACATCACATGTATGATGCTCATACATGTACATTATAATACGTAAGAAATGATTCATACGCCTGCATATCAGATTCTTGGCGATTTTGTCAATCTGATCATTTTTAAGCTGTTTTTGATGTTCTTATGTTTTGTGTATGACCATGTGCAGATATGGAGTTGATTATGGGATTTAAACACAACGTGGTCGCTTATCTGGACCCAAATTCAAAGAACGCGATAGATTATACAGATGTTATCAACTTCTTCCAGCGTTCAAGAATCTTCTATGCCATTTCCACTCACTACAGTCAATATTTGAGCCATCAGAAGCAGTTTGGGGAAACGGCGGTGTTGGATTGCAATCGTAATCCAATAGCACTCGTGGGAAGGATTAACGGACGTAAAGTGGTGGTTTCTCAACAACATATTCGGGAAGCTCTTCATTTCGACGATCAAGATGATTATCCAATCAATTTTCCGAAGTATTTAGTGAGAGGATTTTTCAAGAGGCTCAAGTATTCTGAGGATATTAAACCTTTTATGTTCTTGAAATCAGGTTTATGCCGACTGTACCGATACTTCTTGCATATCCTGATTTACTGTATTAGCACCAGAATCAGCAGTTTTGATGTGGCCCGGGAGACAATCCGCTCAGGGATGGTGGATTTGATTTTGAACAAACCGTTCAACTTCTCGGGTATGATCTTCTACAATTTGAAGGAGAACGCGGGTACCAAGTACAGAGAAAAGAGATCGATTATATATCCAAGGTTCTTGCAGATGATATTTGATGTTCAGATTCCAGATCTTCCAAAAGTTCAGAGAGATGTTATGAAGCTTAAACACTTGAATGACTTAGGAGTGTCAAGGATGAAAACTTGCCGAAAGAGCACAAAACCACCTTTGAAGAGAATATTTGGACACATAACCAGAGTTGACTATCCAGAACCACCACAGAACAATGAGAGAAATGTTGATAGTGACTCAGATATAGAAGAAGTGGATCCAGTTTCTGATGTAGATAATGATGATGATGATAATGATAAAGAGGGACATGCAGGAGGAGATGAGGGTGGTAAGGCTTCTTAGGGGAATCTCCCTAGACCTTCACCGACCCGCGAGGTCCCATTTGTTACTGAAACCATGTCTGCAACAACTGAGCCAAGAATCTATGTGCCAGTCTCTGGGAACCGACATATGAAACTGAATCATCAAGAAGACGTGATCTTGGAAAAGAAATACTTGAAGATGTCCCAGTTACTAAAGCAGCACCTGTAAGAGGCAATGAGGCTGATAGTTAGGATACAGAAGAAGATGATCCTGCAGCCAGAACTCTTGCCAAGATTGCTAAAGAAGTAAGAGAGTAAGAAAGATTGAGGCATGCCCGCAAACTTTCTGCCCTACAGGAACACGGGATGCTGGAGAAAGAAAAAGCAGAACGAGCAGATCCAGAGTATACTGTGAGTTTAGATGAGTTGGATGCCGAACTAGAAGACGGAAGACCTACCAGAAAACCTGATACTGATAGTTCGAGCGGGTCTTTGATGGCAAGACTTCCAAAGAAGAGAAAACAGCACCATCACAGAACCAACTGCATCAATCACCCAACCCAAACAAACCAAAATTACCAGAAAATCCAAATCCAGAAAAACGAGAGCTACCAAATCTGCAACCACAACCATTGAAACCACAACATCCACTCCCACACCATCTACAGGACGAACTGCAATCTTCAATGAGTCTGTCTCAGTTGCAGCTTATGTTCCAGCTACCTCTACCAAATCTGAACCATCAATTGACTTTGAGCTTCAGAGATTATTATCTAAAATCAGAGTCCATCAGAATTCAAGAATCATGCTATGGAGTCATTATGTGCAGAAAAGGGTATTCATCACGAATTCACAGCGCCGTACACTCCTCAGCAAAATGGGGTTGCAGAAAGAAAGAATCGAACTCTTATTGAGGCAGCCAGAACAATGCTCGTAGACTCAAACTTGCTTGTGATCTTTTGGTAAATAGGGTTCTAACGGTAAAGAGGCTTGGTAAGACATCTTACGAGCTTCTGAACCGGAGGAAACCGAACTTAGAGTTTCTGGAACCTTTCGGAGCTCCAAGCACCATGATACAACCCGATGGGAAGTTTGGTGCAAAGGCAGAAGATGGTTTCTTTGTTGGATACAACATTCCTAATAAGAGAGTATACAACAAAAGAACCAATTGTGTTGAAGAGTGGCTTAATGTCGATGTTCAATGCTATACTGCCAATGCACATGGTGTTTGACCCGATTGGTTGTTCGACTATAAGAGTTTGTTTGATTCTTTCAACGTGGATAATTTGGTAGATGACATTGTGGCGCAAATGTATTACGAGTGTGAAAACGTAGCTAGCTCACCGCTAATGCGTCTGATCGTCGTTAATGCACCTGCACCAGCAGCATCTGATGCATCTGCATCCACGAGTCCCCCTGGTAAAATCGCAGAAACAGAAGTTGAGGAAGTCTTTCAGGAAGCGTCAGCAGAGGTTCTAGATTCTTCGTCGGATGAGGAGTTTGTAGAGTCTCGTGAAACACTTACTGAAGATTTAGCTGGAAATGGTGAATCTACCACTACAGCTCCAGTCAACCCAACAGGGAACAATCAAGCTGGTCCTTCTACTTCAGCAGCTCTAGGAATCGGTATTCAGATTGATTTCACCGGTTTTAATATGCAACCTGCTGCTCCCTCTAGTTCAAGCGCCGCAGAGACAAATATTTCTCAAGGAATGGAAAATCTCAATCTGCATTCGGATGATCCAGTGCCGGCACATCCAGAATCTCGGATTCACGACACTCATCCAATGAAGAATGTTATTGGCGATCTAGCTAGCAGAGTCATGACACGCAGTCAACTCAGAAATGCTAGTCCAACTGACAACGCTTGTACTCTGGCACTCTATTCGGAAATCAGAAAAGCAGGTCATCAGAACGATTGGTCTTTCGCTCTCTATGTTTCTCAACTGGAACCAAGAACCGTGCAAGAGGCAATGAGGGAAGAACCATGGATTGAAGCAATGCAAACTGAGCTTCAGCAGTTACAAAAGCTCAGAGTGTGGGACTTAGTTGACTTACCTCCAGGCGCAAAGAAAATTGGAACAAAGTGGGTCTACAAGTGTAAACGGGATGACCGCGGGGTGATTATCAGAAATAAGGCTCGATTAGTTGTCCTCGGCTTCCATCAAATCGAAGGAATAGATTACAATGAAGTATACGCTCCAGTTGCTCGCCTTGAAGCTATCTGGATGTTCGTAGCCTACGATTCGTACAAACGGTTTAAGGTGTACCAAATGGACGTGAAAAGTGCTTTTCTGTATGGTATCGTGAAGGAAGAGGTGTATGTTGCTCAGCCACCGGGTTTTGAGGATCCGCTTCATCGCGAAAAAGTCTACAAACTGAACAAAGCGTTATACGGACTCCATCAAGCTCCGCGAGAATGGTATCAAATTCTTAGCAACTATCTTATATCCAACGGGTTCAAACGTAGACTTGTGGATTGCACCTTATTCACCAAGGAAAAGGGTGGTGACCGTCTTCTGGTACAGGTTTATGTTGACGATATTATTTTTGGGTCTACTAATGATGAAATATGCAGGGAATTTGAAAAGTTTATGCAGGACAAGTTCGAGATGAGCTCGATGGGGGAGATGCAATTCTTCTTAGGTCTACAAGTAGAACAACAAGAGTTGGGGATCTTCATCCATCAGACCAAATACGTTGCTGACATCTTGAGCCGGTTCCAGATGGAAGACTCTACTTCAGTAGGCACCCCTATTCAGACCAATCACGGGATTGGACCTGACGAGAAAGGACAAGCCGTTGATCCTTTTCTTTATCGGGCGATGATTGGCTCACTAATGTACCTCACTGCATCAAGACTTGATATAATGTTCGCGACATGTCTACTATCCAGATACTAGTCAAGGCCGAAACAGTCCCACCTGGTTGCTGTGAAGAGGATCTTACGTTATCTAAAGGGTTGTCCGACTAAAGGTCTATGGTGCCCTAATGACGATAAGTTTGACCTCATCGCTTTTAGTGATGCTGACTATGGCGGATGCAAGAAAGACTTAAAATCTGCATCGGCTTGATGCCAGTTTTTGGGACCATGACTAGTCTCGTGGCAGTGCAAGAAGCAAGCCTCAGTAGCCTTATCCACCTGTGAGTTGGAATATGTGGCTGCTTCCAGTTGCTGCTCCCAGGTTCTTTGGATACAACAACAAATGAGAGACTACGGTTTGAAATTTCTTAATACTCCCATTCACTGTGACAATGAGTCCGCTATAGCACTTGCTAAAGACTTAGTTAATCATTCCAACGCAAAACATATCTTGGTTCGGTATCATTTCATACGCGATTGCTATGAAAAGAAACTGATCGATATGGTTAAAATCCACACGGATTACCAACGTGCCGATTTATTCACCAAAGCTTTTGACGGACCTCGTTTTGAGTATCTGTTAATTTTAAACGGCCTTAAAGAAAAGCAGGATTAGATCCTCATCGGTAATCTTCTTTGTAAATATTTTTCTTCACAAATCAGAAAAATCCAAAAATATTGTCTTTTCGCAAATTTTTAGATTTTTAGGGGGAGAAAATTCAGAAAAATACAAAAACATTAGAAAATGCCAAAAATAAAAAAATGAGAAAATCAAAAATAAAAAAATTGAAAAAATTCAAAAATTGAGTTTCTTTGGTGAAATAGGGAAGATGATATCAACCCACCAGTCGGACTGTCTGGACTCTTATCATCTTAAAAATATTGGAACTGATAAGTAGCCTCTACAATGATGTGTTAGTAGGCTCGAAATCATTTCCAAGCTCGGCACGGTGATATGAATCTTAATCAACTGAGAATTGTGTGGATTAACGTCGCGTTGGCATATGGTCTAAAAACCTAAATCTCGTTGATAGAATACCAAAATCCGAGGTTTCTGGTCTTTAAGAGGTTGGTACAACCGGGGTGAACTGGACGTCTCTCAGAATAAAATGGGGTGGCATAAGTGACGTACGTTGGGTTCGCAGCCTACAACTGAGACACCTCTTTGCCATTCCCAAAGAAAAAGAAAAGAAAAAAAAATTAAATTAGAATAAATTCTGATAAGGAGACGTCTGGGAATGCTTTAAGAGCAAAAAGATCATAAATGCCAAAACCCTATTCTCAAAGAGAATCGCTCTAACGTATCAAATCATTTACCTAAAGCATCGTACCGTGAAAAATAAAAAATACGATATTTGACTTGAACCCTGGTCTGGATCTCACTGGTCTCTCTGCTGCAGCGTTCTTGCAGACCTGATCACCACTTAGTCCATTCCTTGTAAATACGGATGGCAACAGCTTATTCACCGGTTACGAGGAAGCTTTGTGCATGCCTTGACGCGGGAATATGTCACGTGTGCGGGAAACACCTTTAATCAGTCTAAATATTACCTTAACGTATCTAAAGTGCCTAGCGATAAAACTTGATTTTGAGTTTAGGTGGACAACAATACTGGCAGTTGTTGTAGGATGCTTATTGGTAATTTGAACTAAAACTGAACATATAAAGGTTCTAGTAAAGTCCGTACACTGATATGATTCCCTAACTGATGAAACTCGCAAAAATATGATAGTGTATAGTTAGTTGATTTCCTGTTTTCGCTTAATTTTTGTTTAGTTTTTATCTTTTAATCATTCTTGATTGCCGATGTTGGAATCCTAATCCATTGAAATCTTACTTCTTCAGAAATAAAACGCCGGAAAGTCAACTAATCGAAATTTGTGTTTTTGTCGGGTCAAAACCGTACTTTCTCTTAAGTACTGGGGTGGAAAATGAGAATTTTTTAAAGTTCTGAGTCAAAATCTGAGTCATTTGTCAATTTTGGGTGAAAAACGAATGTTTTGAACCTCTAGGGGTCAAAAATGTCAACTTTGGTGTTGTAGGGGCAATTTGGTAATTTCTGTGAAATTTGGACTCTATTTAGATCTCTACTCGCCTGTTAAAACAAGCGAGTAGGCTACTCGTGTGTTAGTATATGCGAGTAGCTCCACAATCGCCTATTAGTATTCTACTGGTGTGTATAAACATGCGATTAGGATAAGACGAGTAGAGGGATATACTCATGTAACCGTATGAGCGATTACGTTCTAATCGCCTTGAGTATCAAGCGATTACAATCCTACTCGTTCCCACTGCTCATGCGATTACAAACAGGTATAAAAGCAACACTTAGATATTTTGTTCTTCATTATTTCAAACTCACAAGTGTTCTTTGCTTTTCCCTCTAATCTGACCCTGACCAAACCTTTTTGCCCGTGTTTCTTTGATCCTACAATATTGTTCTTCATCATAAAGGTACCAAATCCTCAAATTTACAGACCCTAATATCATGTATTGATTGGACAAATCTGTTTGTTAAGAACCGAAACCCTAGGCTACATATCCTTGATTGTTTGGGTTTAATGCAAGTTTATTGATATTAAATGGGGATGGGGGTTTGTTAATCGGCCAGTGTAGATGATAATCCAACCAAAATTTTTAACAAAATCATTCTAAAATGAAAAGTCCCAAATTTGAATGTGTCAAGAACCCTAATTTTTTAATCAGGTTAATACACTATAGAATCTGAATTGAAAGTGAAATATTATAGAGGGGTTTTGATGGCCGGTTCATGTAGGGTCTAAATCACAAAAATCTCCATCCAAATCGACCCATTGCAAAATTGGAAGACCCTGGTTGAACGAGGGAACTGTTCACGCGAGTAGGATTTCTACTCGCATGAACAGTAAGGCGATTATGTGCACTCGTGCGTTCTAACATGCGAGTAGGCTATGCTCGTGTATGTTATATACGATTAGGTCACTGTAATCGTCTGTAGCAGCTGGTTATCCAACTTTTGTCCGTTTTTGTCCGTTTTTGCGGATTTTTATCAGTTTGATGTTCTAATGGCTTGCCTTTGTGTTTAGAATCATGACTTGGGGTACATCTACCGAGAACAACTGCTGTGCGTTCCTTGGTCCAGTCAAGAAGGAAAAGTACAAAGTTTTCGAGGGCGTTATTGAGTTTTTGAAGCGCTAAAGGCTTAGACATGCCATATCTACGCCACATGCAGCTTACAAAGACATCCTGCGCGAATTCTATCAGAATGCAAAAGTTGATTGTAATGCTACGCCGGTAGTTATCAAGAGTTTTATTCAACATAAGGAGGTGATTATAACAGAAGACATCGTACGTGAAGAACTACAATTCCATGATGCGAAGGATGATCCCATAGTATTTGACTCTATTCTAGTTCGAGGCGGATTTTTAAGGATGAAATAGCATGGAGATGTCAGACGGCAAAAGATGCTGCAGAAAAGTAACTTGTTGCTTGAGCTAAAGTATCTTACACATGTTGTCCTGAAGTGCATTGGTCCCAGAAAGGCCACGTTTGATGCTATCAGAGACACGTTAGTTTCAGCAATAGTTGCTTTGACACTGAACAAACCCTTTAACTTTTCCGGAATGATCATGCACCATTTGAAGGAGGTGATTCTGTCGAAGACAACGAAGACTCCATTTATCATATATCCTCGTTTCTTACAGATGATTATTGACCGCCAAATACCAGATTTAGTGAAGAACGAGTCAGAGCTTCTCAAGTTGGTTAACATAGATGAAATGGAAATGGGTAGAATGTTAACATACAAGGGCAAAATAAAGGCTGAGTATCCACCAAACAGATGACTATATGGGCATGATACTAGTGACTCAAAGGATGATATACATGTTTACAGGCGTATCTTCAAAGAGGGAGATGATATTGGCAGAGGTACAACCAAATTGGGTGAAAACATTCCGGGCAGCATTGCTGAAGCTGCTATTACTCATGAGGATATACTTGATACGGATGTTTTGGAATCCAGTGAACCCTCCACTGCAGAAAAGGGTCAAGAATCCTCTCAATCTGCCAAAGAAAAGGGGCTAGTTGATGAAGATGCTCTAGTTGATATCACAAGTGAAGCTGACTCAGATGATTCAGAAGATGACTCCCCAAGTACACGAGCCAGGAAAGAGGCTGAGAAAAAGAGAAAGTTGGCAGAGGAGAAAGCTCTTGCAAAGGATCTTACTTTCATAGTGGGTCCAGACATTGACATTGCAGATATAGATGCAGAGTTGAATACTCCTCCCTCAAAGAAACAAAAGGCAAAGAAGAAAGAGAGTCGGGAAAAGAAAAGGATGGCTCAGAGACCGCCTGAGAAAACACCAAAGAGGTTAAGACGTGTGAACCTTCCAGAAGGGTTTCGGGGTCCTGAGACTAAATCTTCTTCAGCAGCAGCAACAACAACTACAGCAGCAACAACAATAACAACTTTAGCAACAACAGCAGCAGGTGCAGCAATGACTGCAGGTGTCACCATGTCAATGCCTGCATCAGTATTCTTCACTGAGCCAGTCTCAGTTACTGCGGCAGCGACAAGCTCTTAAGTTGTTTCAAATCCGATTGGTGACATCTTCAAGAAACTACAAGAGCAAGTACGACCATCTTCTTCTGCCACAGTTGGTCAGCCCTCCTCTTCCTCAGCACTGGCTACAAATGAACAACTTCAATGCCAGGTTAGTAAGTTGACTGTTATAGTAACTGCACAGGGGCATGAAAATGCTGAGTTAAGGGGTAAAATTTCAACAATTAAAGATAATGAAAGGGCGATGCTAGAGTTGATCAGTGAAACTATTCGAATGAACAAAGAGCTGCAAGCCTCTAACAGACTGCTTCAACTGTCCAACCAACAGCTAATGGAATCTAACCAAGACACTGTGGCTAGGCTTACCAATGTTGAATCACAATACAGCCAACTTCAGATTGCTAATGTCAGTAATGAGCGAAGGATAGAAGAATATAAGGCAGAAAATCAACAACTGAGAGCTACGATGGATAAGTTGATTGAAAGACATCCTATGCTCACTGGTGCATCCAGTTCTGGGGCAGGTACTGGTGAAGAAAAGGATGATGATGATGATGATGATGATGGTGATGATAGTGGTGATGGTAAAGATGGTGATACATGTGGTGGTGATCCCGGAGCCACAGGTGGTGGCGGATCATCATCCAGCACTCAAGAAAGACATCAAAAGAAGGACCACGACAGAACTGACAAGGATCCCGCAGTAGGTTCTTCTGCTCAGGGGGAGTCTGTGGGAGACATGATCAAGATGTTGAATGATTATATTAAGCATGGACAGGTCCCAGTTAAGGTTGCAGGACCACTAATGAACTTGTTGTAATTGAGGAATATTAGCTTTAAACAGGAAATCTGATCGTACAAGGCACTATTCCAGGTGCAGAAACCCTAGAACAGAACAAAATGATAATCAACGAATCAAAACACATGAATTACGCTTTTCAAACTCATTTTCATAGATTACTTGTTCAATATTGATTACATAAACCTTTTACAAGTTAATCTAAAGACACATTCAAAACCTCAACCTAGAGAGCAAACCTCTGACCTTAACACACACAAATGACCAAGTTCTAACCAACAAAACAAACAAATCCTATATATAGTGTCTGCACATTCGACCGGTAGATTGGTTCGAATGTGGAATTCTTCCACATTCGACCTCCACTATAGTTCGAACATACAATGTCTTCAGTCTATCTTTTACATTCAACCTTCCTGAGCTACCTTCGACCTACAAGATTCCACCTTCGCCCTTCTGAATCTTCTAACATATGTTAAGATTACAATCCGAAGCATTAGTCGCACATAATGCATCTACACTTGTTTTTGTATGATGATTATGGAAATCCTGCAGGTCCAATAAAGTTTCGGGAATATGAACTAGAAGAAGGAGAGATACGTCCTGAGCTATCTGATGAAGAGCTCAAGCAGATTTATGGCTGGTCACACGGAGAATCTTCCGGTGCAAGCAACTCTCCTCCTCTAGAGACTAATCCAGAGAACAATGAAGTTGTGATGGAGGATGGAACCCGAGTGGAAACACCTGAGTACGTTGTTGATAACTCTACCACTGGGATTCCTGACATTACAGAGGATATGATGAGAGATGCAGAAGAGAAGCTCAAAGCAAATCCGACTCCTATTCCTGCTGAGGTTGAAACTAGAATAGAGCGGATTATGAGACTGTGCTCCAAATGGTTCCTTGCAGCTGAAGAGCGTAAGAAGAAGAAAAGTCCTATTCTTGCATCTTCTTTCAAGTAGCGTCTCTCGAATATGTCAGGCAATGTGATTAGTTGGGCTTACATTGGTCAAACCAAGATGCTGGGAGTCAAATGGCAGGAAGGTCTAGTGTATTTCCAGCCTTTTCAGAAGGTTCGCAGTCTACCTTTATGGTATATTCGTGACTTGGTTCGACTAGATTATCCTCTGTACAATGAGAAAGCCTCTACTTTGCAAGGATTCTACACTATTCTGAAAAGAGAAAGCAGAACTAAGTGGGACACCCTTCAACCTTATTATCCAAAATCATACAAGACAGACAAACTTCATCCCATCACAAAGAGTCCTATCTGGGAACACAAGATCAAGCCACCAGAGTGTGTGTCCAAGATTCTAATTATTCCTATGTAACAGGACTTCACTCTGAAGTTCTGGTTCTGGCATTATGACGCAGCTACGACTGAAGCTGTGATCGTCCTGGACAACTCTCCGAAGCTATGCAGAAAGATCAGGATTTGGGATCCGATGTGGCTGATAAATTGTTCAGTGAAGGATGTAGAAACGTTATTCCTGTATCCCATTCAACACTTGAAAGATGAAGCAGATCAAGCGATCAAGTATCAGCGTGTGATTCGGTTTTGTCATGCTCACAAGGTTCATGCTGGTTGTGATTGGTCGAGGATCTCAAGGATCAGGACGGCATCAAAGTGAAGACTGAAGACGTTGCTGCTCGTCAAGTTTTGTTTGTTTGCTTTGTTTCAGTGTCTGTATAGTTGTTTGCTATGTTATAAGCTTTTGTTTCTTTTGAGTTTTTGTACGTATCCTAGCCTGGTCCAAGGGGGAGTCTGTTAGTGCATGATGTCCCTAGACTAGTATATTAGATGTATAGACAGTTTATAGGGTGTTTGGGAGCGTTTTGGGGATGTTTGAATGTAACAGGCGAGTAGGAGAAGGCAACAGGCGAGTAGGATAAGGTAACAGGCGATTACACTTGTACTCGCATGTGGGTCAAAAGTTGTATGATTAATCACAAAAACAGAGGTCGAGTGTTTACAATGATTATCTCAGACTTTCAGACCTAGGGGAGGGTGTTTGGAGAGTGTGTGAGGTCAGAACTGATGATTAGGGTAATCATTGGATGTATTTATACCTCCTGTACTCGTACAGACTGAAACTAGCGAGTACAAGCCTATCCCACATATACAACTAGCGAGTAGGGACCTATTTGTGTGTGTTGATTACTCATTTATCATTGTTTCATGTTTGTTTATGTTATCTAAACATATTCAGAGGTTTCCGCACTCTGGATATCAAACTCATGATTGTCGGGTGACCCGTTAGTCGATCCTTCAGCTTATTCTCTGTTTATGCGTCTCTCTCTCCTCTCTTTCTCTCTCTACAGACGTATGTCAATCAATCATGTGATTGGGAGTAGCGCCGCCAGAGAGGTGGGATTACCACCATGCTCTGCCACTGTGGCGATGGTGGTTCTCCAGCTTCCTCATGTTCCCTTTGTCTCTCTCTCTCTCTCTTAATATTGTAAATTGTGTGTGTGTGTTGATCAGTAAGTAAAAGGGGAGTTGGGTGGGATGGGGTTTTATACATATCATGTCTTGATGGTTTTTATTAAAACCATCTAATGGTTTGGGGTGTGTTGTCACCACAAGGGGAGGACAAGTGTCCTCCCTTGGTGACTCACCCTATCGGGTTTGAGTCTGGGTTTGGGTTCATAAAATTTATCGGTTCAGTGTCGTGCCGTACACTCGCATAATATTATTTTAATCTCGTTAAAAATAATTAGGCATAAATATTATTATGTTTTGGTTTCGTATTAAAATATAATTATTTATCACTCATGTCAATAAGGTTGCAAAAAATTTTAGGCCCTAGGACCGGGGTGTTACAGTTTCACAATGATTTTGTCTTGCGATGGACAAATTGGGTGCTATTAAAGTGTAATGTGTCCGTGTGGAGAGCCGAAAGGGAGCGCATACCGATTAAAGAAGAGTTGATATAAAGAAACATTAACATTGAAGACCCGTTATGTTCATGCTACGGGTGGGGTTTAAGGACGGCGAAACACATTCTCACTGGGTGACTGATAGCTTTGGAAGTTTGGTATCATATACGTAGATGGTGCGGATTGGGCAATATCTTCGTCTTTGATGTCAGAGATTGCCTAAACCTCTACAAGTCGATTGCAGGAGGTAAATGGGGAAAAACCATAGCTCGAGGCATAAGCATAGTTTCGATGTGGTGCATTTGGCGAGCTAGAAATGAGAAGATTTTCAACAATAAAATGGCAGGGGAAGAAAAATTGTAGCTAACATAAAGAGTTTGTCGTTTTTTTTGTTAAAGAATAGGTCGAAATTTAGTGACTTAGATTGGGAAAAGTGGTAGGAAAACCCGTTGTATATGTTGTATTGATGTGGTAGCGGTCTTCGGTTTGAGGACTTGCCCTTTATGTGAATGAAAGTGAATCTTCAAAAAAAAAAAAAAAAAGCTACTAACCACGCCTAAATTAATTAGGTTATTTGTAACCTACATTTTTTTTGCAGCAATTCAAGGATGGGATAGCCTCACTAAGTGCATGTGACTCCACCCAAATCGCTTTATTATATATATATGGATGGGATAAGTTGAGAATTACCTTGAGTTGTGAGAACCATAAGAACTCTTTTGAGCTATTAATCTTGATAATCCAATAGTTTAGATTAGATGATTAGACATTTTTTTTGTCTTGGTATGTTAATTAATTTTTATTAGTACTTTATATAAAATAAAGTACATGATGAGTATTATGTAAGAAAACCATGAGAGAGAAGAACATCTATGAAATTTATTTCCACCAGTGTAAAAACCCAAAAGACATTTATAAATTTGAGATAAATATTAAAAAACAAAGGAAATAATCCCTTATTAACTACATATATGCAAAAAAAACACTTTATAACAAAGTCGTTCTTCGTTTTCTTGATCTCAATCGTCACCTTTTACATCTTATGCAAAAAAAAAATTCCGCAGAAATCTAGTTTACACCAATGAAATATTGTGTAAAAATTACAAAATATCTAAAATATATATGTAAAATCTAATTTACACTTATGCAAATAGTGTATAAGAATTACAATTACATCGGGGCAAACCAGTTTACATCAGTGTAAAACAATTTACATATTGGAGTCTAATTTACACTTGTGAAAAATATTGTGTGAAATTTACAATTACATCAGTGTAAAATAAATGATTTCCTAAAAAAACGTACTTTTTCTCCCTCTCTCTCTCTGTGTGTGTTAGAGCATTCACGGTAGCTCCCCCATTTTTATGTGAGTATGTCCCCAAAATTATATGGGGTGGGTGTGAGTGGTTGTGAGTGAAGAAAAATGGGGAATCTACTGTTGATCGGTATAATTGGGGTTACTTGGGAATCTTTTGGGGAAAACTGGAAGGTGTATTTATTTTTTAGTATTTGTTGAAAGTAGTTGTGAGTGGAGGAGAGAGAAACTGTAATGATTTTTAGTGTAATATGTGGTTATGATTGGTTGTGAGATAATGGGGGATGGGGAAGCTACTGTGAATGCTCTTATTCCTATTGTTTCATTCTCAAAAAACATAAGCAGATATAAAAAAATAAAAGCATCAAAACAAATCTATCGATCTTCAAACGTCCTTCGAACATGGATCTGGGTTTTTTCATCACTATCGTTCTGTTTTACACCTATATAAAATGAGACACACGAACATATTATCAAGTTTGATGTCTTCAAAGGTATAGTTAACTACTTTACATCCCACCAATGCACCACACACCTCCACTGTTTCCAAACTTGTGAAATTAATTCATACATAATACAAATGCTACGAACCTCCTATTTTCCTTTATATGATGATATGGGCTCATAAGTGAGTAGTCTAATAAGGCCAACTATTTGTAACTCATGTTTTGAAGTGTTTAACAAAAGAGGAATGCCATATTTCATGCAAATGTTTTTTTTCCTGTCAGTATAAGTTTCACACACAAATGCATAAATTTAACAGAAACAAATAAGTTCAAGTTGGTTTAATTAATTTGTACATATACGTAAGAGTTGAAAATACAAACCATCTGATCCCCTTAAGATCTGTTTGTGTGTTTGAATATGTGTGTGTGTGTGAGAGAGAGAGAGAGAGAGAGAGAGAGAAAGAGAAAGAGGGGAGGGAATAGAGATATACAGATTTCTTGAATGAATTAAAGAGAGAGAGAGAAGGGGAGGGAATAGAGATATACAAATTTCTTGAATGAATTAAAGAGAGAGAGAGAGAGAGATGACAACTTTTATACGAGTAATCATTTCATCTTTGTAAATTACTAAATTACTCACTTATAATAATGTAAAATGACTTTGTTACCTCTTTATTAAAATATTACAAATCTAAGATGTGTCACATTTTGATTGGCTCAGAAGAGTTTTTAAGTTCTTTCAACTCAAGGGGATTCTTAAATGATCCCACGATCTCAAACCTATATATATTAAAAAGACAACATGAATAAAAACAAACATCTTCAAATTTATTTTCAATATTACAAATCTAAGATGTGTCACATTAGCACTGTGTGGATGTTATGGTACTCCAGGAATGAGAAAGTATTTCGTGGCATCTCCATTTCTATCAACGGTGTCGTCGATTTGATTAAAGAGGAGTCTTATGGTTGGGTTTGCACTCGGTCCAGAATCCCCAAGCCTTCTTGGGAAAATTGGTTAAGCTTTGATGTAGCTACTAGTTTGTAGTGTTTGTCTTGGCTGTCCTCGTGTCTGTTTGGGCCTTGGTCCGTCCCTGTTTGGTTTTCTTTTTCGTTTTGTACCCTCAGCCGCTTGCTGGCTCTTTATATTTATATATAAAGTGAGTTGCCGTTCAAAAAAATTGTTAGGTCACAAAGTTCGGAAAGTATTTAAGGTTAACGATAATTTTTTATAATAAAAAATCGATTAAGTCAATAGCTAATTACTAAATTGAGAAGTGAAAACCACCATTGTGCTAAAACACAATTTTAGTAAATACTTTTAAAATATCTTTGTGGTAAGTATTCTCTTCACTAACACTACTTAAAAAAAAAAACTCAAAAATTATATTGCGTTTACTAAGAAAAACGTTATATATTTCAATAAAGTGTAATCAATGATCTGATACATAATTCAAACTGAACATTAAAGATCTTAAGTTAAAGAGGACTTATTGCATTAAAGCTTCTAATAATGTATCCTTGTAAAAATGGCTATAATCATGAATTAAACACTTACGAAAAATTACATGTTTCTAGAATAACTTAAAAAGAAAAAGAAAATGTTGGCTTTCATGGAACCAAAAGGGTAGAGGTGGGAATAAAACATATTACGTAGTCACTAGAGTTCCATTATTGTTTGATAGCTTTTATTAAAGTTACATTAGATCAAATACCTAAAGTTACATTAGTCACTAGAGTTGCATTTTCTTTTCACCTTTTGAACATGCATTAATGAAAATTAAAAAAGTGTATTATTTTTAAGGGGGATGAGGCACTAACAGCAATAATTTTTCACTTCACTGATTTTAACCAATCATGTACTGTCACATCACTTCACTGAAACAAAGTTTTGGAGGTAGCACTACCATGAACCACCCACCCCCACACACAAAACCCTGCTCACGGTCCGTTAGATACAACCAACACACGGTCTATGAATCCACTACCAGCACCATCGGCAGCGGTATTATCGTGCTGGTAGTGAGATACCCGTGACCATTTCCGGTTGTGCGTCGTCCACTAATAGTAATATAACTTGCACTGTATTTTTCTTAGTAATTGCAAGTCGACCAAAAACTAAGTTTTTAAAGGCAAGAGATATTATACAATAAAGATAGCTAGAAGAGGGAAAGAACATTACAAAACAAATAGAATATAGAAAATAGTCCACCATTTGGTAGAGTGGTACGGAGAAATGAAGATAAGAGCTTGAAGTCATTTGGTCTTAAGTTCGAATCCGATCCAAAGGGGTTTTACTGTAGTGGGCCTTCGGGCGACAGTTTTTCCCCGAATTGGTGGCTTGGTGGAATGGGGCTGCCCAGTGAGCAGCCATTTGTCCAGTGCTAATCCACTGACAGTTCAGGTAATATGTAGTTGGCCGTTAAAAAAAGTACTCCTCTGCTTCCAACAAAAAAAAGCCCCTTTTAGCTCTCGGGAGCACGCCACAATACGTTAAGTAGACAGACGACAGTGCTAACGATTACAATCGTCTCACTAAGTAAAATGATGGTAGTGATCCCCATGTCACCATCTCCCTAATACAAATAAGAATTACCTCACTTATATCTACCAAGGTATTGAATAAGGAGAAAGTATACGGTATAAAGCCCCTTAAAATAAGAAGCATAAGAAGCCACCAGAGATTGACACCTGTCAATCTAACCTAACCAGAGTTAAACACAATAAAACATATGTTCTCTGTTCTAAATCTATCCCATTCTCATTTTGAAACAAACCAGCATCATCACCACCAACACCCACCAACACCACCATCTACCCGAGACCACCACCTGTTTTAAAACAAACCAATCGAGATCTGACCACCACCACCACCACCACCATCCCCCACCTCTGTCCTCACAAATCCGACCAGTTATCCACCACCATATTTAACCCGATGCCACCCCATGACCTAACGTAACCAACACTTAACGTCAACGTCACTTCCATCACCATAATCATAATCACTTGTCGGTTAAGTCGACCACCAGCACATTAATTTAACAGAAAATGACAACCCACTAACTTCACCATCTCCTTCTCATCCCATCCAGATGATATGATACCTTCCCATAAAGTGTGAACCACTTCAACTTCAATCGGTTCACACTGTAAAACCATTACACAAGCCACCAACAACCCTAATAATTTCTCCTCCTTTTTCCATCTTTTTCCCTCAATTATTAGTTTATTTTATTATTAACAGAGAATGCAGACAGAGATTGGAGAAGATGATGCCTGGGTGCGTTTGATGTTTTGTAAAAGGTGTGTTTGAATGTTTTTGTTAAGGTGCGTTTAATGTTTGGTAAAGGTGCGTTTGAAGGATTAGAGTTGTTGTTGGTGAGATTTGAAGGTGCGTTTAATGTTTGGTAAAGGTGCGTTTGAAGGATTGGAGTTGTTGGTGAGATTTGAAGAAATTGAACCATTCATTAAAAGGGTCTAAAAGAAAGGAAATAAAAAGATGAAGAAGATGATGAGCATGGGGATGACTTGGAGTGAGGTGAGAGGGAGAAATTGAAGACGGGTCTGGATACAGTAAGTGTGTTGATCGATTGTGTGTTTAGGATAAGAGGATAAGAAACATCAAAGAACACTCCAGACTATGTTCCATGGGTTGAATATTTTGTGTACGTGTGTAATGAATAAAAACAAGATGAAGGCACTTGCATCTATCTACTAAAGGTGTGTTTGAATTTTTTTTTGGTTTTTGATGAGTGCGTCCAAAATTTTCAATGAGTGCTTCCAAACTTTTAATGAGTGCTTCTAAAATTCAGTGAGTGCTTCCAAACTTTTTAATGAGTGCTTCTAAATTTTTAGTGAGTGCTTCCAAACTTTTTAGTGAGTGCTTTTAAATTTCAATGAGTGCATCTGAAATTTTGATAAGTGCGTCTGAAATTTTGATGAGTGCGTCTGAAAATTTTGATGAGTGCGTCTGAAAATTTTGATGAGTGCGTCTGTTTTCACCAACTTCATCTTCTTCCTCTGCAACTTTTTTTAACCTAATTTTTATGTTTAATCATCCTTAATGAAACAAAATTCATAGTATTCGACAACTATTACAATTCGTAATTGTTCATATGATTGGTTTAATCCTCTGTTTTTGATTATTTTTAGATCAAATACTATTACGTTTTTTCGTTCACTGTAATCGTTTTTTTTTTTTTTGAATTGTGCAATCATTCTGAACATGAATCGATCTGAAAAAGATGAAAAATCAGGGTTCAAATTAGTTATGTTGTTACGATTTGAAAAAAAAATAGACGGTTAGAAGGTTTTTTCCTATTTTACGCTTGGTTAGTTTTAACCCAGGTATGGTTAGGGTTTTTAATCTGCATCCTTAATCTAATGGCTGAGATTGCTTCTTACGCTTCTTACGTTAAGGGGGCTTTATACGTTATCTCTCCCCTTATTCAAGAATATCACAATAATTCTCTAAAAACCTCTCCTTGTGCACCTCTATTATATTTTGAAAGAGGCTTAGTCAAAACATGTAGGGATAACTCGTTTAATTACCAAATAGACCAGAATAAAACCTATTTAATTGCCGCGTGATCGATGTCATGGCCGAGACCCGCATCAACAGTACTTGTTGTCACTTTAATTGTCAAAAAGGTTCTTTGAACCGCGTCCAGAAACTAAATTTAACTAGTAACAAAGCTTAAGCATTGAGAATTAAAGGATGTCGATTTTGGTTATGTCTTAACCGAGCCAGGCTAAGCTCGAGCTCGAGCTCAAACTAAAACGAGCCAGCTTGGCTCGGCTCGGCTCGTTATTTTGATTGAGCTGAAAAGCCGAGCTCGAGCCAGCTCGTTATTTTTTTTAAAATATTTATAAAATAAAAAACAAAAAAATAAAAACAAAATTATACATATACATGTATATTTTTTAATTTTTTAATATTTTAATGAATGAAAGGCATACTAAAAGTATTATTTGTATAATTTGTGTTTTTGTTCAATTATTTTTCATATTTTATTGATTAATTCAAAGTATTATTAAGTATATAAAATATGTTTATCTAGCCACGAACCGAGCCACAGAGTCGAGCCACGAGCCAAGACCCCTAGCTCGAGCTCGATAACAAAACGAGCTTTTTCGAATCAACCTTTTTTCGAGCGAGTTACGAGCCACGAGCATTTTGTACACCCCTAAGCAAGACAAGCAACAAAGGAGGATGCATCTCCTTTTTCCGAGTCCAACAGATTAGATGCACGAGCATCGGGATATATGATCATAAGTCAAACCTTGTGAAAAGCGACAAATTAATGGTCTATGAAGAAATAGAGACAAAGCACAAAAGGTTGCTATCACATGCACATCAGTCAAGGAGGTTTCTCAAAAGAGAATAAGTTAATTGAAGGAGGGGCCGAGGAAGAGAAAGGGGCTCGCTGACTTTCCCCTCCTTGAGAAGTCACGGGCTAATATTAGAGAAGGAGCTGCCTTTGGCTGGTTATAAATACCACCCTTGGGCTGCATCAAATGACACCCCGAATACAAGCTTCAACCCTCAAACTTGTAACCTAAAATCTCTATCTTACTTCCCCTGTTGTAATATTTTACTTCCCCTATTGTAATTCCTTTACTCCCCATGTTGTAATCCATTTACCTCCTTAGTCGGTATACTTCCCCATTGTAATCAATTAACCTTGGACTATCCGAGGTTAAGTACATCATTATATCAATAAAAGCACACTTATTCCTTATCCTAATATCATTGTATCAACAAGTGGCGCCCACTGCGGGGCAAGTTTCAGTCTAGTCACTTGAAGGGTGTTAGGTGCACTAGTTGTCTTTGCTGTTTCATAAATCGGAAGGGAATGTCTAACGAAAACCATTCAAATCTAAGGGAGGGAATACCTCTTCAATCTCAGGGCAACTTTGGTAAAGTTTCTGACATGATGGAGCTTACTTATGAGGGAGTTACAAAAAAACTTTCCCAGACTCCAACAGTTGCTGAGCGACTACATACGAGAGCAAAGAATGAAGGGGGTGGCTGTAAGATTATCCTATGAAGAAGAAACCCTCGGGAGCCTTGAAAATACTCCCTCAGGCTAAATGAACCAGCAGTTAGCCATCTCCACATTGGCTACAAGAGCATTTGGCCTGGTAATGACATCTCCTGAACCTGTTTCAACCCCATTTATGGGAGTAATCTCACAAGGGCAAGCCCTAGCGACCACAACAGGTGCTCACCCACTTGTCCAACCTACACAGACATTGTTCGGGCACAACTTCCAGTGAGTCAACTCTTGGCGGACCAGACGTTACCCAATATGCCATACCCACCATTTTACTCATGGACGAACGAACCGACAACCCCCATAGGGTTAGCATGACGAGGTATCTCCCCTAATACAAAGTGTGGAAACACCAGTGCAGGGGGTGGGGGCTCAACTGAATGAAGGAGACATAATCACTTTTCAAACTGAAGATGACCAACGCTTACATGAGTTGCTATAGACCTCTAGGTCGAAATACTCTGCCAAGTTCAACAAAAGGACAATAGAAGTTAGATTCCAATCAAAGACGAAGATGTCGTCGAATATGAAGATATATGATGGAACCATAGACCCACATGACCATGTCCAACTCTTTTCAAGAGCTGCCACCGTTAAACAATGGTCAATGCCCGTATGATGCCACATGTTTGTTCAAACCTTAAAAAGGGCGACATGTGTGCGGTACATCGACATTTCTTGAAAAATAGTATCGACAACTTTGAAGGCCTAAGCTGGATCTTCTTGACAAACTTCATGCAACAAAGGAAGTGTGTCGAGGACCCCATATCCCTTTCACTATATCTGATAGGGGGAAGATGAACTCCTTGAAGATTTCATGGAAAGATACAAAAGAGAGAGCCTTTATGTAAGAGAGGAAATGAATGAACAAGAGTACCTGGATTTGTCCGCGGGGTCCACCCGGATAACTGTGTGAAGAAATGAGGAAAACTCCCCTAAAACCATGGAGGAAGATCTAGAGATGGTAGAAGCCTTTCTCCGAGGGAAAAAAAAGCCTTGCATACATGAGAAGCCCGGCTCAAGACAAACACCAACAATAACAGTTCACCACCAGGTCACTCCAGGACCTCCTCATATGTGGAATGGAGGTCTGGGAAAAACCGCTCTAAATCCAGGAAAAGATATGATAGGACGCCATACTCAAGATTGGGAAAAAGGGAAGGGATTCCTGAGGGGTCAAGAGGGGTTCAGTTCATTTAGCTGGAAAAAAAAAACTCAAGGAGATCCTTGTAACATAAGATGCCCGTTTGTAGTTCAAGCCTCCCAAGCTAATGACGCTTCCGGGAAAAGAAAAAAGGGAGAAGATTGTTTCCACCTTAAGAAGCAAGTAGAAGACGTTATCCAATCAGGAGAACTTGCTCACCTCGTAATGACCATAAGGGGGAAGAAGTGTCTAGGAGGAAAAGATGATGCAAAGGCTAAAGATAATGTAGCATATATGGTTCACAATATCCATGAGGTGTCATAAAAAGAAAGCTCGAATTTATGGTCCCGGAGAAAGCTAGACTTCACTCCATTGCCAAAGGAGGATATTACTCCTCGCCAATGGTTATAAAAGCATATATAGAAGGGAAGGACGAAGGGTCTACGTTGATGGTGGAAACGCCTGAGAAATAATTTATGAATGAGTGGAAGTAAGAAAGGGGATGTGGCTTGGTGGGATTTTCTGGATGAGAGACTCTAACATCCCCGTATGAAAAGTTGAGCTCGAAGTAATGTTGGGGACGAGCTGGGGGTCTGATCTAAAAAACTCAACTTCTTAGTAGTGCGGTCTCCTTCAAGTTAATATTTTGATCAAAGACCAGGAATTAGAGCCTTTGGGGCAATTGTCTCCAATGCTCATTCGATGATGATGTTCCCTACAATAACCCGAATAACAACAATTGTGTCAGATAAAAGGGAAGCCCAAGTGTATTCCTTCGACAGTAGGTCATCCCTAGAAGCTCAAGAAAAAGTATGTATAAGCTAGAGGTATCCTGATTAGTCAATACAAATCGGAACAACTTTCCCCAAGCAAGCCTAAAGAGCCATGAAGACACTCATATGAAGAAACAAGGATGTATTCACCTGGTGTCATGATGATATGACGGGAATTCCCCATTATGTTGCTGAGCATGCATTGAACATATCTACCGAAAATCCTCCAGTGGTGCAGAAGATGAGAAGATTGGGCCCGAACCGACCCACGACAGAAGTCAAGAACATGGTATGAGTAGGCACCTTAAAGAAGTCAAATACCAAACGTGGATTGCTAATCCGTCAATGGTCAAGAAACATGATATATCATAGAGAATGTGCATTGATTTTAAGGATCTCAACAAGGATGCTCTAAGGATAACTATCATCCACCCGAAGTTGACCTTAAAGTTGACTCCTTAGCCAGGTATATGCGGAAATATTTCTGTGATGCCTACAAAGGGTATCATTAGATCCAGATGAGTGGAGAAGATGAGGAAAAGATTGTCTTCCTCAGAAATGAAGGAATGTTTTGTTACAAAAAGATGTTGTTTGCTCTAAAGAATGCGGGAGAAACGTATCAATGGCTAGTGGATAAGGCTTTCAAGAATCAAATAGGAAAAAATATGGAAGCCTGCATGGATGATCTAGTGATAAAGAGCCATGATGAGAAGGTGCTCCTTCAGGATCTTGAAAAGATATTAAAAAATATTCGGAAGATGAACATGAGCTAAATCCCATAAAATGCTCATTTGGTATAAGGAGAGAAAGTTTCTAGGACATTTTGAAACGAAATAGATGATTAGGGCCAACCCAGACAAAGTAAAAGCCACCAGGGAGATGAAATCCCCTAGTTCCAAGAAATAAATGCAAAGTTAGAAAGGAAAATTAAGGGCTGTCCATCAATTCCTCTTCAAGCTGGGAGAAAGGTTGTAGGACCGATTTCTTGGTTGAGCCAAAACTAAAAAATATGGTTATCTAGTGTCAAACCTGATTCAAGGGCAGAATCAATGAACCAGTTGTTATGATAGTTGTAAGAATCGATAAGGAATACGTTGTAACATAAACAAAGATTCAAACAAAAATTTGGCAGCAATTCTATACTTAAAATTTCAAGAGCACAAAGTTTAGAACAAAATATCAGTTTTAGAAGAAGACAAGGGTATTATTTATAGGTTTCCTTCATATGCCTGCAACCTACCAGGCGTATGAGTCACATACACCTCACCCTTATCAGGAATATGTGTCTCATACCCCTCATAGACCTACTCCTCAATCTTGAAACATATAAATTACACTCTAACTCAAATGAAACACCACCTAGCGCCTAGACAACGACTAATGTCGACCTATCACAAGCTCAGGACTTACACGAAGTGTACTTACACTACACCTAACATAACATTACAAATTTGACCAACGCTCTGCCCTGTTACATTTGAAACATAAGTAAACAACTATATTAACCTATCCCTAACTGAGGAAGCTAGGAAGGTCGCTAAGTATGAAGCAGCCTTTTTAGAGAATCAACACATTTTTCTACCATTTGCTTTTGACAAATTTGGATCTCTGGCCCTTGAGACAGTGCGTTTTCTAGAAGGTGGCCCACAACGACTCGCAGAGCCCTAAGAATCAAGGGTTTGTATTTAGCAGGATATGCTTTGCGATTCAAAAAGGGTTAGCGGCGTAGCTTGTTGCCCACTTACTCACTATCTAAATGTAATTTGTTTTGGGATGGTGGAATAAAATATTATGTTTGACTAGTGAGTTAGCCCGCGCGATGCGGCGGGTGTCATCGAGTCTCTTTTAGAAAGTGTTTTCTATCTTGATCTGTCTTAAACACTCATTATATATGTGTACCACAACCTCTACTATATCTTAATAAGATGATACTAAATTTAAATAATATTTACTTATAAAAATATTAATATTATCATGTACAACCATTTAATATTACTAATGGATTAATTATACAAGACTAATGTAAAGTCTTTGATATTACTATGGTTCAATAACTATAATGTGGTGTAATTAAAGACAAGTTTAAAAGACAAATTTGCCCCTAAAAAGTATTTAAGATGTGCATTATGTATTGTATGATAGGCAAATATACTTGTACCTCTTATTTTTTAAGAAGTCCTTAAGAAATGCTTTATAATATAGTACAGATATAGATATAGATAAAAAATGCATTTACATATACTTAATCAGTGTGCGTGAATTGTAATTTTTACGATGTAGGTATATATGCTAGACAATTTAGTTTTAATAAAGCTTATTATAAATATTTAAACACCATTGTAAATGAATAGTAACTACATTAAAGAGTCTTGTCTTTTTCCTCTCTTTTTTACAACACTTTTATATATATATATATATATATATATATATATATATATATAGGGGAGGGATAAATTGAAAACCCTCCCCAGTTAAGAAAACTCATGAAACTCTCATCTTGGCCATCTATTTTTCTAATCTATGGCTCATATTAAAGGTAAATATATGAATTTTTAAAATGAAATCTCTTTATCTACTTGTAGTACAAAAAGGGCAAAATAGGAAACACATGAGTTCAATTTGTATAGATATTAACAATTTGTCAGATGAGTCATGTCATCACTTTCACTCTCTCTTCTCTCCTCTCATCTTTCACGACTTTCCCATTTTCTCTTTTCTCTCTTTAATTCAATTGTAACATTTTATTTTATTTATTTTCCATCATATTTATAAAAACAAACAGACGTAGTTATGAACAAAAAAACATATGTTTTTTAAGATTTTAATTATTTTTCATCATATTTAAAAAAATAAACTGATGTAACTATGAATAAAAAAACATTTGTTTTTTTAACAAAAAAAAACGTTTGTAAAAACAAACAAAAACATATGTTTTTATAGGATTTAACGTTGTCAAAAAAAAACATATGTTTTTTAAAAGGATTTTAGGGATTTTTAAAAACACACTAAAATTTGTATCCAACTCACAATTAAGCACCACTCAAAATTACATATATAAAACAAGAAGTGAAAAAATTGCAAGAGATAATAAACAAAAAACCATCATCTTGTAGAACCCCAAAAAGGCAAAAATGAATATTATTTACAACAAAAAATTTACAGATCTGGAAATACAAACATATTTTGCAAATTGAAAATACCTACCACTAGCAAGCTATCAACTCGTCATCCATTTACACAACAAAGAAAAAACTTACGGCGACCGGATCTGGCTATCATCTCGTCGTCCATTAACCCCGTCGCCATGTTATAACTTTAGATCTGGTGTTTGCATCTTAATGAACATATGTCTATTGCGTGGTCCATATACATCTTTCGACTTTATCAGAAGTGTCATCAAATAGTACGCCATAGATCCGGATCTGGTACATAAGAACAAGACTCGTCACCAGTTGTAGCAGCAGGTATGGCGGCGTGAATTTTGGGGTTGTGGAGGCGACGTACAGTGGTGGTTATCACTCGGCGAAGGCTCAAAATGGTCGGGGTCATGGTTCCATCGTTCACCTGCAGTGGCTTCTGATTGCATTCACTTAATTGTTATATTAACAATATGTAACAACTAAACTTGTAGCCATTGATTGCAAAATTTTGTAATTTAAATAATAAGATATGAAAAGGGAAAATTGAGAGGTTTGATGATGGTCAGGAGAGGTTTGATGTGTGTGTCATATCTTGAGAAAAAGAGAGATGAGTGGTTTAGGTGAGAGAGGCTTTGACTATGAGAGAGATTGTATGTCAGATGGTAGAGGTTTTAAATTAAGCAAACTACCTAAAATGCCCTTCCATACTTTATCACCAATAGAAACGTGGTTGAATATTAGCCTTAGAAAAGGGTTTAATTGGTTTTCACAACTAAAAGGTGGTTTGCAATTTATAATTGGCCTATATATATATATATATATATATATATATAGGCTAAAGGTATAATGGAAACCCAAAAATTTGAGAAAACTCTTGCAAACCCAATGAGTGGACCACATTCTTCCACATAGTCCCTAAACTTTAATGTTTTTTTATTAAGCCAAGGTTATTTTAGTAAATTACCACCCTTCACCACATATATAAGGCTTTGTTTCTCTCTCCCCTCTCTCCCATTTCAAAAATTCAGAATTCCCTCCCTCCCCATTACACTTTCGCCTCTTCATCTCTTTCTCTGTTTTTTTTTTTAACCCAAAGCACCCTTAACCTTTGAACCACCATTACCATCATCGTCATCTCCAACCTCCGTCGGAGAAGTCTAGTCGGAGAAGACGACCGGAGAGACAACCGGAGAAGACGACCGGAGAGACACCCGGAGAAGACAACCGGAGAGAAACCGGAGAAGACGACCAGGTCTGTTTTCTTTTATTTTTCGTTTTGATTATTTATTTTATGGACCCTGAGGCTCTGATATCTATATTTTTATTATTCGTTTTGATTATTTATTTGTATTTTGTAATACAGGAGCCATGTTATGTACTGATATCTATATTTTTTTTGTTTAATGACCCATGTTTTTGATAAAAACACAACTGTGAATTTTTTGAGTTGGAATCAAATTTAAGTTCAAGTAATACTAGTCTCCATAAACCCACTTTGTTCCCTTTTTCTTTTTCCCAACTGATATCTATATTTTTTTTTTGTTTAATGCCCCCTGTTTTTGATAAGTTAGGGAGTTTTTATTTTCTATATTTTCGTATAATTTTGTGTTTAGTTAGAGTGTTACGTGTGTAGCATATCTTTTTTTGGCAGCCAAATTATGTTTCCCAACTGATATCTATATATATATTTTTTTGTTTAATGACCCCTGTTTTTGATAAAAACACAAATGTAAATTTTTTGAGTTGGAATCAATACTATGTTCAAGTAATACTAGTCTCCATAAACCCACTTTGCTCCCTTTTTCTTTTTCCCAACTGATATCTATATTTTTTTTTGGTTTAATGCCCCCTGTTTTTTATAAGTTAAGGAGTTTTTATTTTCTATATTTTCGTATAATTTTGTGTTTAGTTAGACTGTTACGTGTGTAGCATATCTTTTTGGAGAAGCCAAATTATGTTTTATGTTTTATTGCATATCAAACTCTTTTATCGGTCCACTGCAGACTATATAAGTGTTGTCTGTGTTTTTCTGTTAAACATGTAATACGAGTGTCTTCTTGCACCATGTCTGTCTTTTTGTTTTCTTTTCTCATGTATGAGGCTTTTTTTTACGTTTCCTATGTCTTTATTTATAGAAAATGTCTGATATGCTGTTTAGAGCCCCCTGTTTTTGATAAGTTAAGGAGTTTTTATTTTCTATATTTTCGTATAATTTTGTGTTTAGTTAGACTGTTACGTGTGTAGCGTATCTTTTTTTGGCAGCCAAATTATGTTTTATTTTCAGAACGTTTGTACATTGTGTTTTTCTCTGTGTCTTTTTAGATTTTAGGGTGTTTTTTCTGTGTTAAGGTCGGGGTGTTACGTGTGTAGCGTATCTGTTTTGCAATCAAAGTTTGCTTCTAATTGAGCATAAAATGTATGATGAGTTCAGACTACAGAATCTTTGTCTGTGTTTCCAGAAAACCCCCTGTTACACATGTAACAATCGTGTTTTTACCATCTTTACTTATAGTTTTTTTTTTTTGGTTTTTGCATGCATTAGGTTTTTTCTGTTACCTATATGTTTTTAACAGAGAATAGTTTTTTTTTTCCTGTTTCAATCGTGTTTCTACCACCCTGTTACACATGTAACAATCGTGTTTTTTCCAATTTTAGTTATAGATTTTTTTTTTGTTTGTTGCATGTATTACTTTTTTTGGAATAGTTTTTTTTTCCCTGTTTCATATTTCCAATGTCAACACTTACTCTGCTATAACATACGTTACAGGTCCTGTTTTTAGTCAAAGCATGGATTCCAACCCCGGCACTCCGCCTTGGGAGGTTTTTGAGGCCCGTCACCATCTCATCCCAATTGTACACGAGCCACCTGAAAATGAACCCGACATTGCATTTGTACCTGAACCACCCCCACCGGTTGATTTGGTCATCCCTCCTGTCGCAGCCGTAGATGAACCCCCCCCCCCCCGTTGCACCGGACATTCCGCCATTAGAACCGGTTATACTCGTAGTGCAGGCCGACGATGGGTTTGAAAGCGACGAAGATTTTGATTGGAATGCGGCCTTTGATTACGTCTTCCCCGAAGAATATCCGCCACCAGAAGACTATATGACACCGGAGGATGATGTGGATGATGTAAATCACACACCTGAATGGGCGGTTGGTTACGAATCAGACCTAGGGGCTGAATATGAAGAACCATATGAACCTAAACTTAACAAACCCGTGCTGCCGTTCACGTATCCGGGAGGTGAGCGTATTAGGGCTGAATGGGAGGGTGTAGGTTATACTGAGGAACAGTGGGCTTTTTATGCAAAGTATGGTTATCGGATGCCGTCAGCTACTGTTGGTTGCAGTGTGGGATGTCGGGGTTATTGCATGCATGGGCGGGGTATGAATATTTAATTGTATGTTTTGTTGTTGATACAGTTTCACTGTAATATATTTCTTGACTAGTATCTTTTAGGCGGATGAACAATATGATGTATCGCTTTTTTTATTAGTATGTTTTCTGCAAGTTTTTTTGTAATGTAATGCAATGTAGTACTACTTTAACAAAAATGATATCGGCTGTTGAATCTTAACATATGTTACCAACCCAAAACAGTTTCATAGTTATTTAATTTTCATGTGACAGGCTGAATCTTAAATTCATATGAATCTAAAAAGTACTGAATATCAAAAAAGAACCATATGGACCTTTCGTTACGTATGCAACAACTCTGGTGCTGGTACAGTAAAACCAAAACAAACATTGTGTAATAAAAAAATTAACAGGTTAGGACTTTTCTAAATTAATATAAAACTATCGTGACGGATTTTACGTACGTAACAACACTGGTGCTGGAACAATTTTTATGAATATGTGAATCTGATTGATGAATAAAATAGTTTTTTAATAAACTAAAATTCTGATTTTTGTCAAGAAAAAAGTGTGAGAGAGAATGTTGGAAAGAGAAGATTGGTGAGAGAAAGAGAGAGTGAGAGGTATGATTGATTTGATGGAGAGAGAAGAAGGTGTAAATTACCTTTGTAGCCTTTTTTGTCATCTTATACATATATAATATTAACTTTTAATCATGACCATTGATCAAGTAGAATGGATGGTTTAGATGAAGTTTACAAGGTTTTCTCAAATTTTTGTGGTTTTCTCTATAACCATCCCCTATATATATATATATATATATATATATATATATATATATATATATATATATATATATATATATATATATATATATATAGGAATGGGATCATTTGAGAACCCCCTTGAGTTATGAGAACTTGAGAACCCCATTACACCAATAAGATTGTGACACATACACCTAGCATCAATATTATAAAAAAGGGCATGATAGTAATTTGACCCACCCCAACCCCTACCCACCACCTGTCAAAAAGCATAAAGTTTTTGTTTTTTTGTTTAAATAAAAACCCAAACAAAGGAATCAGACCCTCTCTCTCTCCTATCTCTCACTCTCGTTCTCTCTCTACCTCTCTCTCTCTCCTCTCTCTCACTCCATCTCTCACTCTCGTTCTCTGTCTTTCTCTCACTCTATCTATCTCTCTCTAAGAGAAACACACACACACCCACGGTTACTCTAACAGAAACATACACACACCCACACGATCGGTGGGGGGGGGGGGGGTTTGTGTGGTGTTTGGGGGGTTTTTTAGGCGGTGGGTTTTCAGGGGAGGGTTTGGGAGTTCTTGGGAGGCTGTGACGGTGACGGTGGGTAGAGAGAGAAAGTAGATCTGGAAGGTTCGTGATGGTCCGATGATGATGGGGTGAAGGCAGATCTGGAAGGTGGCGGCGATGGCCGGTGGGTTTGTGGTTTTTGTGGGTGATGGCGGCGGTTCAGAGGAGGGGAGGGGGGTTGGGGTGGGAGGCGGTCGACGATGATGAAGATGAAGAGGTATGTTTTTTTTAAGTATTATTATTATTTTTTTTATTATTTTTTTTCTGTTATTATTATTATTATTATTATTATTATTATTATTTATGTTATTATTATTATTATATTTATTATTATTATTTATTATTATTGTGTGTTATTTAGGGTATTATTTGTTTTTTTTTGTTATTATTTATTATTTTTTTTATGTTATTATTATTAATATTATTATTTTCTGTTTTTATTTTGTTATTTTTTTATGTTATTATTATTAATATTATTATTTTCTGTTTATTATTTTTGTTATTTTTTTATGTTATTATTATTAATATTTTTATTTTCTGTTAATATTTTTTTGTTATTTATTTATTATTTTTTTATGTTATTGTGTAAAAGATGGACTTTTTTGGCAGGGGGGAGATGCTGTGAAGATGATGATGTTAACACACCAGGTTACCCCGGTGTAAATATAAATTTTTATAGATGTTTTGATGTATAGGCTTTTTGTAGTTTTGGTTTTACACTGGTGTTTTCGGTAGAAGCTTGTGTATATATGTTTGGGTTTTACACTAATGTATATATGTTTTTGGTTTTACACTAGTGTTTTCTGTAGAAGTTTGTGTATACATATGTTGGTTTTTTACACTAATGTATATATGTTTGGGTTTACACTGGTGTAAACAATGGTAGAATGTATAGATGTTTTGGGCTTCGAATGCATGTATGTTGTGTACTAAGTTTTTACACTAGTGTTTTTTGTGTACTAAGTTTTTGTATGGCAGATTACCCCGGTGTAAATAACGGCAGAATTACACTGGTGTATATATTTTTGTTTTTTGGGGGTTTTTACAGGGGGGGGGGGGTAGTATGAATGTATAGATGTCTTGATGTTTTTTTGTGACCATTTACACCGGTGTAAAATCGCCTCAAATAGACTCGTCTGATTTTTTGTTAAAAAAAGTAAAGAAATTAAAAAATAAATATAGTTTAAAAAATATTATATTTTAATAATTAACCAGAAATTAATATAATATTTACTTTCTCTCTCATGGTGTTTTTACATAAACACCCCTAATTGTACTTAATTATTTTTAATTACCATATGAGGACAAAAAGGCTAAGCATGTCAAGACAAAATTTGTAAGATGTAATCTCAACCCTTCATTGCCCAAGATCAATGGCTGATAATGGTTCTCGTGGTTCTCTCAACTCAACAAGGTTCTCAAAATAACCCAACCCTATATATATATATATATATATATATATATATATATATATATATATATATATATATAGGGGAAGGTTCAATTGAGAACTCATAGTTAGGGAGAGAACTCGAGAACTCCTACTTAAATTAAGAAAAAAAATCATAACTCAAAATTTAAGTCAAAAACCAAAAATCTGGTTCGGAGCTTCTCTTTCCCACGTCATCCAGGTTCAGAAAAAATAAATAAATAAATAAATAAATAAAATAAAAAAATAGGCGACTTCTAATGCACCTGTGTAGTAAATGTCTGGTTAGCTTTAGGGTTTAGTTTTTGGGTTTAGTTTAGCTTTTAGGGTTAGTTTTTTATAGTTTAGTTTGTAAGGTTTAGGTTTTTGGGGGTGGGGTGGGGGTGGGTAGGGTGGGTTTAGGTTTTTGGGTAGGGGGTTAGGTTTTTTGGTGGGGTTTAGGTTTTTGGTTGTGACGGGTGGGGCTTAGGTTTTTGGTAGGCGGTGGGTGGGGTGGGTTTAGGTTTTTGGGTGGGGGTGGATGGCTGGTTTAGGTTTTTGGGTAAGCGATTTAGGTTTTTTAGTGAGGGTGGGGGTGGAATTAGGTTTTTGGGTGGGGGTAAGTTGGGGGTAGATGGTTTAGGCTTTTGGGTTATACTACACATGTGCAGTAGCGTTTTTTAGGTGTGTTTTTTTTTATTTTTTTTATTTTTTTTCCGAACGGGTATGACGTGGGAAAGAGAAGCTCCGAACTAGTTTTCTATTTTTTTACTTAAATTTTGAGTTATGATTTTTTTATTATATTTTTTTTTTGTATTTAATTAGGAGTTCTCGAGTTCTCTCAATAAAATGAGTTCTCTATTGAACCATCCCCTATATATATATATAAAATTCAATAAGAATTAACAAAATAGAGTGGTGGTGGAGTGGTTTGTGGTGCATGTTTGTGCTTTGAGGTCTTGGGTTCAAAACCCATTTGAGTCTTTTTGTTTTACAACACTTATTTATATATATATATATATATATATATATATATATAGGGAAAGTATATTCAGGAAACCCACTCCAGTTAAAGAAACTTTGAAAACCCATCATATGGCTTACAATGCTCCACATAATCTGATTTCATATTTAATAATAAAATGCAAGAAGGTCATTAGTGTAATTTAACATATGTTTCCTTCTCTCTCCCCTGACACATTTATAACTCCATCCTCTTTCTATTATCTTCAAATTACCCCTCTCTCCTTTCACTTCTACCCCCTTTTTAATCAAATACCATCAATCTATTCAAATACTTATAACCCTTTTAGGATTTGGTTGATGATAATGAATGGCTTTCACATCGAATCTGTTGGTTGAGTCCATCATCCATGAGAACATTTGGTGGCATTTGATCAATCATATGGTTCGGCCCATCGTCCAAAATGAATGACGAAGCATGAGGAAATCAAACGATATTCATGGCCCTCCCAAGATCCATATGGTTTGGTCCATTGTCCAAGCTCGAAGACCGTAACAGGTACGAGATGGTGGTGTAAGGAGGCATTGTTCAAGGGATGGTGGTGTACGACTACGGTCAAGTGGAGACAAGCCCGGGTTGGTTAGATCTAAAAATTTTAGCCTGAAATCCAACCACCATCATCAGATCTAAAAATTTTAGCTTGGTTATTTCTCCTAAAGGTATTTCCACCATCTCTCTCTCTAGATCCTCTGTTTCTCTTTCTAGTTATAATTTTAGTTTTAATAATTAATATTTCTTCTAGTATTTGTTTTGTTATATTCAAATTTTAGCTTGGTTATTTCTCATATATCTTTTCATTTTGTCTGTGTTACAGTGAAGGCATTCCCAAGGATGACCCAACCAAACCTTGTAAGCTACCTGCATAGGGTACTCTTTTTTGTAGTACAACAATTGAAATAAGTTGTATGAAGTAGAGTTTCTCATCAAATTTTAAGTTATATTTTTTGTTTTTATTTTTGAACTTTAACAATTTTTTTTGATTTTTAGTTAGAATGTCAACGATTTTGTTTATATAAATTGATAGTTTTATATATTTTTTTTTATTTGGGTGTGTTTTTATGGTCTAATTTTGTAATTTGGGGCAATGTACTCAAGGGGTCCCATGTACTCAATACCATATCGTAAATTTTTTATTTCTTTGAATCCAGTAAAATGTGTTTTTTTTTAACTTCGGATCATGTTACCTAAATCCAACATTGAAAGTATAAGTTGTAACACAATAACGTAGGTAAATTGACACTTGTATTTTATTTTTATTTTTTTGTAATCTTGTTACAATTTATCAAACATTGTAATCTCGTATGTAACTTTTAGTTGTTTTTGTAATCTTGTTACAATTTATCAAACTTTTGTTGTGACAGAGTAACAAAAGCTGTAATATTGAATTTATAAGTTGTAACATAGTAAAATACTAAAGTACAAAATGTAATATAGTAACAAAAGTTGTAAAATAATAATAAACATTCTAACATTTAAAGAAGTTGTAATACAATGAAGATTTTTTGTTAACGGAAGTTTATGATTTGGGTAATATGTTAATATGTTACTGGTTTATATCATGGGTTAATTTTGTAAGTTCTATTTTTTATAAGATTTTGTGTTAATTAAATTTTTATGTTAATCTAAGTTTACAATCTGGGTAATATGTTACAGGTTTTATATTTTAGGCTCTTTTTTAGTATGTTATCCAATTACATTTTATCTTACATATAATAAACCCAGGTATGTTACAGATTATACATCCATGTGTTTTTTTGTTAAATAGGAAGTAACATTGTAATTTGTGTAGCATTGTAATTTTGTTTGTAACTTTTTCATTCTCCTTGTAATCTTGTTACAGTTTAGGTCTCCTTGTAATCTTGTTATAAATTAATTCTTGTGTAGTTATAGAAAATAAAGTATTTTTTTAGTTATCATGTTTTTTTAAAGTGAATTTGCTTGTTACATAAAATAAAATTTGTTATGACAGAGTAACAAAAGCTGTAATATTGAATATATAAGTTGTAACATAGTAAAATACTAAAGTACAAAATGTAATATAGTAACAAAAGTTGTAAAATGAAGATGTTTTGTTAACGGAAGTTTATGATCTGGGTAATATGTTAATATGTTACTGGTTTATATCGTGGGTTAATTTTGTAAGTTCTATTTTTTTATAAGATTTTGTGTTAATTAAATTTTTTATAAGATTTTGTGTTAATAAATGTTTATTTACAAATGTTCCAATTTATAAAGATAACAATGTAGATAAATACAAATGATGCATAAAATATGTTACAAGGTAAGACAAAAATTGTGTACAGACAAATCTGTTACCATTTAAAAGTAAAAAAAAGAATTGAAATGTAAAAGAGAAGAGAGAAGAGAGAGGAGAGAGACTCAAGTGTAATGAGTGTTGTTGGAAAAGATGATTGTGTCAGATGTTTTACTTTTGCCAATTACAAGAATGACTCTTTTGCCCTTTTAGTGCTTTATGTCCTCCTTTTCACATATTAATATAAACGAAAATTAACAGAAAAAACATGGGCCCTAGATCTAAGCAAATCAATGGTCAAGATGAGGTTTTCAGAGTTTCTTTAACTCGGGTGGGTTTTCAGATTATCCTCCCCCTATATATATATACATATAATTCAATAAGAATTAACAAAATGGAATAGTGGTGGAGAGGTTTGTGGTGCATGTGTGTGCTTTGAGGCGTCTTGGGTTCGAAACCCGTTTGAGTCTTTTTTTTTTTCAACAATTATTTATGTATAAATACATATGATTCAATAATAATTAACAAAATGGGTTAGTGGTGGAGTGGTTTTTGGTGCATGTGTGTGCTTTTAGGTCTTAAGTTGGAAACCCGTTTCAAACATGAGATTTTTATTTTTTTTCCAACATTTATATATTTATAAATACATATGATTCGATAGTAATTAACTAAATGGCTTGGTGGTGGTGAAGTGGCTTGGTGGTGGAGTGGTTTCATAATAGGTCACAACATGGCTTGGTGGTAGAGTGGTTTAAGGCGTGCAAAACGCGCCTTGAAACACCCCTAGTTAAACTTATGCCTTAGTTATTGTTATTAAATAAAATTAAAATTAAATAAGTTAAGAAATTATATTTATTATAGTATAAAAGATGAAATCAAAAGTTAAAAACTGTTTGATATGATGGAGGTAAATGGTGAGAGTACAACCTAAAATTTTTAATTAGTACTTAAGGAAAACAATAACACAAAAAAAAAAAACTAAAAATCATTAAAAAATCACCTTTACTAAAGAAACAAAAAAGATAGTTTATAGACCGTTTCTAAAAATATTTAAAACGGATAATTTAAAAAAAAGAGTGGTAACAAAAGTAAAAGATAAAAATTTATAAATAATAAAATCTAAAGAATTTCTTTTCTCAAAGACCATTTAAAAATGGTATTTAGGAATCATATACACCCTGACCATATCACACACCAATAGGAGGTTGTCACATAACTCAAAATATGATATCACATCTTCAGAATGTAATGTCACTGGGTATATGAAACGAGAACCTTAAAAATTCAATTTTATCTCAAAGATAAACTTTTTATTTCTAGAAAAGACTGGTTGATTAATGACTTGAGTAATTTTAGAGTGGGGTTAAAAGAAATATAGAGGGTATATTTGAAAGTATTTTATCATTTTAGTTGAATTTCGATTTTGCCACACAAACATTTTAGTTGAATTTCGATTCTGCCTGTCTATGGGTGGCCGGGAGAAGAACGACTTTACAGACGTATCTTCTCTAGTTGGTTTAAGGGATAATGAGTTTGTAGCAGAGCAAGCGGTGCGGAATGCGGAGGCGGAGAAAGTTTTAAAGAATGTTAAAACATGTGAAGAGAATCAACATGTTTTCGTACCTTTGGTTTTTGATACATTTGGCTTCTTGGCACCGGAAGCTACCTGTTTCCGATCTAGGGTCCAACGGGTTATTCATAGTAATGTCTCGTCTCTGAAGGGCAAGATTTTGTTTTTAGTAGATTAGGGTTCGCTATTTAGAAATGGGTGGCGCCGTAGCGTGCAGCTGGTTGCCCGCTTACCCGCTATTTTTTCTTTTTAATTCACATTTGATTTCAAAAAAAACTTTTAGTTGGGTCAGTTTATAACAAACAATTTTATTTTGCATTGCATTGTATTTATTAACCTTCAATTTTATTTATAGTAATTAAACAAACCAAATACTATAATTAGTACGATTTAAGCTTCTACATGCATCCTTATAACTAGTACTTTTATATGAAAATTTCAAATGAGATAACCATAAAACAATCAAAATGTCACTTTTTTTTGTATTAGTTATAACAGGAGCATCATCATAACGTAAATCATAACCTAGAATCTAACTGCTAATTAAATAGAAACTTGCCTTCGGAATTAATTATATGAATTCACTTTATTATTTTCTAATTATGTACTGTATTTTATCGTAAATAACTTTTAGCACACAAAATTATGACATGTATGCTAAAACTAAACTGATAATTCTCAAAGAATAAAACTGAAATTTTGACATATCTAATTTATTCTTTAGGTTATCCCTAATCCCTAGTACATATTAAAACAGAATATTAATAAAGTTCCTATTTTTTCCTTAAAATAGAAATCTTACAACGGTATTTAAGATAGTAAATTAATAAATACATAAATTACAAATTCAAAAAGTGATAATAGACTCTATAATTACCTCTCACATAACACGCTATATTTCATTCATAACCACAACTGGTAGCTATAGGGAAGAAAGAAGAAAAAAAAAAAGAAAAATCCACAAAAAGATTTAGATGTTAACCCCCCCAACCTAGATCTTTGAGTAGTTGACACAATCCGACCCCTACACTCTTCATTACCACATAAATTTACAACCTTTTTTTTTATTTTTAATTTTAATATATTTTTGTTTTAGTTTTTATTATTTTTCTGCTATGGATTTGTGTTTGATGTTTGATAATAGGTTTGGAAGCAGCTGGACTGTCCAAATATGTCAGGCTTTTTCTCACTAGAACCCGGAATTGGAATTAGTAAAGTTTACAAAAACCATCATCACCACAACAACCATCAAAACCATCATCAAGATCAAGATCAACAACATGATGATGGTATTATAAGTCCATACGGTTTATACCTCTTCAAGAACGAAGAGATCTATGGTAAAAGTTTTGAATTATGGCAACAGAATTATCAACAACAACAACAACAATCCAACTATGGTGATGACAAAATATTATTAGAGATGAGGCAAGGTGTGTATGGTGGTGGAACTAGCGGAGGAATGAACTGTCAAGACTGTGGTAACCAAGCTAAAAAAGACTGTCAACATATGAGGTGCAGAACATGTTGCAAAAGCCGTGGTCTTCAATGTCAAACGCACGTGAAAAGCACGTGGGTACCGGCGGCTAAACGCCGGGAACGTCAGCAACAACTGATGTCCTTAGCTCAACATGGTTCAGGTAACCAGCAGTTGAGTCTTGTGATGAGAGCATCTGGTGGTGATAATAATATTCAGACAACAAAAAGACTACGAGAAGATTATGATAACCGTGGTGTCACCGTCGCCGGCAGCCGTGGCGGTGGTGGTGGTGGTATGGGTGTGATGTTACCTGCTTCACAACATCACAACACTTCTTCAGGTAAAGTTTTGAAGAAACGAAGTAAAGAACAAAATATATTCGGTTCAATTATTGGGCTTTGTTTGGAAAGGAATTATGTTTTTTTATTTACCAAATCTTGATTTATGATTTGATGGGGATGATCTAATGATGTTTATGTATATATAGATATAGATTAGCTTCATATTTCAAGACTATAGTTTATGCTTTGAATTCTGGGCTATTGTCTATATATCTATAAACCCTAACATCTATGTAGTATGTATGAAATATGAATACACACATTAAGTGTGTTTTTATTGTGTGTAGATCATGCTACCCTCCTAATTTGACCTACTTATGGATTAATAACGGTTATGTTTAAGTGTAGTAGCTTGTCTAGATTGGTGTTATTTTTTTATCTCTAACCATATATTTTGTATTGATATTGAATTTACTCGCTTCTTGCTAGCTTTTTTTTTTCCTTTCGTTTTAATGTTATTGTCGTCGCTCTAGAAAAAAATGAGAAACTTATAGTTATGTCTCTCTTTATTTTATAGGGTTAGAAGTGGGCAACTTTCCTGCGGAATTGAGTTCTCCAGCGGTGTTCCGGTGCGTTAGAGTGAGTGCGATGGACGAGGCGGACGAACAATTGGCGTATCAGACGGCGGTGAGCATCGGCGGACATGTTTTCAAGGGAATTCTATACGATCATGGTCCAGAGGGTCGATACAACCACCCTGGGGAAGGTAGTTCATCTGGCGGTGGACCGCTTAATCTAATTACCTCCGGTACAACAGCTGCGGTGACCGAAACTATCGGGATCAATCCAGGGGTTAGTTTTATTGATCCATCATCAACATACCCTACTCCTTTTAGTGCATTCATGGCGGGTACGCAATTCTTCCCACCACCAAGATCCTGAAAAAAAAGAAGGAAAAAAACTCATGAAATCCTAATTATTGGTATGAACTTTTGTTATTCTAACAAGAAAAAAGGGCATTAATACTACATTTATCGAGGTTTTAGTAGCTATTAATGTTTTTTTAGTTTTGAATACTCATTAAAATATGATCTGTTAAAAGTACAATGAAAGTGTATGGAAATTTAAGGAGTTTGGGTTGATTTATTGTGTGATGTAATTTAATGCTTTTTTTAACTGGAATTTTTTTAGACCCATGACGTCTTGGTTTAGTGGTATGATGTCCCTTACAAATGTAAGGTTCTGAGTTTAAATCCTTCCAAGTGCAAGATAAGATAGAATTAAGGTGTAATAAAAGTTCCCGTTAAAAAATATTCTTTTCATTGGCATCTCTTTGTAGAAGTTTGTTGCAAATGTATATTTATGAGTATTAAAACGAACTACAAGATTCTTGTCATGTGAGAACATTTATAAAAACAATATTCCAAAAGAAATAAACTACAAAACAGTACACTTCTTTTTTTTTTCAATAAAATATACTCCACACAATTATATAGTTCAATTTTATGTTTATAATATTCTACTTACATACTATATTCAAAAGAAGGGTTAGTTTGCTATGCAAAATCTGATATAATGTATGTGTTCATTTTGTTCTCAGTTTCTCTGTAGCCGTGATTCTTGCATTCTACTATCATTTGTATGGTTGCATTGTGTACTTTGATGCTTGTTAAATACAGTAATTTATATATTTTTTATATATGTATGTATATAATTCTCAGACCAGATTTAAATTTTGGATGACTTTTTGATTGGTTTTTGAACTCGAGGTTGCTTTTACCCGGTTGTTTGCCGGTTTCGAGGTTGCTAGGGTTCTCTTTTCTCTGCCCCAAGAACCCAAACATATTTTAGTATTTTACTTATTCATATTTTTTTATTTATATTGTATACATATGTTATATCATATGTGTCTCTCAGGTTTGCCATAAAAAGATATATAATATTCTGTTTTATGATATTTGTTGTTTGTATACGGCATGAGATTGTAAATCTGTCTCATATAGAAAACGAAGTAAATACCTAAAAGATAATCAATAAAACTATGAAATTGTTAATTATTAGATGGTACAAAAAAATGAAACCCTAGAACCTTTTGTGCTCACTTTTTTTCCCCAAACATATATATAGTGCATGACCATTGTATAATCAAAATCTTTTTATGACTTTATTAAATAAAAATTGTATTACTTTATTGTTTGTTTAAAGATTTATAGCTCTTGAGTTTTCTCTATAACCTCCAGGCATAACATTTCTAATCACACATGCATCTATGTATCCATATACATGCATGGCATGTATGGATGTGCATGTCTAGGTTTCATTCGATTACGGTCATATCTGTTGGGAATCATGGTATCGTATACGTAGCGAAAGCGGTTTATATATTTAACGAAAACGGATTATATATACAATATATATAATAGCCGATTTATATATATAAATTGTTAGTTAATTTTATTAATCCGATTAATAAAATATTCCCAATCAGGATCTCAGTTAAACGCGTATAAACAAATAAATAATAAACAACCATAGGGGGTTTAGTAATCAACCTTTGACGACTACACCGGAATTGCAACACGCGGGTTACAACGAATCCTCGCTAGTAGGAAGTTCACACCGAGCACGAACCAACCGGGAAGCAACACTTGCAAGAGGAAGGCGGCGGCTTGTGGTGGTTGTTGGCCGAACCAAAAGAAAAAGAGGCGGCGGCCTTTTCTTCTTGGGTGGCGGCCGCTAATCACAAGAGGGAGGCAAGGGATTAGTTGTTTTGATAAAAGGTGTGATTAGGGTTTACTCCTTAACCCTCCTTTTATAAGGCAACAACTTGCAATAAACCCCCTTGCTAAATATCTTAATACCCCTTAATATTAATCTTATTAATATTAAGTCCCTCAAGACTAAAACAATTATTATTTCATAAATAATAATTCACCAACGCGTGAACTTATCTGATTCGTGTACCAACGTGTAACTCTTCGGATCGTACCGGGTCGGGTTACGTTGATCTCGACTTTTAATTACATCGGACATACCATATGTCCAACAATCTCCCACTTGGACGATTTTAATTAAATGAGTCAACGTGCGCAGAGTTGGACGCCTAGCTGCATCACATTGCACCCAAACCAGTATGACACTTTACAGTCGTCAACTAGTTCTTTGAGTTCAAGTAACGCTTTACTTAACCAAATACTATAGCCCTGATAATTATATCAATGAGTCCCTTCTGTTATAGACATCCGTTGATCATAAGACATGGATCATTCATTCTTATATAGTGATCAACTATTCTCTATTCTCGTCTCTAATTCAAAATGATCTAACGAACTACCTTAGTCCGAGCGTGGCCACGCGTTTATACCAGTTTGAGTTTTACGAGGGCGCCAGAATGTCTAGACTTCTAATCATATAGAAGTACAGAATTCCATCAGCGTCATACAACTCCCACTTAATCTCGGATTTCTCCCAACGCTACCCTTATTCATACCAATGTTTCAGGATAGTGTAAGATAACATCAAAGATAGTCCTTGATCAATGTAGTTTAATATGTGCCTTAGGAAAAAGGACAGATTGAACATATCAATATCAAAACATCTCATGACATAGATCCATGGAGATCGTTTTGAAGCGAGTTACATCCAATATTATTCCCTAATAATATCTGTGAATTATGATTCTCAAACCCTTGAGCTATTCATCTCATGAATACAACCATCTCAATTCACAATAGTCTTACATTCAAATTCATTCCCATGTAATTTGATCGACTACGGACATTTAGAATACTCTTATTCAAGGATTTAAACATACAAATAATGAACACAGTTAATAAATATTTAAATTTGCATTTAACCCATTAAATCAAATAAATATTCAATATAACTGTCATAGTTCAAAATAAAACACCAATACTAATAACAGATCATGCCCATTGTCTAACAATTCTAAGCCCTATATTTCCAGCATGCTCCTCATGTCTAGTTTGAGGTAAAGGCTTAGTAAAGGGGTCAGCCAGATTTAGATCTGTATGAACTTTGTTCATCACGACGTCTCCACGTTCTACTATTTCTCTAATATAGTGGAACTTCCTGAGTATATGCCGTGCGGTCTGATGTGACCTTGGTTCCTTTGCAAGAGCAATGGCACCAGTGTTGTCACACAGTATCTCGATTGGTTTCTTTATGCTAGGCACAACATCGAGATCAGTAATGAACTTCTTCTTCCAGGCAGCCTCCTTTGCAACATCCGATGCAGCAATGTATTCTGATTCACAGGTGGATTGAGCAACCTCACTTTGCTTAGAGCTCTTCCAAGTAATAGCCCCACCATTCAGAATGAAAACATATCCCGTTTGTGATCTTGAGTCATCACGATCAGTCTGGAAGCTTGCATCAGTATAACACTTAACTGACAGCTCCTCATCCAGTCCTCCATATATTAAGAACATATCCTTAGTCCTTCTCAAGTACTTAAGAATGTTCTTCACTGCAGCCCAGTGACTCTCTCCTGGATTCTGTTGATATCTACTTGTCATGCTAAGAGCATACGAGACATTAGGTCTAGTACATAACATGACATACATGATAGAACCGATAGCAGAAGCATATGGAACTCTTTCCATTTTCTTCTTTTCCTCTTCAGTGTTTGCACACTGTTTGCTACTAAGAATGGTTCCATGTGCCATGGGCAAGAGCCCCCTTTTTGAGTCTTGCATTGAAAAGCGTCGTATGACCTTATCAATATATGTACTTTGACTCAAACCCAATAACCGCTTTGATCTATCTCTATAGATCTTTATTCCCAGAATATAAGCGGCTTCACCAAGATCTTTCATTGCGAAACATTTACCCAACCAGGTCTTAACATCTTTAAGCATAGGGATATTGTTTCCAATGATTAGTATGTCATCTACATACAGTATAAGAAAAGTGATATAGCTCCCACTAGATTTCTTGTAAACACACGGTTCATCTTCGTTCTTGATAAAACCAAACTCTTTGATTTTCTAATCAAAACGGAGATTCCAGCTGCGAGATGCTTGCTTTAATCCATAGATGGATTTATTCAGCTTGCACACCTTATTAGGATTCTTTGGATTGACAAAACCTTCAGGTTGAACCATATAGACATCTTCCAATAAGTGTCCATTAAGGAACGCGGTTTTGACATCCATTTGCCATATCTCATAGTCATAATATGCAGCAATGGCAAGTAGAATTCTAATAGACTTAAGCATGGCTACTGGCGAGAAAGTTTCCTCATAATCAATTCCTTGAGTCTGAGTAAAACCTTTCGCTACAAGCCTTGCTTTGTAGGTTTGCACATTCCCATCCATGTCAGTCTTCTTCTTGAAGATCCATTTGTTTCCTACAGTCCGACACTCGGCAGGAAGATCAACCAAATCCCAGACTTGGTTATCATACATGGATTGCATCTCTGCATTCATGGCTTCTTGTCATTTCTTGGATTCCGAATCCAAGATTGCAGCTTTGTAAGTAGCAGGCTCAGCTTCATCAATCATGAAGATATCGTCATACCTTACAGGTGCACGACGATCCCTAATACTTATTCGAACACTTGGTGTTTCTGTTTGTTTCTTGAGTCCTCTCAGGCTCAACTTCAATAAATGGATCAGTTACTTCTGGTTCTGTCTGAACAACTGGTTCAGTCACTTGTGGTTCTCGAATTTCTTCAAGATCCACATGGTTATCTCCAATCCCTCGCGCCAGAAGCTCTTCCTCTAAGAAAGTGCCTCTGCGTTTGGTGAAAATCTTATTTTCAGTGGGGTGGTAGAACAGGTAACCGATCTTCTTACCGTATCCGACGAAAACCACTTTTTCGCCTCTGGGATCTAGTTTATCCGAAGATTCTAGAGTGACATAAGCATTACATCCCCAGACTTTAAGGTAGGATACATGAGGTTTCTTTCCATGCCATATCTCATAAGGCGTTTTATCAACCTTCTTCGTTGGAGCTATATTTACAAGTCTTGCGGCAGTTTCCAAAGCATAACTCCAAAAGGATTTTGGAAGGTTTGTTCGACACATCATTGATCGAATCATATCAAATAGAGTTCGATTTCTCCGCTCAGACACACCATTATGTTGCGGTGTTCCAGGTGGAGTGAGTTGTGAAACTATTCCACAATCCTTTAGATGGTCGATGAATTCCTGACTAAGATATTCACCGCCTCGATCTGATCGAAGCATTTTAATAGTTCTATTTAGCTGATTTTCTACTTCGTTTTGGTACTCCTTGAACTTTTCAAGAGTTTCATGTTTATGATTCATAAGATAAACATAACCATATCTACTGAAATCATCAGTAAATGTAACAAAGTATCTTTTTCCATGTCTTGACATTGTTCTGAATGGACCACATACATCTGTATGTACAAGTCCTAACATATCATTAGCTCTTTCTCCAACATTTGAAAAAGGTGCTTTTGTTAACTTTCCACTCAAGCATGATTCGCATTTTCCAACCGACTCTGAACCCTTGGAATCTAAGATTCCTGCGTTTTTGAGTTGTTTAACACGATTCTCACTTATGTGACCAAGTCTACAATGCCACATATACGTATCATTAAAGTCCAACTTATTACGTTTATGGGAGATATTGCATAATATGTTATCGTTTTGGATTTCTATCTCATAGATCCCATTGTTGGGTTTTGCATTCAAAGTAAAATACATTGTTAAAATAAGCAGAAATAAATTCACCATTAAAACGATAATTAAAACCTTGTCCACGCAAAGCATAAAATGAAACAATATTTCTAGTCACACTAGGAATATAATAAACATTGTTCAAAACAAGTTCTAAACCAGAAGGAAGTAAAAGAACATATTCTCCTATTGCCTTCACAACAACTCTTTGTCCATTGCCAACATGGACCTCCAAGTCGCCCTGTTTCAGCTTTCTAACCTTTCTTAGTCCCTGCAAAACATTACAAATGTGGAAACCACATCCTGTGTCAAACACCCATGTTTTGCTAGAAAAAGCAAAGATTTCAATAACATATATACCTGAGGACTCTCCTCCAGAAGCTTTGGCTTGCTTCAGTTCAGCTAAATACTTAGCACAGTTCCTCTTCCAGTGCCCAGTTTCATCAAAATGAAAACATTTGGCATCTTTCAGAGGTTTCTTGTTGGCAACAACTTTGCCCTTTCCCTTCCCTTTGCCTTGATTGCCCTTCTTCTTGGTGTTAGGTTTCTTAACTTGACCCTCCCTGATCATTAGCACTGGTGCAGTTTTGCTAGGTATGTTTACCTCAGCAGTTTTGAGCATCTGATGCAACTCTGCAAGTGTCTTCTCCATCCCATTCATATTGTAGTTCATAGTGAACTGATCATATGACTTGGGCAATGAGTTGAGGATAATATCCCCAGCTAGCTCATCACTCAAGGGAGATTCCAGACGAGCTAGGTGATCAACATAAGCCTTCATCTTAAGCACATGAGTGCTAACTGATGTACCCTCTTGCATACGAGTGGTTATAATTAGTGATCGCATCACATCAAACCTCTCATGACGAGCATTTTGTTGGAACACTTCCACCAGATGCCGGTTCATGTCGTACGCTTCCATGTCCTCCATGGTCCTTTGAAGTTCAGGGATCATGGATGCCAACATCAGACAAGAGACTTTCAAAGAGTCATCAAAATGCTTAACATAGTTTCTGTAAGCATTAGTTTGTTGGTTGATGGGTTCATCAGGGATTGGCGTTTCAAGAACATACAGTTTGTTCTCCGTCTTGAGAACGATTTTCAAGTTGCGGTGCCAGTCCATGAAGTTGGAGTGGTTCAGTTTGTCCTTCTCTAAGATGGTCTTGAGAGAGAATTGGGAGGCGGAATTGTTTTCGTTTGACATCTACAAAGTTCAAAATTAATTTATTAGTATTTCATGTTTTACATATCCTAATTGTATTATGACCCAAAACAAAATTAAAAAGGATGAGATCCCGATTCATCAATACACGATGAACTGACTTAGCACTGTCCACTGGCATGATTAGGTAGGTAAACAACGATTGTTAATTGTGTCCACTACACAACTCTCCTTTTTGGGGTTATCGCTAAAAAACGATGTATGTTTAACCCCAACTATGCCCACTTGTCAAACAAGCGATGTTTGGTCCTTTACTGTTAACTGTAACACCGGCCTATGTTACACAGGAACCGTGATGATTACCTTCACTCATGATCAACGCCAAGATGCAGGGTCAGCACTAACATTTGGGTCCGATATAGAATGGAGTGTTAACTCGTTAAGGGTGGCATGAAACATCAATTTAAAATTGGGATTTAATTTTAATATTTACCATAAATATATTGAATGACTCGTTAGCATGATGTGAGTCACACAATAGTTTATAAAATCCAATTTTATATTATTCGTGATAATTGAAACTCCTTTCAACACTCGACACGGTATAGTTTTAAATACCCTATTTAAACTACGTTGGTCGTATTATCGCGAATGGACTTGTTTTAATATTAATAAAACTCCTTTTATTAAATATGCTTTTCGGTTTTTATAAAACTTGTTTTAATAAAACCGTTGTCATGATTGTGAAAATTTTATTTATTTTGGGTTATCTAAATTATTTACAATAAATAAACCACAACCACAAAACATAATAATAAAATTGAACGAATCGAGCCCCTAATAGGTCGTCCGTTTCGTTTTAGCCAGAAACGAAACGAACTAGTCAAAAGGGTTTCAAAACTATTTTGATATAGCTCCCACTTGACCCGAGATCTCTATCTTCATGGAACCTGTTCGCCTTTTTATCTTTGTCTTGATCTTGTACTTGTAGGATTACAAATAAATTTGAAATACAAATAAAACAAATCTATTCTAATCCTATCTATTACACCGGATCCAATAGCCGTAATAAAAAATACAAATCAAAAAAAAAAAAAAACATCATAAACACAACCATGACAAGGGTCAAAATACCTAGGGCTCGATTCACATCACAATCCATGAACAACAAAAAGCTTTTGATCTTTTGTCAAAAAAAAATAATAATAATTTTTTGACAAATAAAACATAGATCAAAATTATAACTTTACCATCTATACGCGCGTAACCTGGCTCTGATACCACTGTTGGGAATCATGGTATCGTATACGTAGCGGAAGCGGTTTATATATTTAACGAAAGCGGATTATATATACAATATATATAATAGCCGATTTATATATATAAATTGTTAGTTAATTTTATTAATCCGATTAATAAAATATTCCCAATCAGGATCTCAGTTAAACGCGTATAAACAAATAAATAATAAACAACCATAGGGGGTTTAGTAATCAACCTTTGACGACTACACCGGAATTGCAACACGCGGGTTACAACGAATCCTCGCTAGTAGGAAGTTCACACCGAGCACGAACCAACCGGGAAGCAACACTTGCAAGAGGAAGGCGGCGGCTTGTGGTGGTTGTTGGCCGAACCAAAAGAAAAAGAGGCGGCGGCCTTTTCTTCTTGGGTGGCGGCCGCTAATCACAAGAGGGAGGCAAGGGATTAGTTGTTTTGATAAAAGGTGTGATTAGGGTTTACTTCTTAACCCTCCTTTTATAAGGCAACAACTTGCAATAAACCCCCTTGCTAAATATCTTAATACCCCTTAATATTAATCTTATTAATATTAAGTCTCTCAAGACTAAAACAATTATTATTTCATAAATAATAATTCACCAACGCGTGAACTTATCTGATTCGTGTACCAACGTGTAACTCTTCGGATCGTACCGGGTCGGGTTACGTTGATCTCGACTTTTAATTACATCGGACATACCATATGTCCAACAATATCCACACGTATATGTTACATGTATATGTATAAGTTCCACTCCCAAGGACTGTAAACAGAAGACAATAGTTTTCTATTCATGAAAAAAAAAGAGTGAATATGACCGCTTCTCAGAAGTATAAACCGGTAAGGTTTGCAGCCAGCTGTATGTAAATGCAAAAAAAAAAAAAAAAAAAACAAAACTCCAACGACAATGATCAAAGGAAAAGGTTTGAGATGAAGATCATGAATCATAAGACTATCTCTAATGGGCACTTGAGATCAAGCCCTTAGATGCTCTTGGCATTGGAGTGTATCCATCTTAGGGAGCCCTTAGGTGAGATGCGCTTACCCTTGCACAGGGGCATGTGTTTGCCTTGGTTCATGCAATAAGTTGGGCCCAATGTAATTAAAAAATAGTTCTATTTGAATATTGTGTATAATGGGTAGACAATGAGGTCGGAATTAATAAGGGTAAGGATATTTGTAGGGTTGGAGATGATATTAAAGGTCTTAAGGATTTGTAAGAATATTATGTGACCGATGACGTGGCAGCTAAGGGCGCACTTAGCATTGGAGATAGTGTAATACTAGAAAAATCAGATGTTTCCTACGCCATTTTCAATTGATATGAACAATAACTAATTACATGACCATCTCATAATACTTGACCAAGTGTGTCGCCATCGATGAATATGCTCATGAAGAAGTTAAACCGTAAGAGCGACTGTTAGGTTGTGATACATTATGTATGGCGTTTTTGTTGTTTAATGGCCTTCACCTTCTGCCTCGGTAATTACATTATAACATGCATATATTGAACCAAAGATTTGATGAGCATAAATAACCCATGTCTTTGGTTACTTTACATGTTGCAACTACGTTATATTGTATTATGATTATGTTTAATAAACCTTCAAACCCAATAATTTGTAACGTTGTTGTAGGCCAGTTTCCCGCTGCTTGTTTTATCTCTCTTTTTTATATATACCCCTGCCTTTAAAACAAAAAAGTACCATTTCGTTTATTAATTGGTCAAGTCATAAAAGTTATTTTTTTTATTGAAATAGGATAAGTTTTATGTGTTAGAATGGTTTGTGTAGTTTCAATTTTATTAATTAGGGTGGACGGGTTCTCCTGTGATGGGTTCATGTGATCACATCGCCGCAATAGCGGCAATCATCCCGTGATGGGGTTTTTTCCATGGTCACCATCATGTTTAGACGGAGAAAAAGTGGGGAGTAGAGTTGTGGGGGAATTTCTCGGGAAGCACTAAGCGATCAAGTGATGGAGCGAAACACCTCCCCCACTCGCTAGAACCCATGAAAAGTGGAGATGAGGTGGCATAGCTTTGTTGATCGGAGCTAAAACACTGAAAGGTGTTTTATCTTGATTTGATCTACTACGTTATATTCGTCTAGCTCACTGGATTTATGAAGTTTGGAGTAAGGCCAAGTTTATCGGTTAGAATGGTTGATTTGGAATAGTTTCAGTTTTATGTATTTCACCTAATTTGATCTAGGCCATGTTTGGCTCTCTTTTTCCTTTTCTGCTTATAACTTTTTTCCCCTTAAAAGCTACTTAATCTCATAAGTCACAAATTGTGACTTATGACTTTTCCCTCATTTTCTCCTTTTCAAAGCATAAAATCTCTCATAAGTTACTTTTCAAACAAACATTCAAACACTTTTGTTTTAGCTTATGACTTATTGGATAAGTCATAAGTTAAAAGGAGGTGTGAAAATGAAGAGCCAAACATGCTCCTAATGTAATGCATTATATTTTCTAGCTTATTTCTGTACTTCAATAATTAACTTCCGCCGTCATTCAAGAAATTATTTAAGTCATAAGGGAAAGGGGCCATTCATTAGAATATTTTCCACTTCACTTATTTACATATATTATGTACTGCCAAACACAATTTTAAAGGCAACAGTCCACTGATTTATTTATTTATTTTTATTTAAATACATATCTAAACTTTTTTTTTAAATTCACACGGTTTTATTATTTATCACCAACGGTCAATTTTTGATTTAGTTTCTCATAACCGTCCCATCAACACGTGCAAAAAAATTTAAGTGCATTAAAACCGTTCTCAACAAACGGTCAGAAAATTGAATTACCTATGCAAAACCGTTGATGAATTTTTGTATATAAACCACCATACCACGGTGGTGAAAATACACTTCAACATCCACGGTCAAATGGACCGATCTCAACAACAAATGTGACCGGTGGACCTCCTACTACGAGCGCACCATGAGCCGGCACCCAAGCATTGTGCCGGAGTTGGCTCTAGAGTTCACCCAAGTGGACTATGCGGCTCGTTACCGCAACATGTTTGACCATGTTTAGGCATGACAACTGCTGCGTCAACTTTAAGCTTTTTTTAATGTTTTAATGTATTTTAATTAAGTTTAATATTAATGAAATTGTGTTTTATGTTTTTATTTATGTTTTTCATTTAATTATGTTTTAATTTATTTTTATGCTTTAATTAAATTTAATATACCATAAACACACGGTTTAAACAATAAAAAAACGGTTTAAATAATAAAACACACGGTTTAAATAAAAAAATATAATTATATTAAATCAAAATTAATAAATGCATGGTTTCCAATTCGTTAACTAGAACCAGGATTTGGCTCACCGATCCACTACCAGCACCGGTGGCGGCGATGTTACCATGCTAGTAGTAAGGTATCTGTGACCAATTCTCGTGGCGCCCCATCCCCTAATCTTTAAACTCTAACGTTAATTGTGTTATAGCTACTTGTATCTCATACAATACAAAGTAACATGAAGTATGGGTTTGACCTATAAAAGGTCAACTCTCTATAAATAAGCGTTATTAATTAGTAGGTTATGGTGCATCTAGAAAACACCTACACGTTATAAAGGTGAAATAACAAAAAGATGGCCTTTATTAGGGTACTAGATTTGTGGAGTATGTGTAAGAAACACTAGGATTAACAAGGTTACCTGAGTTGATGAAAGTTCTGATTCAAAACAAGTACCTCTTTGATTAGGACACTACACTCTTTCAGGATAAACATACTTTCTGGTGCTATCTTCTTTTCTATTCCTTTGTATGTTTTGTGTGTGTTTTGGACTGGCTTTCACAGCAACACGGATTTAGGAAGTGCATTTGTTTTTGTTTCTGATTTTTAACTTTTTTCGGTTAAAAAGCTGGTCATTTAGATGCCTGTATATTGTGTCACATGCATGTATGTGAGTTCTGAGTTATGGTCTGTTGGTCTGGTTGGGCTGCTTAAATGTACCCATTCAAGAGATTGTGTTTGGACTATCATAGATTAATTAACGACATACCAACCACCGTGACACCGGCCGCTTTATCCAAGGTCAACTACTTGACCGTCGCCAGCCCCTTGGTTCTCCCGGATGCGCGGAAACCCAACCTCCACCCGCCCGAAGGCACGTCAGTGAAATAATCGGTAAAACCTCGCCTCCTATCCAAGTCGAACCGACGTCACCCGCACCTGGATGTCGCAGAAAATATTGGGGAGAGTGGGAATCGAACTCGGGTCACATGGAACACCAAGTCTTCCCTAAGCACTTCATCAGTGCCTCATGGGCTGTTAAAGCTTAATTTATTAAGATGTCACCGAACCCTCAAATCTAATTATTGTTTGTGCTTAATTCAATCCAGAAAATTAAAAACCTTCATAAACCTACGTGGCCACCTACACTTCACCAATACCCACAAGCCTAACTGTTAGTACATATTGTGTAGATGTCCCTAGCCTAGTATATGTGTTTATACGATGTTTTGTATGTATTTATGCTTGTTTTAATAATCAAGGGAAGTTTTGTAATTATTGGACACGACTGACTTATGGGTATCAAGACCAGTCGTGTGGGTATCAAGACGACTGGTTAGCTAGTCGCCCGACTCAGTCGTGTGCCATATAGCCAGTCGCCCCTAAGGCCTGGGATGACTATCAGGGACTATAAATAGCCCCAATGATTGCCCTAATCATCAGCAGTCACATCAAAACATTCTCTATCAATTGTATTAGGGTCTTAAGGTCTGAATGCTTGTGTAAACACTCGTGCTATGTTTATTAATGAGATTTAACCTTTTAACCATATTCGACTACTCATTTTGTGTGTCTTTTGTTGTTATTGTTTCTTAAACCATGACCTGAGGATTCCGCAATCGTTTTGTGTCCAAACTTGTGATATCCGGATAATTCATGACGATCCTAGAAGTGGTATCAAAGTCGAGGCTCGTATCACGCGTGTTTTAGTGTTATAATCGATAATGATAACTTACTTATCGGGTGACGAATAATTACTCACTAATTATGAGGAAGCTTTGTGCATGCCTTTATACGAGAATATGTCGCGTGTACGGCGACCGCCGTTTAATCAATATTAATCATTACCTTAACGTATCTAAGGTGCCCGGTGACAAAATCTGATTTTGGGTTTAGGTGGACAACAATATTGGCAGTTGTTGTAGGATACTTAATGGTATTTAATGCTATAACCAAACTAAGGGAGTGTTACAGTTAGAACATTTACTAATATGATTCCCTTACTGATGAAACTCACAAAAATATGCATGTGAATAGTTTGTTATTTTCTAGCATTTTGATTTTTGCAATTGATGATGAAAAATCACAGAAAGATTTTATTTCTGTCTTTATTTTGCTTGCCAATGCTGGAATCCAAATCCTTGTAGTTTTTATCTCTAAAAAACCGAAGTCGGAAAGTCAACCAGTTGAAAGTTGTAAATTGTCGGGTCAAAACAGTGAAATCTCATGTCTCAGGGACAAAATTTGAAAAGATAATTTTTTTAGTCCAAAAAATGAAACATCTTCATAAAACGGGATGGAAAATACATGTTTTAACTTATCGATGGTTAAAACTGCAATTTTGGAAAGTTCAGGGGTATTTTTGAAAAAAAAAAATAGGGTGGGGTACGATTGGCAAAGCCAATCGCCTCTCAAAGGAGGCGAGTGACTAGGCTAATCGTGTGAAAGATACCTATTCGTGTATTATTAGACACGGCGGTGTTGGATCAGTGGCCTCTTTACAGAACACTTATGTGTTTGCAGATTTATATAAGAGTTATTGCACAGCGGAATAGTAAATTTCTAAGATTAATATATCACTTTTGCCAGGAGTTATTACTCCCCCTTGACTGAGCAGTTAATGAGAATCAATAAGCAGTTCAAGTATAAAGCAGTAAATGCAAGTTATGATTCTCAGATGTGAAATGGATTATAAGTTAAAAAGCCTCGAAGGTTTTTCAATTAATTCAAAGTAAATCACATGCATAAAATAGATGAACAAGCTCATCTATTTATAGACAAACATACAAGACTGTTGCACTAAGTAATCTAAGATATTTAGCTAAGATATTATACTTAGGACAATGTTTACAACAGGCTTTACATTGAAACTTGATCCAAGACATTAACAAAACAATATTAAACTAAACTACTGAAGTTGCAGAGTCGGTTAGAAGCTTCTGATGTGAAAGTACTGATGAGTGACAAACTACTGATGAGTAGTTTGTCTTCAGTAGTTCTTCAGTGTAATGTCTGGTTAGACTTCAGAACTTCTGATGTTTTAACTCTTCAGCACTTTGCTATTTCTTCTTCAGCACTTGTGTCTTTGTTCTTCAGCAGTTCTATACTTAAGCAGAATATGATTTGGACTAAGGTTATCAAAATGTGGTTTCTTCAATCCTCTTTGTCCCAACAATCTCCCCCTGGATTGATGAAGCCAAAACCTTATCCAATCTTTATTGTTGTTGATTCTTTCTCTCTTCTAGTATCCTCCAGACTTCTGCTGTCATCTTGGTAGTAAGAGTACATTTTTGTTGCACTGTAAGAGATCCTTGTTCAGGTGTGAGATGTTGAATGGTAAGAAGGTCTTTTGATGATAATACACTCAACTCCTTTGAGTTTTTGTAGACCTTACTTGAACGATCTCTCCTGGTCACTAACACTGAGTTAGAATCAGTGAATGACCATTTGATGATATTTACCTTTGACCTGTCAAAGTCAGAGGCATAGAAAACCAAGCTAGTTTCCTTAGGTTGTCCTGGGGATGATTGAGGAATGTTTTCAATTTCTGTGACTCTCAGGTGAGAATCCTTGCTACCTTGAAGGTCAACACCACCTTGGATAGGAATGTTGGGTAGGTGATGTTCTGTTATAACTTTGGTATGGGTTTTCTCTCTAATGAATTGTTGCAGTTGATAAGCATAAGTAGCACGATCTCTGAATTGTGTCAGCAGGGGCTTCTCTTCTACATCAAAGTCACCTTGAACTAACTGATTTCCTTCCAAGAGTACCATCTTGAAATCAGTTTTCACAGTTGTTTCCTCCTCTGCCTTTCTTTTTGTAGCTGGTCTTCTAAGTGCACCAGATGATCTCCTTATGATTGAAGTTTGTTGGGCTTCAGGAGTTTCAAATCTATCTGGATTTGCAGCTTTGCTGACCTTGAACTTCTTGTAAGTTTCATATAATGTTTCTTCTTTCCACTTTGAAACTGAGGCCTTTGAACCATAACCATTTGCTACAAGTTCTTCCACTATCTCAGCTCTTCTAGCTTTTCTCTCTTTTTCTGTTGCCAACCTATCAGATATAAGTTGAGCTCTTCTTGTGAGTTCTTCTGTTGAGAGTCTTTTCAGAGAGACTTGTTTAGCCTTGGAGTTCTTTGTAATGAATATAATCAATTGTGCTCTTTTGTCTTCTTCAGCAGCAGCCTCAAGTGCTCTCTCTTCAGCTTCAAGCTCATCAAGCTTCGCTTGATACTTGATTAACTTCTCTTCATAGCTCAGATCATCTCTAGCTTCTAGGTTGTTCCAAACTTTGTCTTCCTTAGCCTTCTTTTGAGCCTCTTTCAAACTCTTCTCCAATAGTTCTTTTGACATTGAAATGGGAGTAGGGTTCAAAACAGTTGTTGTAGTTGTTGTTGGCTTAGGAATAGAAGTTGGTTCTCTTTCAGTTGCCTTTGAAGACTGTCCTTGAATGGGTTTGGACGATAAAACTTCTGAAGGGTTAATGGTCTTCACAACTACTAAAGGATTGTCTTCAGCAGTTTGAGAAATTTGTTCAGTAGTTTCTTCAGCAGCCTTAGATGAACTGAACTCCTGAAGGATCTCTTTCCCTGGTCTTTTAATGGTCTTTTCAGCAGCATCAGGATTTTCAGTAGATACTTCAGTTGTTGGTTCCTTAATCTTCTCCCCCTTTTTGGCTTCATCTACTTCTAGATGCCTTAAAGAATGAGAAGTTGCAGCAGACAATGTTGCAAGCTGTTTTTTGGGTGTCATCCATCTTCTTATTCAGCTCTGCAAGTCTAGAGTTTATCAACCCAAACTGATTATTTGCTTTCAACTCCCAAGCAGTTGTAAAAGTTTTGAGTTGAGCAGTCAAGATTTCCTTCATTGTCTGGAACAGGGGACCATCTGGGCTGCATAGTTGGTTCAGGTCTATGCTTGAGAGCCCAGGGAATTGGGTAGGTTGTTTTTGTGAAGGGGGTGTTTTTGGGTGATCTTCAAATTTTTCTGAAGATGCCACTTTTGGGGAAATAGGGCTTAAGTGGTCTTTAACCTGATCTTTGGTGACCAGCTCTTTGAGCTTAGAGACCTCTGAGTCGGGATCTTCATCAACAACCGTCAATTCTTTTTGTGGAATTTTTGATTCATCATCCAAGCTAATGGAATCATCTGAATCCCTGATAGTGTCCTCAGAGAGGGCAGTATCAGTTATATCATGAGCTAGCTCCAAACTAGTCTTCTCATGAACCTCTTTGTCTTGGAACTGAGGTTTTCCTACTTCAGGCAATAAGCTCCATCAGTAGTTGCCAAATTTGAGGTCTTAGCAATGTTACTACTGTCCTCAGGTTCACTACTGGGTGATAAATGAGTAGTAGCAGCCTCAAAAGTACCAAGAGTTTCTAAGTTTGGGCTTACAAACTCTGGTCCATCCTCATCTCCCTGGTTAGGGCCAACAAGGTCCACATCCATGTCAAGTTCAGAAGGCATCTCCCCTGTTTGATGTGTTGCTAGGGGAGTGACATGAGTTGGATGGGATCCTTTTAGTCCTGAGAGAAGTTGTGCTATCTCTATGGTTGTATGTGAAGGTTCAGGTTCAGTAGTTGTAATGGGTTGGTGTTCAGTAGTTGGTATAGGTTCTGGGTCAGTAGTTTGGAAGGATTGGTCAGTAGTTACAGTCTTTTTGAGTCTTTTTCTTTGAAAAATGACTATAACTGGTTTTCTTTTTGGTGGTAGAGATGGTGTGTGCTGAGAGGATGTTTCAGCCACATCCTTATCAAGTGCAGAATGCACATCAGTAGTTTCAGGTTTCTCCACTTCCTGAACTATTTGTTTCTTTGGGTTGGTAGGTTTTTGTTTGAGAGATTTAGGCTTTTTGGATTTCTTTATGGGTTTTGAAGATGTGCGTTCCTCAGGGATGGGTTGTTCTTCCCTTTGGTCATCTTCTGGCATTGTGGTCGTATTGTTGTGCCTTGAGAATACTTGGGAAGTTAATGGTTTTAAAATTTTTGACTCACCAACAAGTATTCCCTCTCCAAGTTCTTTTATTATGCACTGCATAACAAACCTTGGGTATAACAAAAACTTTTTCTTTTGGTTTTCATGATGTAAGACCAACTCATTAAAGAACAGTTTTGATGCCTTGAAAGGTGTTTCATTTATTATTGAATGAAAAATAGGTTGAAAAGTTGAAGGCATCTGATCATAAGATCCAATTTTAGGACTTAAGCACATAATAATATAATGAAATAACAGTTTATATTTTGGATCAAAATATTTCTTATAAACTGTAGCCTGTGCCAAAGTACCTTGATAGCCACATTCTGTCATGGTAAGATGAATATCAGAATTTGAGACATGTTCTGGGGCATCAGAATCCTTCAAACCAAGCCTTATGCTTAAACTTTCTGGTGATATGGCCATCAGTTTCCCTTGAATGGATGATTCGAGGGAAATCACTTCATTATTAACTGTCACCGCCTCTGTATTAGCCCAGAACTCATTGAGAGTTTCTTCATGTATTGGAGGATCAATGGTGAAAGCTTCATAATATTGGGATTTAACAACAAGATCAATGATCTCATCGTATTGGGACCAGGCATCATCTTTCTCGAAGTAGCCTCTTTGATTGTGTCCCTGTTTTAAAACGAGAGCCATGGATGTTTGATCGAACAGTAATTTTTAGGTTAGTGAGGGGGTTTTGGTTTTGCTTTGAGAGAGAGAGGGAATTTTGCTTTTTGAATGGATAAGTGTTTGAAAAAGGTATTTATCAGAAGTTTTTAACCGACTAGGTCAAACTTCTGATGAGTGAAATGTCAGTTTTACCCTTTTTAATGAAACTACTGATGAAAAAGGTTTCTTCATCAGTGGTTTTGTTCATCTCTTTAGTAGTTTGCAACAGCTGATGAGAATGAATTTCAAAACACTTGAATAACTTCTGATACTTATCAGTAGTTACTTTTATTTTAAAAATTTCCCATTTTGATGTTTTTCAAATTTTCAGTAGTTTCTCTCTCTCAAAATTGTTCATCAGAGGTTTGTGACAGATAAGTGTGTAAGTGAAATAAAATATGTGCAGAACTAAAAAGTGAAAACACTTACAGACTTTCTTCTAAATTTAGCATCCCAAGTATGGATACTAACCTCTGAAATGTTGTTGAATCAAGGGGTTTGGTGAAAATATCAGCTATTTGATTAGCAGTTGTGACATGTTTCACCTCAATCTTGCCTTTTTCATAGCAATCTCTTATGAAATGATACTTGATTTCAATATGTTTAGTCTTTGAGAACTGAACAGGATTTTGAATGATGCTAATGGCAGATTTGCTGTCTACTAAGAGTGGAGTCTTGGTCTCTTTGATTCCATAATCAAGCAGTTGATATTGGAGCCATTGTATCTGTGAAGTACAGCTTGCAGCGGCAATGTATTCAGCTTCAGCTGTTGAAGTTGCCACAGATGTTTGTTTCTTTGATTGCCAGGACACCAGACAGTTTCCCAAGAATTGACAACCACCAGATGTTGATTTTCTTGACAGTTTGCACCCTGCATAGTCACTATCTGAAAAAGCTGTTAACTTGGTATTGCTTGAAGCAGGATACCAAATTCCTAAAGTAGGAGTTCCTTTCAGATATCTAAAGATTCTTTTGACTGCAATTAGGTGTGATTCTCTTGGTGCAGATTAGTATCTAGCACAGACACAAGTTGAAAACATAATATCTGGTCTAGAAGCAGTTAAATATAGAAGAGAACCTATCATACATCTATACATGGTTTGATCAATTTGTTTCCCTTGATCATCTGGTTCAACTTGTGTCATGAGAGTGGAACATGATTTACAGTCTTGTAAAGAAAATTTGTTTAATAATTCTTTAACATATTTTGATTGATGTATAAATGTTCCATTTGATTGTTGCTTGATTTGCAGTCCTAAAAAGTACTGCAATTCTCCCATTGTACTCATTTCAAATTTTGATTGCATGAGTTTCTTAAAATCTTCACATAGTTTTGAATTTGTTGAACCAAATATGATATCATCAACATAAATTTGAACAAGTAAGACATGATTTCCAACATGTTTTATGAAAAGAGTTTTATCAATGGATCCCCTTGAGAAGTGATTCTTAAATAAAAAGTTTGAAAGTGTTTCATACCAGGCTCTTGGAGCCTGTTTTAGCCCATAAAGAGCTTTGTCAAGTCTGTAAACCCAGTCAGGATGAGAAGGATCCTCAAACCCTGGAGGTTGACAGACATACACTTCTTCTTTTATTTTTCCATACAAAAATGCACTCTTGACATCCATTTGATAAACTTTTATGTTGTTGGAAATTGCATAAGCTAAAAATAACCTGATAGCTTCAAGTCTTGCAACTGGTGCAAAGGTTTCATCATAGTCAATCCCTTCCTCTTGAGAATAACCTTGTACCACCAATCTTGCTTTGTTCTTGATGATCATACCAGCTTCATCTGATTTGTTTCTAAAGACCCATCTTGTACCAATTGGTTGCTTGTTTGGAGGTAAGGGACAGATTTCCCAAACCTGTTGCTTCTTGAATTGAAGTAATTCTTCTTGCATAGCTTGCACCCAATTGTTGTCTTTGAGGGCTTCTTGATATTTCTTTGGTTCCAACTGAGAAATGAATGCTGAGAAAAAGCAAAAGTTGGAAAGCTGGTTTCTTGTGAGTACCCCTGAAGCAATATCACCCATGATTTGATCCAATGGATGATCCTTGTGTTCAATCAGTTGTTGTAGACCTGTACTAGAGGATGGCTCTACTGTTTCTTCAAATAAACCACTGAGATTGATAATATCTGGTTCAGCTGTTGTTTGAGGTTCAGGAGTTTTAGGTTCAGCTGAATCAGTACTTTCAAGTTGTTCATCAGTAGTTCCTGAAGTTGAAGCTTTTGAAACTTCTGAAGGTTTAAAAGTTGATCTTCTGACTGTGTTTGGAGTCCATGGTGCAGGACTATCATCTTCAAATCCTTGAAAACCATTTTGAGGAGGTTTGGATGATTCAACAGTCTTTTCAGGTCCGAAATGAAAGTTGTCAAGATCAAATAATTCAGCAGGATTTGCTGGAATAAGAGTGTGTTTTGATTCATTGAACTTGACATTCAGTGTTTCTTCAACTATCTTGGTTCTTGAATTAAATACTTTGTAAGCTTTTCTCAAAAGAGAGTAACCAAGAAAATAACCTGTATCAACTTTTGCAGCAAATTTTGAGATAGAGTCTTTGATGTTGAGGATAAAACATTGACATCCAAAAGCCCTGAAGAAGGAGATAAGGGGATTTATGCCATGAAGAATTTCATAGGCAGTCTTGGTATGTCTCTTGTTGATAAGAACTCTATTCTGAACATAACAAGCTGTGTTGACTGCTTCAGCCCAAAAATACAAAGGTAGGCCTGAATCAGCTAACATTGTTCTGGCTGCTTCTATTAAAGTTCTGTTCTTTCTTTCTACCACACCATTTTGTTCAGGAGTTCTGGGAATGCTGAATTGTCTAACAATCCCTTTAGACAAACAGAATTCATCCAGAGTTTTGTTCCTGAACTCTGTCCCATTGTCACTCCTGATGACTTTGACAGAAAGAGAATATTGCTTCTCAACTTGTAGAATGAAGAACTTGATGATTTCAGCTGCCTCATCCTTGGAATATAAGAAGAAGACCCATGTGAATCTTGAGTAGTCATCAATGATGACCAAGCAGTACTTCTTCTTACCAAGGCTCCTAATTTTGACTGGTCCAAATAAGTCCATATGGAGTAGTTGAAGACATGCAGTTGTTTTAGATTCTTCAATAGACTTATAGGAGGACTTATGCTGTTTATCTTTAAGACAGGAAACACATTGTTCTTTACACTGATATTCCTTCAAAGGTAGACCCCTGACCAAGCCCATTTTAGTGACTTTATTGATGGTTTTAAAGTTCACATGGCCAAGTCTCCTGTGCCAGAGATCATTTTATGAAGTTGATGCCTTTGAGAAGAAACAGGCAGTGTTGTTCAATACTTTGTCTTTTTCAATGTCCACTGCATAGACATTGCCACATCTTTTGGCAATCAGCAAAGTATGATCTTCAATGATCTTCTCTATCAACTTCTGGCCTTCTGGTGATATGATCTTGCATGCTGTCTCGGTGAAAAAGGAAGAATATCCTTTATCACACATTTGAGAGACACTCAGCAAGTTGTACTCAAGGTTTTCAACCAGATTGACCTTGTCAAACTGCATTTTGCCTGAGGATACATTGCAATATCCTAGCACATATCCCTTGGCATTGTTCCCAAAGGACACAGATCCTTCTCTTTGACTGATAAAATTGTTTATCAGGTATTTGCATCCAGTCATGTGCATTGGGCCTCCACTATCAACATACCATATGCTATTTAAACCTCTGGAGACCCTCTGCACAAGATAGCAAATTAGTTAGATTTGGCAACCCAAGCCAGTTTGGCTTTGGGTTTGCTCTTGAGAACAGGTGCAGCTTGTTGTGGACCAATTTTTGAAATCCATGTCTTTTTGGCAATGGATTTGTCATTAAGAACAATGGTGGGTTCTTTTTGGTGACCACCATCAACTTTGGTCATCAGAAGTTTAACCAAATTTATCAAATCTTTAACTTCAGTAGTTTGTGAAGCTACTGTGAGTTAGGTGTAACTTCTGAAGATGAACTTTGAGAAGAAGACTTTTGTTGAGATAAAAACTTCTTCTGAGAAAGGTTTTTATTTGATTGTTGTTTGTTGGGAAAGAAAGTGTTTTCAAAATCTTGTTTTATTTGTTTTCCCACAATCAATTGTTGTCTTTTCTTATTTAACTGATTTGCCTTTCTGTATCTACAAAGTTCAGTTATGTGGTTAAACAGACCACATATTTCACATGCTTTTGTCTTCTCTTTCTTTTTAGATAAAGCAAGAGAGTTGGAAGGCAATTTACTGACAATATCAGTATTTTGAAATAGGTCATCAGCAGTTTTCAGGGTCTCAACTCCTGATGTAGATGAAACTACTGATGGCTTATTGTCAGTTGTTTTAACTTCTGCAGTACTTTCCTTTTTAAGAAAGTTCTGATGGTAGGATGTGCATTCCTCCATATCAGAAGTTTGAATCAATTTCATCCCATCATTATCAGTTTTGTGGGTGAAATCTGTTGGTGATTCAGTGTGGGTATACTCTATGCCAAACTTAACATTTGTTGCAGTTTGTTTGTTAAGCAGCATTTGGTACCCTTTACAAGACTCAACCCATTTTTCACAGTCAACCTTAGTGTCAGCAAGCTCTTTTCTGACATTTCCTAGGTTGTCTATCATTGTTTTAATTTGTGCCTGGGTTTCTATGGATTTATCAGTCAATTTAGAAATTTCTTTATTTTTTAAAGCAATCTTTCTTTCTAAATCACACTTCATTTGGGTGTATTTTCTTTCCATATCATTGGTTTTGCCTTGTAAATGCACATTGGTTTCCCTTATTAAAGCAAAAGATTCTTTGCAAGATTTTGAGCAAAGCTTTAAAAGAGATTGCTGTGATACCTGAGTGAGTGCAGAGTTGGAGGAATATCCCTCAAAAGCCATTAAGGCAAAGTTCTTTCTGCCATTGTCAGGTTCTCCCCAGTTGACATTATAGACTTTATTGTCTGCATCCTGACTGCATTCAGATGTGTCATAAGGAAGACTGCTCCAGTCAACATACCCTGATGTAAATAAGCTTTGTTGTTGAGGGGGTTGTTGAGTTTGTGCAGGTTGTTGAGCAGTTGGAAAATGAGGCATCTGCTGCTGTTGTTGTTGAGCAGGCATTTGAACATATTGCACTTGTGGCACATATTGAACTTGTGGAGCTTGTGCCTGTACAAAATGAGCACTCCCTTGAGTTCCATTATTCCTATTATAAGAGGGGTTAAATTGATTTCCAGACATGGGTTGGTTGTAGCTAGAGCTTCTACACTCTCTAGCAAAGTGTCCCAACTTTTGACACTTATGACATCTCAGTTTAGATTTGTCAAAACCAACTTTTGTTGAATTGTTTAGTCCTGGAAATTTCCTTCCTGGCCTTTTGTAAAATTTGTTAGTTTTAATGCTTAACAAGGCCAGTTGGTGCAAAATATCCATTTCTTCTAAGTCATCACTGCTAAAATATTTTAAGTCATCCATGATAAAACACATGTTATCAGCAGTTTGACTTAGATCTTCATTGTCATAAGCTGGGAAAGATCCATCTGATGAGATCCCAACAGTTATGTCAATGTGGTCAAAAGATCCAAAATTATTAGAACATGATGGTGAGTCATGTCCTAATAAGGTTGTGCTACCTGGAGTATAGTCATCAGCAGTTTTACCAGATTCTTGTAACTTTTTCTTTTGATTGATTTCTCTTTCAAAAGTTAGTAATTTTCCATGCAACCTTGTTAGGTTCAGGGTGTTAAAATCTGAACTTGATCTGAGGACTATAGAATAAGTTTCCCATTTTGAAGGTAAAGACCTTAAAAATCTATGTAACATAGATGCATTTGAATAGGTCTGATTGTTAATTTTTAACTCAGAGATGAGTGAAGAAAATCTTTCAAACTGTTGTGTTAAAGTTTCACCATCTATGTGAGCAAAAGTTTCATATTGTTGAGCCAGGATTTCTCTAGTGTTGGCTATCACCTCTTCAGTTCCTGCAAACTGTTCTTTTAGGCAATCCCACAGCTCTTTGGCACTTTCACAATGTAAAAGCCCAGCATATATTTCATTTGGGAGAGCCATAGCCAACATAGAGAGAGCTTTTGCATCTAGCTCAAATTTTTGGAAATCTTCTTCAGTGTAGTCTTTTGGGTCTTTTGGTCTCTCAGTTTTTCCTTCTGGATCAGTAACAACTGGTTTGTGAGGTCCAAATATTACAGACCTCCAACAACCAGTGTTGGTCTGAGAAATTGTATGTGCCAACCTCCTTTGCCAGATGTTATATTCATTTCTGACTAACATAGGAGGTTTGTTGGCAGATCCAGTATTATAAGGGTCCATTTTTAAGAAGTTTGGAATTGTCAATACTTCTTTAAAGTGATGGATGAAAAAGTGAACCTTTTAATCCTTTATTGGATATCAATAAGAGCCTGTGTCTGATTCTCAATTTGTTAGATTGATATTTGATCAGATTAACCAGAGCTCTGATACCAATTGTTGGATCAGTGGCCTCTTTACAGAACACTTATGTGTTTGCAGATTTATATAAGAGTTATTGCACAGCGGAATAGTAAATGTTCTAAGATTAATATATCACTTTTGCCAGGAGTTATTACTCCCCCTTGACTGAGCAGTTAATGAGAATCAATAAGCAGTTCAAGTATAAAGCAGTAAATGCAAGTTATGATTCTCAGATGTGAAATGGATTATAAGTTAAAAAGCCTCGAAGGTTTTTCAATTAATTCAAAGTAAATCACATGCATAAAATAGATGAACAAGCTCATCTATTTATAGACAAACATACAAGACTGTTGCACTAAGTAATCTAAGATATTTAGCTAAGATATTATACTTAGGATAATGTTTACAACAGGCTTTACATTGAAACTTGATCCAAGACTTTAACAAAACAATATTAAACTAAACTACTGAAGTTGCAGAGTCGGTTAGAAGCTTCTAATGTGAAAGTACTGATGAGTGTTAAACTACTGATGAGTAGTTTGTCTTCAGTAGTTCTTCAGTGTAATGTCTGGTTAGACTTCAGAACTTCTGATGTTTTAACTCTTCAGCACTTTGCTATTTCTTCTTCAGCACTTGTGTCTTTGTTCTTCAGCAGTTCTATACTTAAGCAGAATATGATTTGGACTAAGGTTATCAAAAGGTGGTTTCTTCAATCCTCTTTGTCCCAACAGACTGGGCTTTTGAATAAAAGGAACCCAACCATGTGTGAGAGGATATGATTGACTAGCCAATCATGTGAAGAAAGACATAATTAATTACCCAGGTGTGTCAAAGGACACGACTGGCAAAGCCAAACACGTCTACGCTGCACATGAATAGGGTCACTATATAAGGGCACTGTGTTGGACGATTGGGTTATTTTCACAATCGCCCACACAATATTCTCTTGTTCTTCTTTATCCAGATATCAACCCCTTGCTTTGCTCGTGTAATTTGGACTTTGGACTTGTGTTAAGGACTTAATAGGTAGCTTATATACAAATTTTGAGACCTTGACATTAAGATTTGAGTTCAACAATCAACTAATATAAGAAATAAGCCCTAACCGACGGTTAATCGACAAATGGACTCATCAATCGATGTTTTTAAAAAGAAATGAACATGGGCTTTTGTTAATCGATCATTTTAGAACTGTTTCAAACCAAAATCAACATCTAAAACAAACAAAATCGAAAACTGCAAAGTTTGAAGTTGAATAGAACAGACACACGACTGGCTCACCCAGTCGTGTGCACTATTCACACGACTGGACACCCAGTCATGTAGAAGGCCAGATGATTGGCAAGCCAATTGTGTGAAACAGGTGTGGTGGCCCAGACTCGAACAAACCCTTTCGGAGGTGATGGTGTTTGGTGTTTTTGGTGACCGGGGGGGGGGGGGGGGGGGGGGGTGGAGGTGGTTCATGGCTGTTTCTAATTTACACCAATGTAAATGATAGGTTCTGTATAGTGGGTTGCTAATTTACACCAATGGAATCATACAACTTTATTATCTTTTGTTGGTTTATTATTGGTTAATTATTTGTTGTTCTTTAAATTTTAACCCTTTATAGCTCATCTTCGATGGGTGGTGGTTTGATAGGTGGTGGTTTGATGGTTGTGCTCCCTCGATGATGTTCGATGGCTTGGTAAGATTCACAGTATAAAGATTATTATTATTATTATTCCTCCATTTGCAGACATGGGTGTTCCATTTCAACCCTCGGGGATGGTTAATCTGACCCATATAGCAGCTATGATGAGAGCACTGTACAAGACTCAATCAGTCACTGATAACATGGTTTCTATATTGGGTTCCTTTTGATCACTATTTATCTGCCCTTGAATCAGCCATGCGTTCCACCTCAGGGAAATTTGGTATTTTTTTTAATGATTTTCATCTGTTTTGTAACATTACTAAATGCCCAGTTTGTATATTTGTTTGAATTGTTAAGAAAATTTAAGAAAATGTATTGGGTTTGAGATTTAGGGCAAAAAGGTGGAAGCTTGACATTTTTATTATTATTATGAAATATACATCCTACACTATTTTATACAACCTGATGTTCAAAAACTTGAACGAAATTAGCATTCTTACTATCAAACTATGCTAATTAAGGATTTACCTTAAACACAATAATACCTAAGCACGTCTAAAAAAAAGAAAATAATTAATGACTTATGGTACCTCTTGTTTATTTTTCTCCGATTCAACATATTTTGTATAATGCGCGCCTAGGCACTCAACCGAGGTGAGGTGCAGCATAGGTAAACCTGTAGGGTTGCACCAGCCACCAGTGTGCACAGAAATGTGCCTCACTTGTCTTAGAGGCTGCACCAGCCTGAACATGCGTGTGCTTTGCTTGTCTTAGGCGTGTGCTTCTTTTGCGCCTTGTGCCTAGGGCTGCACCTGCTGATCAGACATGCACATCGCTCTCTTGTTTTTTATTATTATTATGATTGATGATGATGATGATGATGGTAAGATAATGTTGAAGATTTACGGATGTTTGAAGTGTTGAAGATTTACACCGGTGTAATTTCTGTTTATTGTTTTTAGATGTGTGTTTTCTGATTTACACCAATGTAGATGTAGGTTCTGTATGTTGAAGGTTCAGCATAGTGGGTTTATGATTTACACCAATGGAATCATACAATTTTTTTTATCTTTTTGTTGGTTAAATATTTTGTTGTTCTTTGTCTTTTAACCCTTTACAACTCATCTTGACACCAACCCATTTGGCTATGTTGAATTGTTGAAGATTTTACACTGGTGTAATTGTTTGAGTTAGTGGACAAGATTTTTGTAGAGTTAGTTTAGATATAGATTCTTAAATTTTTATGGGATTAGTAATTTGGTTATGTTTTTCCTTTTTGTTGGTATAACTTATATTACATTGATGTTTTTGTTACACTGGTGTAATTGTTTGAGTTAGTGGCAAGTTTTGTTGTTTACATTGGTGTAACGAATATATTACATGTTTTGGTTGTTTACATTGGTGTAAGGGCTATATTACATTGGTGTACGGGCTACAATGGCTTTCAACTTTATAAATATCTTTTGGATTTTACACTGGTGTAAATAATTTTCATATAGGGGGATTCCTAAACAAGCTGCACAGATTTTGAATTTTGAATATATGTTACTTTTTTGTTTTTAAAAAAAGTAAATGAATTAAAAAAATAAGTTAAAAAATATGATTCTTTAATATTTTGAATAAAATGTTAATATGATATTATATTATTTTTATTCTCTCTCATTACATATTTTACTAAAACACCCTTATGTGATTTATTTTATTCAAAAAAATAATAATAAAAAGTTAATTACCATGTCAAGACAAAAATGCCACATCTTTTGATCTCAACCATTGGATCATCAAGATCAATGGCCCAGATGAGTTCCTATGGTTCTCACAACTCACATGAGTTCTCAAAGTATCCAAGCCCTATATATATATATATATATATATATATACACACACACACATATATAGGGGTTTATCTTTAGAACACTAAGTATCGTAACAACAAATAAAAAATCAATCAAAATTATTTTTTTAATACAAACGTCATTATAATTAAAATTTAACATCAGAAATTGAACTTTCTTTCCAAATAATTTATCCTTTCTTGCAAAAACACTTTAAATTTAACTTTTTACACATGTGTAAATGAAACAGATTACACATGTATAAACAATAAATTTACACATGTGTAAAACTAATTTATTTTCATATACGTTTATTTTTTATCCGTAAATTGTGTTTTTTAGATTGTATTTTAATAATAATGATAAGTGTAAATTTTCTTTTTGTATTTAAATGGTTTTAGATAGCGTTCTTGCGGTTTGCACGAAATATATATGTTCTCAAATTAACATTCCCATATATATAGGGGAAGGATAAATTGAAAACCCCTTGATTTTAGAAAACTTAGAAAACCCATGTAAAAACCACTAAAAATGTTTTTTGAAAAAAAAATACACAAGGTAACCTACATGTTTTTAAGCATTTTGGGCCAAAAAAACAAAAAAAATGACCGATGGGATATTTTTTAAAAAAATAAATAAAGTTTGCACTATTAACATATGTTTTCAGCTTTTTAACATATGTAACAGCGCAAACTTCGTTTATTTTTTTAAAAAATATCCCATCGGCGCTTTTTTTATTTTTTTGGTTCAATACGCTTAAATACATGTACGTTACCTTGTGTGTTTTAAAAAAAATGTTTTTTAGATGGTTTTTACGTGGGTTTTCTAAGTTTTCTCGACTTAATGGGGTTTTCAATTTATACTTTCCCTATATACACACACACACGCACCTAAAGGAAACTTTGAAAAATTTAATGGCCTAAAAAACGTTCCTAGCGTGGGAGCTAGTTCGACTCCCCCATGCATAGGGCCGGTTCTGCTTATACCAACTTATTGTTATATCTAGTTACGATAAATTAATAAAGAATGCCAAACACAACATTGTTCTTGGCTATTTCCCGTTTGCAAGCTTATAGTGTAACATTGAGATGGGGTATTAAACGAGACAATATTATCAACAATGGTGGGTCAAGGAACTTAAAGGACGGTTTGTTGTAGATCTAAAGTTGAAGGACTAAATGAGTAAACTGGTAAATAAAGTTGTTTGATTATTATTTAAACTAGGTTTTTTCAGCGACGCACGTTGTGCGTTTTCGTTGTGGTTTTGTAATGTGTAGAAACATGAGATAGCAAATTAATAGCCAAAGTGTATTGTTTATAACATTGGTGATCACATGTTTAAAGTGTAAGTGAAATGTTGTACGACTGGTTCGTCTTTACATAAGCTTTTAAAATTAAATGTGATACCAATATGCTTTCAAAACTAAATGTGATACCAATATGCCTTTAGTTGATGTATCAACAACAAAGTATATTATGTAACCTATGACTATGCACTTTCTTTTATCATTTCTGAGTAACATATACAACAACATCATCAAGATCAAATGATTTTGACATCAGTTCCTTGTTCAGCTATATAGCCTCATCAGCCACCTGCATTTCACCCACAAATTTCTACATTTCAGCTTTAAGCATTCAGTTTACTGGATCAAATTATTTGCCAACTGATGTGTATGCGGCTCCCAAAATAAAGCGTTCTGGATATCTACATGACTTAGATGTGGCAGTTTCAATCCGTTATCTTATTAATGGGTCGATGTGGTTAAACAGGTTAGATAAAAAAAATTAGCTAAAAGGGAACGGGTCACTCAAAATCAACTTTTAATGCATACCACTTTATTCTTTTATCCAAAGATTTGATTATTACTACTACTAATAAAATTTAAAACATTGTTTTTATGACCAATTTTACATGAACAATAAAGAGGTTGTGTGTCAATGCAAGATGTTTCAACGCAGCCTAAAAATCACTAGTTTCAACTCAAAACTTTTTGACCCATTACCATACCCGCCCATCTTTGCCCCCTCTATTTGGTATAAAAGTGGACTACATGTTGCACGGCATAAGTGATACGTTTTCCCTTTGCAAAACAAATCAGGCAACTGTCAAAATAACCTACAAGACTTAGCTGAATTCGCGCATAAGGCCCTAATCATCAGACTTATTTGCATGATAAAAACTTAAAGTTTTAGAATATGACGGAAAAAATCTTTAAATTAAGTTTTAGAAGTTGATCATGCGAATTTTGAAAAGTCCATGATTTGATCATGTAAAAAAAAATTTGTCAATAACAAAATGCAAGAATTTTATCATTAAGTTTAAAAAGATTTAATCATACAAAAATGAAATCTAACGGGCTTATATACGAATGCAGAAATATAATTTTCTCAATGGTTTTGACAGAAATGTTGTGTATTTTGTGCAAATATGGGTGGGTGAATATGTTATATGTACGCATTGCCTGACATGTAGGATTTTCTTTTGTTCCTCGTTGGAAAGTTCCAAAGCTTTCACAACTAACCAGGAGCACTTAAAGTCCTCAATGTCTGTTCCAATCTGCAGTGTGAGATTAATGAAATCTTGTGAGTTTTAACTCTACGGTAACACAAACACTAAGTATATAATAAAAAGTATTGATGGTGATGAGATTAATGAAATCTTGTGAGTTTTAACCTTCCCAATAACCTCAGGAGCACCAAAACAGTCAAGATAATCGTCCTGCAATCATTTCAGAAGTAGAAAATAAAATTGACAGTGATGATTTAGCTAAGAGGCTAACCAGCCGAAAGTCGCTCAATTTTTAGTATAACCTTGCAAATTGGTCTATTTTAAGATTTATAGGGCAATTGGAAAAAAACCTATGGACATTTGCTGAATTCTCATATAAGCCATTAAGTCCTTGGACAAACTTTATTTTTAGATGATTAAAACTACTAAAACTTGATGAAAAGCGACTTAAAGAATTTATAAAACCTTCTAGTTATTTTAAAAAAAGTTGAAGGATTTAATCCAGCAAAAAGCAGTTGTATACTAAAATTAAAATCCAAGGTCCTTATAATTATGTTACAAGAGTTAAGGGATTCAGTAAATAGTATAGGATTAACCCAAACCTTTGACTTGTTAGTTTGTTACCAGTTCATCCAACTTGACACTCGAAGACCCTAGTTACAAACTATAGTTGTTGAAACTTCTGGGAAGGGAGTAATTGTCCAACATACTACCAAAAAGGTGAAGAAAGTGATGCAAAATAAAACCTTAAATGTTCAAATGAGGTTCTTCTCAAAAGTCTAATGTGTGCCAAACCCGAAAGGGAACAAACTTAATAAATACTAACCAAGCATAATTATTCTATTTAAGTTACTCAAGTTTCATAACGATTTATTATTGTTGTGAATATGCTCTTTTTGGTATTTTTTTAAGGTAGCATTTGTGCACTTAAGTATGAAAGTAAACGCCGACCTGTTGTTCAACAATAAATACATACCAACATACGCAGGCAGTAACTAAAAGGAAGAAGCTACCAAAATAATATGAAAACAACCGCTGACCCATGGAACACCAAAAATACATACCAACTTACATAGGTAGTGGCTAAAAAGGAAAAGTTACCAAAACAGCCCGTGTAAGTGCCTGCATAAAAAGACATAATAGGACAACCATATAAGAACAAAAGCTGAACAGAGTCACAGACAGCATGACAGCCATGCGAACGGAAAGTTAAAGGTAAATTTAAGTAAACCAATATCATACCGCGTTGCGCGAATTCAAATCAGTTTCATGTAGCCCATTCAATAAAGTTGTTAGGAAAACCTAATAAAGTGGCCAAGTATCAACCTTAAACGAAAAATAAGTCGTTTATTTCAGACCTAACGTATTGGAGCATGGATCCGTGCATGGTATAATTAGAATTAAATAGTAAACAGTCTATAGATGGTATCCAATATAAATGTATATACATGACAAAACCATTAGCTTACTGTAAGCCCCATTGTTGTTATTCAAATATAGTATGCATGTATGTTCATTTGGTAGACAATGTTACTCAAGTTCACCACTAACATATATAACTTTGCCTCTAAAAGCACATATAAAACTAACCTAAAACATACAAATTATTAAGACTTAACTTCTAAATTAACTACAAATATGATACATAAGACTACAAAATTCCCAAATAACTAACTCTATCTCCTTGTTATAGTGTCATGCCATTCGTTTCCTGCCTCACTACAACCGGAATTGACAATAATTTTTGTTGGATCTGTTGTGAAAGTTTCACAACAGATCCAATAACAATCCGCTGTGCTTCTTACAACATTGTCAGGTCCTAGAGTTCGTAACGAACGCAACATCCCCCCTACACAAAAAAAAAAAACCCACAGCCCAAACCTAACCTAAACGCCAATACCACATCACCCATTTATCATCATTCCAATTGTTCAAAGTTTTTTTCAAGGTGCCACTTTTCTTTCCCTCTCTTTTTTCCCTAGCTTATCTTACATTTGTGCTGGATTCAATCGTCTTTTTTTCAATGTTTGTTTTTTCATTCTCTTCTGCCAATTAACCATTTTTTATGTCTGTTTCTTCTACACTTTTCCTTGAAACACCTTCTGTCCAAATATATAGGTTTTTTTGTACAATTTATATCCATCTCTACAATTTATAATTATTAGCAGCTGATAGAAATTCCAATATAACTAATCATGTCTAATTCACAACATTTACCAACATATCAACAAAAAACAGTTGTTCATTAGTATTTTCACACCAATATTAATCAGCACAACAGTAGATTAAAAACAAACAGAAACATACCTCTGTTTGCAGCTTATTTGATAGCATCTCTGACCTAGCTTCGACACCATCTCTTTGTAGGGTTCACTCTTCACCTGCAACAAAACCCATCTCTAATCAAACCAACCCAAAAAATACTCACTATTGTTTTTTTAGGTGGAGAGAAATGGAAGATGATGAGAGTTTGGTTTGTTTCACTCACCCACCGGTTCTATTTTGATTCTCCTCAGAAATAGTGTCTGGCAACTGAACCATAAAGCCACCATCACCATCATGCAATCGCTACCTAGATTTTTGAATAGCCGAAAACATTGATCGAAACAACCACAACGAAGTCATCACCACCACCACACAACCGCTACCTAGGGTTTTGAAAGCCATGCAACAGTGGTCGTCGGATGGTGGTGGCGATGACTGGTCAGAGAAAGAGAGGAGTTGAAAGGGGTTTTTTTATGAGATTTGTAAGTGATGGTGGTGACTAGTCAGAGAAAAAGGAGTTGAAATAGGGGTTGTGTGACACGTTGATGATGAGAAGGTGAGTGGGTAAACAGAATTCATGGTTGTGTGACACGTATGCTGTGGGGGAAGTTGGTCCAATTAGCTAGTGCCAAGCTATGCTCACATTAACAAACAAAAAAATTAGGGCATCCAAAAAGAGTCGAACCCTTGTGAATTAGAAAACAACAAACCAACCTAACCAACCACCTGCTCTAAAAATAAATCTGCTCACATTTTACAAAAATTAATATATAAACACAAAAAACTGATGAAAAAATAAAAAAAAATACATAGTAATAAACTTACTATTCTAATCAAGTTTTCTATTAATAATATATAATTATATAATTATATAATTATATGTGTTCAAGAGGCATAATAGAATTTGGTCTTTGGGTCCAACTTATTAGGGGAGACTGCCACCATTCATATCACATCTCAATGCTAGCTCTCAATTTTAATCTAAATGTTAGTAGTTTAGACAAAATTTATGTTTACTTACGATCAAAATTGAAGATCCTTACAACTAGAATAGCAACAATCTAAACTAAGATCGTTACTTAATTCTTTTTATTTTTATTTTTCGAATTTTCATCTCAACGTACAGGTTGACCTGAATTCTCTGGACCCACAGCATAGAGGAGCCTTGCACTCTTGGGTAGTTTTAACTAGTTCCTTCATGCTGTGTCTTGTTTCGTACTCAAATATACGGAGTAGATTTCATGACTTGATTTGGTAATTGAACACTAGGATGACTTATCTTTTTCTATAGTTTGGATTTTTATATTTATGTATTTATGTTTTTTTTTAACATTGGTATCACTTGCAAATAATTGCCCGTCTGTCCGCTATTTTGATGTAATGTTCGCTTTTTATGATTTGAAAAAATATAAGACCAAAATTATAGTTGGTTGTGATTTTTGGTGATGAATATAGACTTAGAATAAATAAATTCGGTCGTGATTTATGCTTAGCATTCACTAATTATGCATTGATAACAAAACTTTTGCTTGGAATTATGTTTATTCATTGTTAAATCAAATCACGTGAGTGATTTCATACAAAAAAAAACTTTCATTTGTAGTTAACCTATTGAGAGCAAATTCATTTAATTTACCTAACCTACGAACATTAAGCTGGCTATTGAATGGTTTTTGATAATTTCTTTCCTCCAAAGTTCCTTTCAATAGAAAACAATGCAACAAGATATCATGTACAAGATATTTGAACAAAATTTTGAGTTATCAATAATCCAAACAACAAAGTACCATTGCTTTCTAAATCTCTAAAAAGGCTAACAATTTAAAAAGTTCTAATTCACTAGTTTCCAATTTGAAAATTACTAGAGTATATTAAGTTTTTCAACGAAAAGTTATGTCAATTTTGAACTATATAAAGTAAAAGATGGACCTTTCGAAAGACACAACATATGATAGAGAGATCGAGTACCATCAATTGTCTAACGAACTTTTTTCACTTTGTGTTTACAACCGTCAAAATGGAAACTAACTCAGAGAATTGTAAGAGTAAAATTGAGAGAAAAAAGTATGAGTATATTTAAAAAAATAGAAAACATTATGCAATTAATATGATAATTATACAAAAATCTAGAATGGATGAAACCAAAAGATACAAGTAAACAACGCTCGTAGTGTGTTGATACACATTTGGTTTAGGGTGTGGTCACATGTAGCATTGATGGTGGCATTGGAAGAGCATGGTGGTCGGATGCAATGCTACGGTCAGTGGTTGAACCACCAACGAAGGCTCCTTTGTCCATAGGATACATGGAAGGGAGGCTTTAGAGGTTCGGGTGAGAGAGAAAATGAGACAACGGAAGAAAACAAGTACGTTCTTATTTGGGTGTCGCTAAATATGTAGTGTTAGTATAGATACATCTTACTTTTTGGTATGTATAACAAATAAAACAATAGATACAAAGTATAATACATGTCTAAAATTGGCAGTTATGTATAGTATGCATTCCTCTTATGCAAGATTGTTTAGAAAGCTTTGTTATTACTCACACCCACACATGTGACATGACTAGTCATTATCTCTCGTATTCATTCTTGTTTATGTGATCAGAACCCTAATATATATTTTACACATTTCTTTTAAATTTGTAAGCTGCAAAGTGCAAACTTGTTACTTGTGAAACATTCATCAAAGATATACAAATTGCAAAATTTTACGAAATTTGGACTTACATGATAAACATTATTATATTGACTTGGTGGATTTGAAGAAAGTGATAGAGTTGGGTTGATCTCATTGGACCCATTGACTTTTATTGGAGGGTAGACTGGCAATGGTCAGAAGAATGTAGGTTGGCACGGGTTCGTCATAGGGTGAGCCATGGCTAGCCCACTTCTCGTGTGGTCCGTGTTTCCTCTTGATATTCTTCCGCTCAAAGTAGACACAAAAGTCATCTTGTTTACTACTACTAATATGTTTATTTTCACTTTTTGTCTTTTCATTCCAAAAATATAAAAACAAAAGTACACAAAAAATATCAAAAGTAAAATTCAGAGAAACAGTTAATGAACTTCCCAAAAAACATATGGTTGTTTTATGCTATTAGCTTATAATTATTATATTATAATATCTTCTATTTACATTTGTGTTTGAACTTATATATGAACCTTTTTATCATTAACAATAGGGTGATATTATTTAGACAACCTCAAAAAAACCCTAAACAATCTCTTCACGGGTCGTCGAGACCTTGATGGGTCGTCAAGCAAAATTAGGGTTAAACGACAGGTCGTCCAGGCCTTGATGGGCCGTTGTTTTTCAGAAAAGACAAAAACGACGGGCCGTCGAGGCCCAGACGGCCCGTAGAAGTACGATGTACGAGGTGTTCAGTCTGAACTCCTGCAAAAGCAGGCAGTTCAGACTGAAAGTCTGAAAAAGGTACACTAGGACGGGCCGTCCAGGCCCCGACGGCCCGTGGAAATGTGTTAGGTTAGGGCATTTAAACCCTAGACGGCCCATTGAGGCCCCGACGGCCCGTTGAGATTTCCAGATTTAACCATTACACGGTCAGCTTCTTCCCCATTTGAACCAAACCTTAAAACATCACCACCACCAAAACCCTCGACCCATTTCGAGTACATCGCTACCTATCCTCATAGGAACCCGGCGGGGGCTATTCCGATTTGTGGACGCATATTGAGGAGAACAATTTACCAGCTCCGATGAGGCCCAAGTAAGATTATTATTATATATTATTATTTAATATTATTATTATTTATTAATATTATTTAATTTTATATATATTATTATATATTATTATTTAATATTATTATTATTATTTAATTTTATGTATTATTATTTAATATTATTATTGTTGTTATGCATTTCAGGCCGTTAAATATTCAGACTATGCAGCAGATGAAGGTGGCAGGACGGGTCCCGCGCAGCAACCCACCCGCATAATACCAGCGTGCTTGGGGTGATGCTGGCGACCGTGGCGAGCATTTTGTGCCACAGCCGCTGGTACATCTCGAGGGGCCGAATGCCCAGGAGGTCCAGATGCCACGCGTTGCCGACGGCGACCCACTGGTGGATGTAGAGATGCGAGATGTTCCCGTTGATGAGCGACAGCATCCTGCCCGCGTTTATCATGCCATCAGGTTGCCTGATAGCACGACCCAGATACTTCAGCAGATCCTGGATCAGTTGGGGTCGTTGCGGGCTGATGTGCAGACGATGGGGGTTGATATGCGGTGGCTGTTAGAGAGCGAGAATGAGAGACGACGGGAAGCTGGTTTGGAGCCGCGTCCACTTCCGGGTTGGGCGTCCAGCAGTCAGCATGGTGGGGCGTCCACCAGTCAGCCGGGTGGGTCGGATCAGCCGGGTGGGTCGGATCAGCCGGGTGGGTCGGGTTAGACGGGTGGGTCTACTTAGTTGTACATTTGAACTCAGTATGCTTTATTTTGTATGTAAATTTTTGGAATATTATGCTTATTTATGCTTTATTTTGTTTTATTGTTCGTATCTTGGATTTTGTTTAGTTCGGCAACATAAACGAACATTCGTTCATATTCATATACACAATCATATAAAAAAGATCATATTATACAAATAAAAAAATAACAGTTATAAAAAACCAAACATTTATATTTACATCTCAAACAAATCATCACCTAATCATTGCCAATGATTACCAATGATTGTTTTTGGATTGAATGCTAGTCCACGGGTCGTCGAGGCCCCAACGGGCCGTCTTTTTTAGGGTTTAAGGTTTTGGACGGGCCGTCTGGGCCTGGACGACCCGTCCTTTTGCCTGTTTGGCCCTTCACGGGCCGTCCAGGCCTCGACGACCCGTGGAGGGGTTGTGCGAATAAAACCCTAGGTTGTGTGAATATCCAAAGCCTAACAATATTTTTCAATTTATTAATGTGTGGCGGATATTTGCTTAACATAACTTTCTATTGTAGTTGTATCATCAAAACTACTCAACTAAAAGGTGATACTCGAGACCTACATAGCAGGGTTTGGTATTACAAGTTTACAACACGGTTATATAGCAGTGTTCGGTATTACAATACCACACATTACGTATTCAACCCTTGGTTGACACTGATTCACCCCGTAATAAATAAATAAAAATTAGATCTGCAAGTGAGTGTTTTATCAAATAAGAACTGATTGTAGGTATGAAATAATCACATAAAACTGATTATAGGTATGAAATTAGTAATTACTCTTCCATAACCATATAGGCATAGTAAAATGACTTATTTTTTGTAATTTTTAATTGTTTAGATGTTTACTTCTAAATCTGTGTCAAGTAATAGTTATTGTGATAAAATAACTATAAATCTGCCATGAGCGAATGTCGGGCAAATGTGGTTTGATGGTTAAAAAGTCAAAAGCAAATGTGGTTGGAATGTGACCCAAGTGGAACTGGATCACTTTCAAATGATATTGAATGTGATTCAAGTGCACTTATATTTAATCAATTCAGTAATAAAAGCCCTATCAATGCATTACGTTTTCAAAGGAAAAAAAAAAACATATATTCACCTACTTTTGAGGGATGATGATAACGAGTAAGAAAAATGTTATCATTAGAAATACCTATTTATCTTGAGTGGGTACATTTTTAAAATTTTCACCCATTGATACGAGGCAATAATGAAATTGATTTTTTTAGAGGTGGTTGGTGAAGAAACAATAACCTGCCCGGCTGGCCGGTGTATGCCTCTACGGTGTTGAATAGGAGAACCACAGCTCGATCTTCGTCTTCTTCGGGTCAGATCCAGATCTGCAAGAAGGAAAGGAAAGGTGGAGTGTGGAGGTGACTGCTAGGAAACCACGAGTGGAGTCCAACGTACAGACACAAAAAGTGATGGCGGCGACGGCAGCCATGTGTTATCGGGGGGCAATCTCATGTGTGATAACTTGTGCCCTAATGAGAGGTGATGACCTCTTATATAGGGCTTTCATGGGCCTTCATGGGCCAAACATCATGGACCCCTAACTATATGGGCACATAGCCCATTGGCACGAAGCACAGTTAGGGGGTTACCTCCACACCCCAATATTAGTAAATAATATAAGAAGTAATAAGTAATAAAGATGGTATGTTGGGTCAAGCACCATACCTCTACAAGTCCCCCTAGTCTAGTGTTGCTCCCAGGTGCAAGCGTTGGGTGGAGCGCTAGACTAATTAGGAGTGCTCGGGAATGAAGATTAAGAGCTTTATCTTCTTGGTGGACCAATGACTCGAACATTTCATCTTCTTGTTTCAATGTGTGGAAGGTTGCTCGTTGCGCTTGTTACTGACTAAGTGTCACCTTCTAGGTTAACTGTCACCGACGCGTGTGAGGGTTGCTCGTTACGCTTGTTATCGGCTAAGTGTCACCTTCTAGGCTAACTGTCGCCGACGCGCGAGTGTCCAGTAGTTGCAGGTGTTACTATGGCTCGTTGCCAAAACCTGCAAGTATCTCAATCATATAATATGGGTGTATTATGAGGCGCCCAGCCTTGTATTAGTATATCTTAACTTGTAATAAGTTGTCAGATAGTAAATAATGTTAAATACAAAAAGGTTGTACCAAAACCTTGAGCGGCCAATGTTATGGCGCGCGTGCGAATGCGATGGCGCGCGGTGAACCAGCAACAGCTTTCTTGGGGGGTGAAATCATGCAGGGCATCATGGTATGGGATCCATCTAAAGTGGAGTTATACTGTGCCATCCCCCCAGTTCATTGCTGCTAAGTGTAATACTTAGGAGCATTGAACTTATAATAAGAGTATCCTTCGTTGATGGACCATTTGACGCGCCAAAGTTGTCGTCCGCGGATTGCTATAAGTAGGCAATAGTATGCAATGCGAAAGACGCCTTTTTAGGGCGTATTTCAGTCAGAAGCAATGCTCCACGATGTTCGTGAAGTGCTTTGCGGTGGCGTATGATAGCCATTGATTGCGCGAAGTGCTTGCTGTTGACGGATGAAAGCAATCCGCGGAGAATGCCTTTTAAAGTATTACGTTAATTCAACGCAGTGGCGGCGCGTTCCTGAAAAGGAGACACGCGCGACATTGTAGCACGTTCCTGAAAAGGAGACGTGGCGTAGGAGCAGGCCTCCGTGGAGCTGCTGAGGCGGCGCGTTCCTGGAAAGGAGACGCGCGCGCGAAATTATAGCACGTTCCTGAAAAGGAGACGTGGCGTCGCATTCCTGAAGAGGATATGCGCGCGAAATTGTAGCACGTTCCTGAAAAGGAGACGTGGCGTCGCGTTCCTAAAAAGGAAGCGCGCGCGAAGTTGAAGCACGTTCCTGAAACGGAAACGTGTATGAAGTTGCGGGACGCCTCTGACGTCCACGCGATATGCGGAACGCCTCTGACGTCCACGCGATATGCGGAACGCCTCTGACGCTAACGCTATATGCGGAACATCTCTGACGAACACGCTAGATGCGGAACGCCTCTGACGGACACGCGAGATGCGGAACGCCTCTGACGAACACGCTAGATGCGGAACGCCTCTGACGGATACGCTAGATGCGGAACGCCTCTGACGGACACGCTAGATGCGGAACGCCTCTGACGGACACGCTAGATGCGGAACGCCTCTGACGGACACGCTAGATGCGGAACGCCTCTGACGGACACGCGAGATGCGGAACGCCTCTGACGGACACGCGAGATGCGGAACGCCTCTGACGAACACGCTAGATGCGGAACGCCTCTGACGGACACGCGAGATGCGGAACGCCTCTGACGGACACGCTAGATGCGGAACGCCTCTGACGGACACGCGAGATGCGGAACGCCTCTGACGAACACGCTAGATGCGGAACGCCTCTGACGGACACGCTACATGCGGAACGCCTCTGACGGACACGCGAGATGCGGAACGCCTCTGACGAACACGCGAGATGCGGAACGCCTCTGACGAACACGCGAGATGCGGAATGCCTCTGACGGACACGCTAGATGCGGAACGCCTCTGACGGACACGCGAGATGCGGAACGCCTCTGACGGACACGCGAGATGCGGAACGCCTCTGACGAACACGCTACATGCGGAACGCCTCTGACGAACACGCTAGATGCGGAACGCCTCTGACGAACACGCTAGATGCGGAGTGCCTCTGACGCCCAAGCCATATGCGGAATGCCTCTGACGCCCACGCGAGATGCGAAACGCCTCTGACGGACACGCGAGATGCGGAACGCCTCTGACGAACACGCTAGATGCGGAACGCCTCTGACGGACACGCGAGATGCGGAACGCCTCTGACGAACACGCGAGATGCGGAACGCCTCTGACGAACACGCTAGATGCGGAACGCCTCTGACGGACACGCGAGATGCGGAACGCCTCTGACGGACACGCGAGATGCGGAACGCCTCTGACGAACACGCTAGATGCGGAACGCCTCTGACGAACACGCTAGATGCGGAACGCCTCTGACGCTAACGCTAGCATGGCATAGGGAGTTACCGACAAGCGGGGTTACCCGTAGCGTGGAGTTACCGGCTTTGCACGGGGTTACCGTTGCGTAGGGAGTTACCGACAAGCGGGGTTACCCGAGCGTGGAGTTACCGGCTTTGCACGGGGTTACCGTTGCGTAGGGAGTTACCGACAGGCGGGGTTACCCATAAGCGTGGAGTTACCGGCTTTGCACGGGGTTACCGTTGTGTAGGGAGTTACCGACAAGCGGGGTTACCCGTAGCGTGGAGTTACCGGCTTTGCACGGGTTTACCGTTGCGTAGGGAGTTACCGACAAGCGGGGTTACCCGTTAGCGTGGAGTTACCGGCTTTGCGCGGGTTTACCGTTGCGTAGGGAGTTACCGACAAGCGGGGTTACCCGTTAGCGTGGAGTTACCGGCCTTGCGCGGGTTTACCGTTGCGTAGGGAGTTACCGACAAGCGGGGTTACCCGTTAGCGTGGAGTTACCGGCTTTGCGCGGGTTTACCGTTGCGTAGGGAGTTACCGACAAGCGGGGTTACCCGTTAGCGTGGCTGAACCTGCAAAAATCAGTCATATAATGTGGGTGTATTGTGAGGTGCCCAACCTTGCGTTAGTGTATCATGAACTTTAAAATAAGTTACTAGATATAAAGAACGCCAAATATTAAAAGATTGTATCAAAACCGTTTATTCGAAACTGGATCATTTGGCGTATTGTAATATAAGAGCCATCAAATGACAAAACTCTTTTGTCGGGCATGTGATATGAGGAACCTTGCTTTTTAGACATAATATTAAATTATTAGAAACTTTATATCCAAAAAGTGATCATGGATTACTAGAATCGATGTGTTCAGTAATTGTGCACATGATATCTATTGCACCTCTAGTTGTACATGAAGCTTAGCAAGCTGTACCATGGTCTGTAGTTGGTAAAAGTGTGTATATATATTATATATATACTTGCCCGCAACATGCATGTTAATCAAGGCCACGTGATGTTTCCTGATGTTAAAGAACTTTGGCAAATAATATCTGGGCATCCGTACAGTGAATGATGAGAATAATTAACCTCAAAGTATAATTAATTCACATGAAAGTTCATCCTTGTACTGGACCTGAAAATGATGAATAAAGACCGAAAGAGAATATAACTTATCTGCGCTGCGTTCTTTATAATAGCATCCATGACACGAACGAGTGTTGCGCCAGTGTTGTAGAGCGCGCAAAGCTACGCGCTGTTGGCGGAAGATCATGATCCGCGTGGGGTGCGCGGGACAGGGGCTTTGCAGTGTTGGAGAGCGCGGAAAGCTACGCGCTGTTGAGAGGTCATGCTCCACGTGGGGTGCGCGGGGGCCGGGGCTTTGCGCCCACAGTTTATGGCAGCGCGAGGGAGTGCGCCTAGGCTTGGTGTTATCGGAGGAACGTCATGCTACACAGAGGTGCGTGTTCAACCTGAAGGCGGACGAGAGTCGCACCACGGTGCAGCTATATTTCACTACGGCGATCGCGGAGCGAGCAGAGCTTTGCGCCGTTGGAGTAATGTCATACTCAACGGAGTTTGCGCGGGGCGGAGGCTTTGCGTCCACCGTTTATGAAAGCGCGAGGGAGTGCGCTCGGGCTTGGCGTTCGCGGGGCTAATGAGAACCCTGCTTCGGCAGGTCTCGCAGGGAGCCTGGCGTTAGCCGATAAAGTCATACTTCCGGGGGTAAGTAAAGCGCAGGTTGGATGCTCTCATGGTTGAAGAGATAATGAAATGGGTGGTTGTACGAAGTGCAACCAGAGTTGTACCCACGTCATTTTATGCTAGCTTTGCAGCTTTGTACCATGATGTATAGCTATGCAATAATAGCTTGTACATCCACCTTTGAAAACGTTTTAATCCCTTTTCACGTCGAAGAATATTTTAATCCCTTGTTTGCCTTTGGCTGATGTGTCTTTATTTGTCCCCCATAAAGAAAACAGTTGCAAGTGGCACCCCACCAGCTTTCTCTTTCTTGTTCTTTTTTTTTTTTTTTTTTGAGAAACCACACTTTTCAGATCTGTATCTCGTTTGACAAATAGTAATTGCAGGTCCCAAGCTTTTGATCTGGAACTTGTTATGTGAAAACACAAGAAGTTACCAATATGGGAGGAGTGCAAAACGAGAAGTGAGTTCAGATCTGAAAGTTGTTGGCGTAGGAACCATATCTGGAGCTCGAGGAACCCGGATCTGGGAATTTTTACTTGAACATTAAGGTATAAAACCTTTCTCATGAGCAGCTCTTGAAGTTCAAGCAAAGAAAGGACAGATCTGAACTTAAGGTTCTGAGCAGAAAGTGCTCCACCGTGAATAGTTGTTTTTTTTTTTTTTTTGGTTTGGAATCTCCTGTCAGCCCCTTCGAGAGAAACAGACCTGGAGGTTTGGAGAAGAGAAAACCGAGTGTAGTTCGTTGCCGGTCCCACGGATGGCGCCAATGAAGAAACAATAACCTGCCCGGCTGGCCGGTGTATGCCTCTACGGTGTTGAATAGGAGAACCACAGCTCGATCTTCGTCTTCTCCGGGTCAGATCCAGATCTGCAAGAAGGAAAGGAAAGGTGGAGTGTGGAGGTGACTGCTAGGAAACCACGAGTGGAGTCCAACGTACAGACACAAAAAGTGATGGCGGCGACGGCAGCCATGTGTTATCGGGGGGCAATCTCATGTGTGATAACTTGTGCCCTAATGAGAGGTGATGACCTCTTATATAGGGCTTTCATGGGCCTTCATGGGCCAAACATCATGGACCCCTAACTATATGGGCACATAGCCCATTGGCACGAAGCACAGTTAGGGGGTTACCTCCACACCCCAATATTAGTAAATAATATAAGAAGTAATAAGTAATAAAGATGGTATGTTGGGTCAAGCACCATACCTCTACAGTTGGGTAGGGGGCAAATGCGTTTTAAATTGAGAAGTGTACGCAATGTTCAAGATGTGATATGTATAAGGTTGAAGGTAATTATGTTTGTTTAATTATAAATGGGTTTTAGGCGAACTACTATAATGACCTAAGACACATAATTTGTAGTCACACAAGTCATCCGTCGCACATAATTTGTATAGTTCATTTACCATGATGAGTTTAAGATTATAATAGTGCGTCCGAGTTGTCTAGAGATCTCATGCATGAATGAACTATACAAATGTAATGATGCATCCAGCCCTTTATTAAAATAAGTCTAAAATTACATATATTCAATTAACAGCCAAGTCTACAACCCCTTAAGATATGACTATGAGTCAACTTCTGGCAATCGCACACTTAAAACCTTTGCACAACATCCCTGCGGAGACAAATATGTAATACAAGCTAAATGAACTTAAATGTTCAAAAAATTACTTAATTTTTTTTTCTTTTCTCCAAATAAATACATAATTAACATTTTGTTTTTAAAAATTTCCTTCACAACTATGTTGATTATCCCTTATACCTTTATGATGAAAATTTAAAAATCGTTATTTCTTATTATTTATTTATTTATAAGACGGAACAAGGTGTATAAAACTTGCAATTGCAATATAAAATTTTTAAGGGTGATGTGTGAGAAAGTATCAACGGTGCAATTATCATTGCTTGTGGTTGGATACTCGGCCACCAATGGGCATCGGTGGGGACACGTTCAAGACGCGGTGAAAGGCAGACGACTCATTCGTAAAGCTAATGGTTTGTTTCATAAAGTACTATTAACACTACAAAAAAATCTTTTTCTTCCCACTAATAATAATACGATGTGTTGGCCCGCAAGCGAGCTGCCGCGAGCCACTAACATAGCCACGTGGATCACGTTTTCCATAACACCCTTAGGCGAATGTTGCCGCGAGCGAGCCCAAGTGAGCTAGCTCGTGTGAGCTAGCGAGGAGAAGTTCAAAAAAGTAGTCGTTGGCTGCTAGCAAACAGTCATTTATTTAAAAATTGTATATCTATATATATACATATATTTGAGATGGTGTTGTCCTACATGGTATGCATACATGCATTCTCTCTTTTGAGAGTGTCATGTAGGATCTAATGTGGACCAATAAAAAAACAAAAGAGATTGAGTTATTTTAGGAAAAAAAAATTAAAAATAAATTAAAATTTTCTCTCTCATGTTTCATCTCATAATTTTTAAACGTTAATATATTTTATATACGAGATTTTTTAAAGAAAAAATTTACACCAAATTAACGAGCGTTTTATTATCCTTCCAACGAGTACCATAGTGCTATATAAAAAATGGAGAAAAAACAACTATTTTTTGTGGGGTTTCGTTCATACAGGAAAAAAAACACAAAGTGTTCAGGTTATTTATTAATCATGTTTTTTTCTTTTAAACATATGTTCTTATCTACGATGTTGAAATTCAGCCCAATCGCCATGCTATCATTGGAATTTTACTCTTCTAAAGATGGATAGGTATATTTCATCAAAAGAAGCTAGGAGAAAGAATTGCGCAACACTGCAACACATGGTGTCACCTTATATCAAGGTTAATTATTTTTTTTATTTATTTAACTACAAGAGTAATAATTATTACTATTAGTATTATTAGAATGGTTATATTTTTCAACCCCAGGACACTCCCGGGATAAAAGCTAGTATATATATATATATGGGAAATATTTAGAGAAAACCCTCGCTCTAAAATGAGGAAACCTTAGTAAACCCAATACTTGGCTCACATTTGTCCGCGTCACCACTAAGCATCTTCTTAATATTATATTCCTAAGGTTATAATGGTAATTTTAGATAAGATATTATTGAGGTTGATTTGACTATTGGAGAGAGACTTGTACTTGTACTACCAATCCCTATAAACCACTATCATATTCTCTCTTTCATCGTAATTACAATTCAAAATTAGAATTACCTTTTCTCCCTTATCTCATTAACCCTCCATTAAGTATATCATCCCCATTAAGTAAATCGATCCTCATTAATGAGATGGAAACCAATATATCATCCCTACGTTCACATTTAACATCTTCTGATCATGAAAGTTCACATTCCCAAAATGGATCTCCTATAACTGTGTTTAGTAATAACTTTGTCCCAACCGTTGATGATGAACATATGTCCGATGGTAAGTTTTAATAAGTCTCATGAACATATGTTGTCGTTTTTAGTTTTTTATGCTGCATGTTGTTGTTGATGATGAACATATGTTGTCGTTTTAGTTTTTTATGATCCATGTTTTTGTTGATGATGAATATATGTTTTTCGTTTTGGTGGGCAAATTATATATGACAACTATGGATTTGAGGGATGGGCCCCTGCAAGGGTATCAAGCAGCTCAGATGGTGGATGTGGAGATATAGTGCTATCATTATTTTTTCTTGATGGTTGTAAATGTTTGTTCAAAAAGTATAGAGAAGTTCCTTTTTTTTCGTTTTTGTGCACCGAAAAAGAAAACAAAATGTGTTAATATATACCATTTTTGTTGTTTTTGCAAGAATCTTTTTAACGTTTTTATGTGGCTTAATATGTTAGCGACATGCGCAGGGAAACTTAACAAAAACAACAAACCTAACATGTGTTATGTTTGTCATAACATGTGTTAATTTTAGGGGATCTATCCGATAAAAGACATATATACATTTTTTAGGTAATTAAAACATGAGCCTTTTTTAAAAACCAAACCTGTGAGATCGGATCGAATCACAATGCATATGTTAACAAAACACAAACATACGTTACCAAAAAAACATGCATATGTTTAGGAAATCTTTTTTCACAAGACCATACACGTCAGCCTACCCATAAGTTTGTTATCAGGTTACTAATACAGTTGTCCCCAAACCTAAACATGCATATCTTTGTTTCCCCGAATGATTGCTACGCCTGCTCTGGTTGGGAAGCCAACCATGCCGTGCGCGGTGGAAGCATTAGCGTTGAAACGCGCAATCCCTTCGCGTCCAAGGAGAATGTCATGATGTGAAGTAGTTGGAAGAACCATGAAATCACATACTTTGGTGCGCTCGAGTTTGCCGTCTGACATGGTGACGGGCATTGAAATCATACCGCGGGGCATGATTGTTTCATGGATGAAACGTGAAATTGGTTCATTGACAGGTACTAGCTTGGCCTTATCCTCATCATCCAGTTGTTGGAAGCATTGGTCATACATAATATCGGTGCTGCTTCCGCCGTCTAGGAACATGTATCGGGTGCGATAATGGCCGAACACGGCAGTTATGACCAATGGTGCGGTTGAAGAAGCACCTCTGCGGACCTTGGGAAGGAGGACGTAAGCCACTCTCCACGATTCGTCTGCCGGTTGTGTGCGGGTGCGCTTTCCCTTGTTTGATGATTTTTTACCACCTCTGGCCATGTTACACTGGTGGCGCGGAACTGTTTTTACCATGTGAGTGTTGAGGTCGCGGATTTTCTTGCGCGAGCCCTCCGCTTGGTTTTCATCATCATTGTTTCCCCGCGCTGCGTGGTGGACGCTCTTGACTAGATGGCCAAGTTGGCTACATTTTAGCGCAGTTTCGATCTCCATTTTTAAACTGTAACAGTTATCGGTGAGGTGGCCAAAATCGTTGTGGTACTCACAAAACTTGCTCATATCCACATTCTTTCGTTTCCAAAGAGGCTTGGGGTCTTTGAGTGTTTCTTGCTCTGTTTTAAGGACCTGAGACGGGGTTTTCGTCAACGGGGTTTTCGTCAACGGGGTTCATTCATGATTCTTTTTTGAGTGACCACGTTGGTCCCTCGTTTGCTTGTTAGAGATGAGAGCTGGCGGGCATCATTGGAGGCGGAGTACTTTCCTTCCTCTGTAGACCCCGAAATTCTCGACCAAACAGATTTCCCTTTGTTCTTGTTGTTGTGGTGGTGCTGTTGACTCCGATTTTGTCGGAAAGATTTTTCTTAAGAAGCGTAGATCTTTGCGGAATGAATTAATTCGTCCTAAGATTCTGGGATCCCTGTCTTCCCTGTTAAGCATTTTATTAAGTTGTCGCAGTGTACGTTGTGAATGAACGCTGCGCGTGTAAGTTCTTCTCCGCGTCCTATCTGAAGACCTTCTTTGTTAAGGCCGACAATGTAGTCCTCGATGGAATCATTGTCGCAACGCACACATAAGAGTATGTGTGCCTTGTCTTTCTTGTATTTTCTCAGGTGAGAAAAATGGTTACCAAACTTGGTGACTAGGTCATCGAAATCGGTAATGCTCCCCGCGGGGAGATTATCAAACCAAACCCGCGCTGCGCCCGTCAGCGTTTGGGCAAACATATGGCACCAACCCTGTACTGGCCACAGCACGGACCCTCTAGCGCATTCGAATTCATCAATGTGATCATCTGGGTCTCGCAGGCCATCGTATTTACCGATGCTGGTGGGTAGCTTTGCTTTCTTGGGAATTTTTGCCACGCATAGCGTGGCACGAACTTTGATTTTTCTGCGAACGACTTTGGCTGATACGGCTGGACCAAGTCGTCGTCCGCTTGCTTCTTTCCTCCAGAGTTTGAATGAAAAGTGTGACTCTTCTCACTTTCGTCCTCACAGCTGGAAGGTTCATAGCCGTCAGATTCGTCTTGCGACGTTGCGTAGGCCCGAGCCCTAGCGTTTCCGCCGGGCTTCCCGCTACGACTGTCACGTCGACCTTCAGTGGTTTTCTTCTTGTGACTCTTTTTGGGAGGAGAGTCATAGGTTAAGGTTTTACCCTTCTTTTTTGCTTGTTTCATGACCATGCGCTGGTACCTGGCGGTATTCTTAGCATTCTGTCGGAGGAGCCACTGGTTAGGGTCCTCCTCCGTGCTGATGTCACTATCCTCCTCTCTCTCCACCTCTTGTACTTTGAAAGCTGGTTTCTGAGTACGTGAGGTGGTTTGCTTGGTGATAGTGACCGGTGTTTTTTCGGTACCGAGGAGTTGAACATCAACGTCCCCGGTTGTGTTTTGCAACAGACGTGTTTGGGTTGGGTTCAGCCATGGGTGGGCTAAAAGATGGAGTATGAGTAGGTTCTAGCCGATACGGATGGCGGCAATGAAGAAACAATGAGTATAACGCCGGTTAATAGTAAACTGGCGTGGATTAGATACTCATGTTAGCTCAGGACTGATCCTTCGCTCACCACGATAGTCTGAACGAAACCCAAAAGTATAACAAATAATACAAGTGTGTGTGTGTGTTGTAAGTGAGAACAAGAGCATATAAGTGGTTCGGCTTGTAATAACCCATGTCCACTGTGAAAGCTAAATGATATTAATGAGAGGATTACAATAAGTATAATACACATAGCTCTATTCTAGCTCTTGTGTATGTATTTTCGGATCCTTTGCATGGAAGAGGAAGTCTTCTATTTATAGGAGAAGTTATGGGCCATGGGAGATGGCCCATAAAGTCTTGTGCTCAATTTGGGCCTTGGTTAAAGCCCAAATATTCTTCACCTATAAAAATGGCGGGAATCAGGTTCCATTAATGTTGATGTGAGAGAGTGTGGATAATATCTTATAAAATCTCCACATGGCGAACTGTGGTTGGGTACAGTTAGCGCTTCTGCTGACAACGTTACTGTTGGCCTGCCTGTGGCGTCTGAAGTGACGTCTGTGGCAGGTGGACATGCCTGCATAGTAATCTGATGTGCTTAGTGCAGCCGGCATGGTTGGTGCGTGGAAGCTGTCACGTTGGTGTCCTTGTGTCAGGGGTTGTTGGACCACCTCTGACACGTGCTGTTATGCGATTGGCACAGACTGCGCCCAGGGTCTGATTTGATCCTCTTCATTCCTCATTCCGTACATCCTCGTATCATAAAGCCTTGATGGAATATGCGCGCGTGCTATACCAAGCGCTGGTGGGTATTTATGTTGGTGACATCATCCATGTGAAGGAATGTCCGACGTGTTATGGTCTGCAGAACCATCCTCTCCGCGGAGGATTCCCGCGGAGTTGGCTCTTTTGCTGTGAAGTTATGCTTCCGCAGACTTTCTTGGGATAGGATCGTAACCTCTCCGCGGGATTGGGTACCCTATCCCTTCATTAATCTTAACACTAACGTTCTAAACATATCACTTATCAGCTCTACACACTTCACAGCCCCACCTCCCTTCTTCTCCACACACCACAACCCTACCTTTTTCCACTTCTGGCTGACCACCTCCACAGCCTTGCCTCCAGGCTCCAGCCTCCACAGCCCCGTCTCCACTCTCCAGTCTCTACAGACCACAGCGCTGCCTTATTTCTTATCCCCGTATCCCCTTTGTAAGTTTTTTTTCATTATTTCTTAGTATGTTTCATGTTGTTATGTTACATGTCGTCATTTCGTTATTTCTTATAATGATTCAAACTATTAATTTAGATTTGGTTTTGGTTGCATTTAGATGTATTAGACTTGGTTGAATTGTGATGAATCATTATTAACTTGTTTTTGTTTGTGTTCATTAATGTTCGTTTATGTTCATTTGTGTTCGTTTATATTGATCATTTGTGTTCGTTTATGTTCATGAACTGTTCGTTTATGTTCATGAACTGTTCGTTTATATTTTAAATGAACAAACATAAACGAACACGAACACGACAAATTTCTTAATGAACGAACAAGAACACAAGATGTGTTCGTGTTCGTGTTCGGTTAAAGTTAAATGAACAAACACGAACACGCCTGTGTTTGTGTTCGTTGGGTTCGTTTACAGGCCTACATGAAATTTTGAAAATAGTATACAAAACAAAATGACGAAAATATTAATAAATAGAAAATATGTAATACAGCAGGAAATCTTGGCCTAAAGCATTAAAAACATATAATTAATGGCCCAAAACATATAATTATGGGCCATAACTTTTGTCATTGGTTTTAATGGGCTGAAACTAGTTACTGACTTGAGATATGAAAGGCTAATTCATCACAAGCCCTTTTCACCACAAAACTACAAGAGGGAATGAATTTCAAATAAGGAAAGACACCGGCGACAATTAACCAGAGTCCAGAGGTCATGGTTAGAGTGTGTTCGCTAACTAGGGCCGGCTCAATGGAAAGTATTTTTAAGCAATTGCTTTAGGCCTCTCAATCCAATAAGGCCCCCGAGTTTTTTTTTAAATATTTATGGCATATATTTGTAATCAAGATAACAAACCTTTAGCTTAATAGAAATATGGTCTGCAAATTTTTTTTATTGTTTTTGTCGTGCAAATAGTTTAATTATGCAATTATTGTTATTTTCACATTATGCTTCTTCCGTTTTAGTTTTGGAAAAGGCTCCATTTTAGTATTTGCTTTAGGTTTCTACAAAGGTTGAGCCAGCCCTGTTGCTAACGCATTAGAAAATTTTTGCAAAACCAGTGCATTGTCATCGGTGAACTATATATAAACTTCATGCAGAGTCGAAGCCTATGAGGTGGTGGCTGTGGATTACTGTCGCTGAATGTAGCATCCCGAAATTTAATCTAATATTTCTAATATGTAAGTAATAATTTTTTTGTATGAATTTAATATTTGAATTCGATAATTTTATATTATAATTCTAGATTATATCCCTGAAGTTTTGTGGGATAGATAGATAAATTTAATATGAACTGATAAAATATATGTTATGGTGTAACATAGAAATTTATGTACTAAAATATGATAAAACAACAATTTTTATCATGTGAATAAGAATGAAATGAGGAGCAGAGCAAGAAACAATCATTGTAGGGTGTGATTGAGGCGGTGGTCTTGAAGGTGTGACTTTTTTTTTTTTTTTTTTTTTTTGCAAAAAAAGTAGTTTTAACATATTCTGTTCTTGATTAAAAAAGAATTTCTAGTTTGAACATAATTAGCAACTTGCCTATATATGATTAATGAATTACCTGAACACATTGTGTTTTTTCCCGTATGAACAAAAACCCACAAAAAAGTCGTTTTTTTCGTTCTTTTATATAGCACTATGGTACTCGTTCGAAAGATAATAAAACGTTCGTTAATTTGCTGTGTTTTTTTTAGACTATCATATATAAAGGGGAAAGATCCGGTACAAATAGTTTTTTTGGTAAGAACTGTGAGAATCAAAGGATGGTATTTTTTTATTTTTTTTTCAAAATTTTTTTTTCCCATATTGTTAAACATGTATTATAGTATTGAAAACTAAAAAAAAATTTGGTGTAGAGTAATTACGTGTAGAGTAATTACATAATTACTCTAGTGTAAACCAATGTATTTACCTTAATGACGTAATTACACTAAAAAAAATTTTAATTTTTTTTTTTGTATTATTCATCTAGAAAGAATGTTTAAGCACATGGGAAAAAAAATTCTAAAAAAAAAATAAATTTTTTTTACCCCCTTTGATTCTCACAGTTCTTACCAAAAAACTATTTGTATTTGATCTTTACTACATATATAAAAGCTATTAACGTTTTAAACTGTATGGGAAACATGAGAAAGAAAAAAAAATTTTGGATGGAAATAAGGAAGAAGATGTCACGTGGATGATAGCCTCTTTAAATGTCATATATGATTTAGTGCTTTGATTTATTAATACATATAGATATAATGGTGTTATGTGTTTGTAAAGTGTGTTTGTCAGTATCCATCCATAGTGGTGGAGTGGCCTTTGTTTTATCTATGTGATCAAAGGTTCGATCCCCACTTCCAACATTTATGGTTTGGTATCCGGGTGAAGATCGAATACGGGTGGCGCCGGTTCGAATCTGACGGGCGGCGAGGTTTTACCGAGTTCTTTAACACTGTCGTGCCTTCGGGCGGGTGGGGCTCAGGTTTTCGCGCATCAGGAGAAGGCGGGGGCTGCTGGAGGTCGTGTAGTCGATTCTTGGGCACGGCGCCCCGCAAGGGTGGTTGCCACACAGTTGTTCGCTGATAAAAAAAAAGTATGTTTGTCAATGTTTTCGTGAGAGAGCTCAATGTTTGCGAACTTTTAGATGAAGTACATCCCTACCATCATCTAGTGATTGAGTGATTCTAATATTAATTAGATCCGTCTATCATTTTCAACTTATAATTTAACTAAAAATCATAGTACTTAAATTTAAATTTTTGTCTCATTTAAAAAACAATTCCACATTCTATCCACAATATTATCTTTATATTACTCAAAAACACTTAGTATATTACATTTCTTAGTTTTATACACTCACAATAATTTGGTGAGAGATAAATAGTAGTTTTTTATATATAAAAAGCTACTATAACAACTTTTTCAAATTCGGCGGGGGAAGAAATAAAGTAATGAGATGTAGTATATTCTTAGAAGAATTTGTTAAAATGTAAAGATGAGAGATGGTTTATTAGATGGGATGTGAATGCTCTAATTTGCTAGGATGGATTAACTTCTCCCTATTGGTAAGTTTTCTCAAGACTACGGTTTACTTTTAGAGTTTTACGAAGATTTGAGCATGTAGAAAAGCTGGTATGCAAGATTAATTATTGTGAATGGTAATCAAACTTGAACCTGATGGGTAAACCCGAAACCCGACACATTTGGGACTGGTTTGAGGTTGGGTAATCGGGTATGGGTCCAGGTATGAGATTAGTTTTTATTTTTTTCGCGGGTTTGGTACGGGTTTGGGATTTGACGATATACCTGTTTACCCGACCCGATTACCCGATTAGATACCTGATAAAACTTCTTATATAGCTTTTAAAATATGTTTGTATAATATATCTAATTGTCCATCTAGATTGTCATCTTATGCTAAAAAACACCAAAAAAAATAGTGTATACTATATGTTATCTATTTCTTTAAATGTTTTTATATGATTTAAGTATTTTATATTATACATCGTAATCATTTACATATATATTTAATAATGTTAAATGTAATTGGTTATAAATACCTGCTGGGTTTTTAGTCGGTTATACCTAATGGGCAGTGTTGTAAAACTCGGCCAACTCGGCCGAGTACTCGGTGAGGAATCGCTCCTCGGAGGTGAGGCGCCCCGAGTTTTCCCTACTCGGCCATCCCAACTCGGAATTGGTCCAACTCGGCTTGGAATCGGTCAGAATCGGTCAACTCGGGATGGAATCGGTCAACTCGGGATGGAATCGGTCAAATTCGGCCTTGGAATCGGCCAACTCGGCCTGAATCAATCAAATTCGGCCTCTAGTTGTTGTTTTGGAGATAGTTTTAGTATTTGGCATACTTTTATGAATTTATGACATATATATAATCTTTAAATTATTAAATTTTTATATAAATCACCATGTCCGAGTACTCCCCGAGTACTCCCCGCCTAGGCCGAGTACTCGCAACTCTCCGCCGGCCGAGTTGAGAGCGCCTAACGACTTTTGCAACCTTGCTAATGGGTAAGTTTTAAAAATTAATGGGTTTACCCGGAACCCGCAGGTATAACCGGTACCCGATGGGTAATTACCCGATACAAACCCGACGGATTTGAGAGAAGCATACCTAATTGGGTATGGGGTTGGGATTACCTAAACCCATCCCAAACCTGACCTCATACTAAAGGCCTCGCATTTCGTGTTTTTAATTTGGTTTAAACGTTAAAGTAAAAATTGTATCAAGGTATATGGAAAATGTGTCCCTCCTTTGAAAGTTGATAGATTTAGTCTAATTGTGAATAAATATGTAGATTTATAAGTAAAATTATTTGATGTGTTGCATAGCCGTTCTATAAAAAAAATTGTAAGGATGCCGGTTGAAATGGGAAGAATCGGTTGGTGATAATTTGTTAAAAATGAAACAAAACTAGAGGTATATTTTTTTAACGTTTAACTTTCAATATCAAGCTACAAGCAGTGGCAACAACCAACGAAACCAAAAAGAAAAATTGTTCTTCACAGGTCATCCATTCGATCTAAACCAATCTAAAAAATAAACTTGGACGGGTTGTTTATCCAAAGATGGGAAAGCAACTCGACCTCTCAGTCTCAATATGTTTTCAATTTTCCATAGCTCGTTTTAAAAAAATGCATTTATAGTTTGCCCGCCACACTCTAAATCGTGACCGAGAATAGATTGGACAATTCTCCTTTTGTTGGTTGATCATATTAAAATGACTCTAAAGCCAATGCTAACACGAAGCAAACACCAATGATCTTCTTTCGTTGATGATCATATTAAGATGCACCACACATATTTATGACTGTATTTGATCTTTTTTTAAAGGAAAAAACTTTTTCATCCAATGATGAATCATAATTATAGTGTCCAAAATAGTAACGATATATAAGTTTTCTCACATCAGATATAACAAGAAAAACATAAACATCCATTACATTTTCAATACAATAAACCCTATTGTAACTCAATCCATGAAATCAATCACGAACACAAATACGTTTTGATCCAACACCTAATACTGTACATGTTTAGATTCATGGAGTAAATAGTAGCAAGTTTGTAATATTCATTCAACGATTCAAACATAAAGTTCAAGTGTTTGTAGAAACCACTGCCGAAACCATGGTATCCATACCACACAAATTGTGACCACTGCAAATCTTGTAATATCCATCCTCTCCCCAGTCTGGTCCCCATGAGTTCTTGATGATCCAATACGGCTTCTCCTTCAATCTAGCCGGTGCATAATCAGCAGACCCGTATCCGACGAGAAGAACACCATGATCCAAACGCTTCTTTGAACAAATATATGGGCATGAAACCCTGCCAATATATGTCTGCATCCAAGCTGCATTGATCCCAACTGCAAAAACGATAGATAAAGAAGATTTAAGCTCAAATTCAGAATATATATGTTTATAAGCATAATGATTTGGTTTGGTATGATAGTTACTTGCAAGAGGGCCGTGTTTAACCAAGTTGGCAGCAATTTGGTCTTCGTCTGTGCCAATGACACTGAAATTGGATACAGATGCCGCGATTTTGGTCTTGTCAAAGTGACATGTACCATCTTTTCCTGTGTAAGGGTAATCTGATTCTTTCTGAACTCCACCAGCTTTGAGTATGTACTCGAATGCATTGTTCATCAGCCCACCATTGCAGCCCGCGTCGCACGAATTCTTTTCAGCTGGATCACACTGCAGAAAAAAAAAACACTTGTAAGGATATAAACAGCTAGATTTTTTACTCTCAAGCCATATATCAGAGACGGCAATTCCTAACACAACCCAAAACAGATGTAAATAATCTGCTCGGTGCATTTAAACCGGTAATCTGTTTAATAAACATATCATTTATGGGTTAACCTGTTTTATTAAACAGCCGGTTGACCCATGTATCCTGTTTAACTGAATAGGTCGACTTCTCAATTCGTCTCAAATTGGAATAAAAGATTATAGTATAGTATGGTCAACCACAAGCTCGTTTAACCCATTTTACGGCCCATTTAGATAAGTAGATTTGAATGGGTCATGAGTCCTGCATTGCTACAAGATTTTAAGTGTGTTGGGGTTAAGATTGGTGTCTTTTGACAAAAGTAATTATATAATACGGTTCATCATTTCAGCCCGCCAACCAAACACGATTGACAACTCTAGTATTATCTTTATCATTTGAAACAAATTGTTATTTCAAACAGACTACACAAATCACAAAACTACCATGTATTGCTGCAATTCTCTTAAAGAGGACAAACAATGCAAAGCTCTACATATTTATTAACCTTAGTCTAACCACTTGTCTTAACTATAGCCAAAAAGCTCAGGATATAAAGAATATACAAACCTCATGATCACAATCCACAAGCTGTTGTTCACTGAGACTAACCAACTCCCCTGTTTGAAGGAAGTGAGATCCTTCCAAAGCTCCTGTTGTACTAAACGACCAGCACGATCCACATGAACCCTGCAACAATATCCCACACACTGATTAATCATTATATCATAATAAAATATTTTGACTCTATTTAAAATTTCAAAAGTATAGCTTTGTCTTCAAATATTCACATGAATACTTTGATCAACCAAACCAATTGACCGATTACTCCAACTAATTAACATAAAACTGATCAATAAACTCATGCTAATATCAATCAATTCTACATAAACTACAACAAAATAATAATATTCCAAAAAGTAATTTTCAATTCATATCTTCTCATAAACATAGTTTTAGGCATAGTAATCAAAGGCACTAGGCGCACGCAAGGCGCATAGGCCTCGCCTGGGGCCTAGGCACGAGGCGCAATAAAAGCGAGGGCCTGAGATAAAAAAAAAAAGCGCACAAAGAAAATAAGGTAAAAATATATTTAAATAATACTATTTTTCATCTAATTAGCATCAAAAGTTTTAAAATATTGATGTATTAGTGTAGAGAAGTAGTTTTCCTTGGATAAAAGTAGAAATCTGGCTGGAATCTAGCCATAATTTAATGAATTCGGCTGGAAACTCTCTGGAATTTTGGAATCTAGCTGAAATCTGCGCCTAAACCATCCCCAAGAGAATTAAAGCGCAATTTCATCGACTCAAACCACAAATGCATTGCCTCGCCTAAAAAATGGGCCTAGGCGCAAGAGGCGATGGCTTTTAACAACTATGGTTTTAGGAAACGGTCTAGGCGCACAAAAAACGAGTATGAGGCAGCGCCTTAGGTGGTTCTTTTGTATGTGCGCCTCAGGTGGTTCTTTCGTATGTATGCCTCACAAGTCCGAGGCGCTAAAAAACATGCACCTTAATTCATCGATGATTTTTTATGTTTGTTTTCGACGTTTTGGACTTTTTGTGTCAATTTTAAACATTCCACGTCTTTATAATGTGTGTTTTGGGATGAATTTGATGATAAAATTAGTTACTATTTTATTTTTCATAAGATATATAATTTTTATACTTATTTTTTAATTCCGCTTTGGTTCGCCTAGGCTCAGCTCGAGAATTGATTCCATACCCTTTAAACCTTGCTCATAATTCATAAACACTCTGAACAAGTATCAATCAAAACGAATTGACCTAAAATTGATCAATAAACATTATAAACTCATGCAATCATCAATCCAAAACCTAATCACACAGATCATAAAAGTGAACCACTTGTTATCGGTAATAGGTTAATAAATACCTGATTTTTAACAGGAGTAACAGCGCCATGATCACGCCAATCAAACTCTTCAGGAAGATCAGCAGTCGGAAGAATAGGCGCCTTATTAGCATCAGAAGGGAACGACAAAGGGTTCTTTAATCCTAAATACGTTTGACGGAACTCAGACGGCGTTAAATCAGAGAATTTGGTAACACCATGTTCAGCAGTGGGGTCCAGCAACTGGTGACGTTTAGCACGGCGTAGGTTAGATTTAAAGACTGAGAGACGGTAATCGTGCTCCTGTTGAGTGGCGTACGTTTTACCGAATTTAGTTTTGAATAAAGTGAAGTGGTGGTCGGCGGTTAGTAGATGATCGGTTGGGGTTTCGTCGACGACTTGACGGATTAATGGGTCGTCGACGGCAAATACGGCGGAGATGAGGAGGAGAGAGAGGAAAGGGAGGAGAGAGAAACGGTCCATTGGTGGGATAATGGTGTGGGGTTTGTGTGATCATCCAGTTATATTGTTGTTTACAAGAGGATGGGTAGTGGAGATGAGCCGTTGGGATTTTTACACGTGGTGATTGATGATGATATATTTCCGAGATAATGGTATAACTACAAAGTCTAGAGTATGAACGTTGGAAGCAAGGTATCTTTATTTTTTTTTTTTTGAAGAAGGGGGGTTATTAGAATTGGGCACGGCTACCTTATTATCAGTACAGTAATACCGCCGTCACCCGTGCTGGTAGGGGTCCTGTGAACCAATTTCTGGTTCTTCTTACCGTGCTGTTACAAAGAAACAGTCCTTTTTCTTGACCAATAAAAAAGTGCCACGCTTTTTTTTCCTTTGGCTATTAAATTTTGACCATTTTTCTTTATTTTTTACCCTATATTAAATCATACCTTCACATAAAATTTTACACAAATGGGTGGTGGTAGTATGTTTCCGAATACGTATCGATGTCGACGATGACGCTCATCCCGTTCCGTCACACAACCGATTAAAGTATGATAACCGGTTTTGGTGTGATTTTGGTATTGAAGTTATGGGGTTTTTATAGAACAAAATCTAACGGTAAGAATTCTTGAGTTATGGTTGTAACGATTACTTTTTAAACGGTTAGAAAATTAATTACCGTTTGAAAATTTAAAACGATTACTTTTTTGAATTTAAAAATGAAAGAATCAGTGAAGTGTTGCCTCCAAAAAAGTGTTTCAGTGAAGTAAATGAGTGAAGTGATGTGGCAGTGTATAATTAGTTAAAATCAGTTAAGTGAAAACTAAGATCTATAGGTGCCTCTTCCCCCTAATGTTGGTTGTTGATAAGGACCAATATAAGTTTATTAGTATTATTCGAATCATTTTAATGCGGAATAAGTTAAATGCTAAGACCACCCGTAGTGGTGTGGTCCTGACAAGCTAGCTCAGATGGATATGGGAAGTGAGGGAAGACTCCGGGCCACTCGTGGTCAGGGGTTCGATTCCTGATCTCACATAGGTTTTACCAATTTTTCACTGTCGTGCCTTCGGGCGGGTGTGGGGTTAGGTTTTCCCCCGGTTTCGAAAACTACATGAGTGGGCCTTGGCTACCCAGCTACTCCAGGGACGCTGGGGGGTCGTGGGGGTCTGTCCATAGTCCGGGGGATCCCGTGAGTAGTCGGGCAAAAATGTTAGTTGGCCATTAAAAAAAACAGTAGTGGTGTGGTTAATGGCCGATAATGGGGCTTTTTTACGCTTGTTTTGCGCCGGTATACCGCCCTCTCTGTGAAAGGGGCGCTAAATGGCTGACGCAAAATATTTCACGCCAAAGCAAACCTTCATCCAGCCAATGACATTTCCACACGTGGCACAAGCAACAGATATATTACCGTTGGTGATAAAGTAGTCGTTTAAAAAAATTACTATTAACACTTTTTAAAACCTATATAAACAATCTCATAATACCACCACACATTTTATAAAAACCACACAATACACCACTTCATTTTATAAAACAAATACACCACACCAACTTATTTTTATAAAAAATGAGTTCCCCGACATCCTCATCATCCATTCCGAAGTATTATTACAAAGATTTTTAGGCGATACGGGTGATTCAACCGACGAGGAGATCGAGCAAGAGAGGGTTACAAGTGCTTGTGCGCTCGCAACGAAATATATGAAACATGTTAGTAATCCTCCACGTCCTATTTTGCGAAAAAAAATATATGGAACGCGACCGCTTGGAGGCAACCGCTTGTTTAATAAAAGATTACTTTGATGAAGAGCCAACTTATCCGGACCCAAGGATTTTTAGGCGTCGTTTCCGGATGAGCAAACGTTTATTTCTACGCATTTCGGGAGAATTGGAAAATTCCTTTGATTATTTTAAGCAAAAACCGGATGCGAGATGAGCGTTTGGATTTACCGCTATTCAAAAGTGTACTTCAGCACTACGCATACTTGCATACAGGAACACGACCGACATAAACGACGAGTACTTAAAGATGGCCGAGAAAACAACACGCGACACCTTAGAGCATTTTTGTCAAGGTACACTACATTTTCTTAAAAATCATATTCAATCGCATTTATTTTTTACTTAGTTTAATGGTATATTTATTTATGTTATTTAAAGGAATAATACATTTGTACGGTGCGCGTTACTTGAGAAGACCAAGCTTATACGATCTACAAAAGATATATGAGGTGCATTCAAATGAACATGGTTTACTAGGAATGCTTGGGAGCATAGATTGTCGTCATTGGTCGTGGTATAATTGTCTAACGGCATGACGAGGTCAACACACACGAGGTGACCAGAGACAACCAATGGTTATTCTTTAGGCGATGGCTTCACATGACCTTAGGGTTTGGTCGACTTACTTTGGTGTCGCGGGGTCATGCAATGACATAAACGTTTTTCACCAGACGCCCCTGTTAGAGGATTTCATTTCTGGTAGAGCACCAAAGGCATCTTTCTATGCTAATGGAAACTACTACCCACACAGATACTTTTTGGTCGATAGAATATATCCCAAGTATTCGATTATCGTGAAGACGTTTAGTAGTCCATAAGATGAAAAAAGAGCACATTTTAAGAAAGTTTAAGAGTCTTCACGAAAGGACATTGAAAGATGCTTTGGGGTGCTTCAACAGCGTTGGCATTATTTGAGAAATACTTGTCATGCATGGACCAAAGAAAAAATGAGAGATGCTATGTATGCGTTTATAATCATGTATAACATGATTCTAGAAGACGAAGAAAAGGCGACGTATCAAAATTATATACCGGCGCACCAACGGAATTTCCACAAGTGACAATGGCTAAAAGAATCCTCAACTCGCATGAGGTGCATAATGAGGATACACATAACGCTTTAGCGTCGGATTTGGTATAGCATGCATGTCGGTTCATTATATTCCGCATGAGGGTGACGAAGAAGAGGAAGACGAGGATGACGACAAAGACGAGTTCAACGAAACAGATGAATTATAGTTTTTTTTAGTATTATATTTGTTTCTTAATTAGTATTATTTAATGTAATATTTTTTTAAATAGTTCGGCTTTTTTTAGTATGTTCGTTTTTTTATTTATGTTATTTTAATTTATTTTAGTTATGTTATTTAAATGAAATGTTATTTGTTTTATTAAATTAAAAAATATATATATTTATCATGTGGGTCTCATTAGGGCATGAAACCATTAGAGCACCCGTAGTGGGGCGCTACCTAAGCTTTTTTTTTTAAAATAGCGCCCCCCACACCAAAACAGTGGGGCGCTATAGACTTAAAACCGGGACAAGCGTTGTTTTAATAACGCTGGAATGTGTATGCTTCAACCAATCAAAACAAGACACGTGGAGGAGGGGCCAAGATTAACGGTCATGTGACCGTTGTTGAACGGCTTTGAACGGCTAACTTTTTTTTTTGTTTATATATATATTTTCTAAACACAAACTATAAAACACATATATTTTTAAACACACAACAAATACAATACACACACAAAACACATATATTTTTAAACACAAAATACAACACTAGTTAAAAAAAATGGGTTCCCCCGCGTCATCATCTGTTGCGAGAGAATATTATAAAGAGTTTCTAGCCGACGAGGGTGATTCGACAGACGAAGACTTGGAGCAAGATGCGGTTACGAGTGCGCTTGCGCTTGCGTCGAGATATATGGAACAAACTAGTGCGCCTACAACTGCACCAAAACTTAGTAGGCAGTATTACGAACGAGATCGGGTTTCGGCAAATGCTCGATTGATGAAAGATTACTTCGATGAAAACCCGACTTACCCCGACCCAAAGATGTTTAGGCGTCGTTTCCGGATGAGCAAACGTTTATTTCTACGTATATCCGGAGATTTGGAGAACGCGTTCCCTTACTTTCAACAAAAACCGGATGCTAGGGGGAATATGGGATTCACGTCTATTCAAAAGTGCACCTCGGCACTGCGTATACTCGCTTACGGCAACTCGACGGATATCAACGACGAGTATTTAAAAATGGCCGAGAAAATATCACGCGATTCTTTGGAGTATTTTTGCCAAGGTACATCACTTTTTTATATATTTTTGTAAATAGTTAGATCAATTTTTTTAGGTATATTCCAAATGAAGGCGAAGGTGAAGGCGAAGATGAAGAAGAAGGTGAAGAGGAAGGTGATGAAGAAGAAGAAGAAGAAGAGTACGATGAAAGCGAAGATGAAAATTAATATTATTTGTAATTTTTTTTATATTTATTTGCCTTTTATTTGTGTGTTTTTTAATATTATTTGTATTTTTTTTAATTTAATTAATATTAGTTGTGTGTTTTTAATATTATTTGTAATTTTTTTATATTTATTTGCCTTTTATTTTAATTATTTTGAGTTAAAAGAATAAAAAAAATAAATTCCACGTGGCCCAATCAGATTCAGGGGCTTTATATATAAAGCCCCACCACTACAACCCTTTTTCAGTTTCTCTCTCCATGCTGACTCAGCAGCCACGTGGACCAATCAGGAAGGGGGGCTTTATATATAAAGCCCCCCACTACACATGCTCTTACACTCTTTTTTTTTTATTTCAAGCCCTAGTGGGACCCACATGCCACATGTAAAAAATGCTAAAGTTAGGGGCATGAAATATTATCACCACTGCACATGGTCTAAAGTCACTCGGGCTAGTGGGTGTGGAGACAACTAGGGGTGTTCACGGCTTGGTTTCAAACCGTGAAACCGCCCAAACCGGTCGTCGGTTTGGTTTCATGGTCGGTTTTTTTACTTAACTTTCGGTCGGTCGGTTTCAATATTTTCAAACCGTAGCAAACGGTTTGGTCTACGGTTTATACCGGAAACCAACCGCAAAAAACCGGACCGGACCGTAAGGATTTATTTATATTTTTTATAAATATTTTCATATTATATATAGACATGGATAAAATAAAATTTGTTTTTGCCTATAACTAAATTTTTGTAAAGTAATAGTGGGCTAACTCATTTTACATTAGCATATATTTCATTACATTAATTTAAATCCTTATGTAAGTTTTTTAACTTTCAAATTCAATCTTTGTTTTGATGTGTTTGGGTATATTTTATTTATGTATTTGCTAAATTAGATGGTCTTTTAAGATATTTGGATTGTTAATTATTACAAAAAAACTTGTTTTATGTTTAAAGGAACTTGGAGTTGTGGACGACATTTTTTTTTTTTTTTTTTTTGCAAATTCTAGACTTCTTGTATAAAGATTCAACGAGCCCAAACCGCGAAACCGAACCGGAACCAAACCGCTACTAACGGTTTGGTTTGGTTCGGTTTAAAATTTCTACGGTTTGGTTTTGGTTTACAAAATTCAAAAACCGTTACTAACGGTTCGGTTCACGGTTTGACCTAAAAACCGCGAAAACCGGACCATGAACACCCCTAGAGACAACCCAAATGGGTTGTTCTCCTTGCCACATAGGGTGGGTGGTTTGTTCTCTTTTTTTGGGACAAACAAAGGGTGTGGAGACAATCCTCCTCATTTTATTATTAATTAATTAATAATTAATTTTTTAACTTTATCATTAATTTTAATTATATTTCAAAAACCAATGATTGATTAATGACGTTAATGTCGTTATTCGATCCGGGAACACCAAAGAAAGCATGCGAAATCCATAAATCTTATGACGCAACAGCCTCTAAGATTATTGTTGGATGAACTTGATCGCCTCGATAAAACTAATATTACTCAATGCAATGTCTCGTTGCAACATCTTGGTCCTAGATTGTCGTAGTTTTAAGATTATTGTTTAAGTTTTACACCTATTTTTCTTGTTTAACTGTCTCATTGCAACGTCTTGGTCCTAGATTGTCGTGGTTATTGTTTTCTAAGTTTTATTTTTCACTTATGTAGTTCAACGTTTTTACGTTTAGTTTTCGTTCAAGATTATTTATTTTTTGTTTTTGTCACTTCTTTTATAATATGAGCTTTTTCGGTTTTTTGGTAGCTAACGGTGGTGTGTCACTGGTGGCTGGTGCTACTTGGCATGTGTAAAGAGCTGGAGAATAGGAAAGTAAAAAATGAGTAGTGGCAAAACTAGTATTAGCACTATGTAATTAACAATCCACTTTAAAATCATAAATGAAATTTTATTATAAACCATCCAGAAAGGGGTGGCGGTGCAGCTTGTTTCCCGCCTGCCCGCTATCTTGATGTAATTTTTCGCGATTATATGTTAATAAATGAATTATTAGGTTAAAAAAAATTATAAACCGTAAAGAGGTTTAACGTGTTAACCCATTTATTAAACATGCCGTGTTCGGCTTAAGCTGTTTATTAAACCGGCATGTCTGGGTTGACCCATTATAAACGCGCGCGTCATATGAACTAACATAAAACCTAAGTATTTTTAAGCAGCGTTTGTATCATATTTTAGGTCATGTCAGAAAATAACGTTAAAACTATGTTATGTCATGACTTGAGGACCCATTTTGAAAAAACTTTTAGAACTCATGAAGAATGAAGTGCACGCATGGATGGCAATGCAAATGAAGTGCACGTAAAGTTCAAGCAATTAATGCCTATACGATTCCTCAAATTGGTTACAAATAATCAATCTTTGTCTTAATGATGAGAAAAGTAATAAACATATTCCTGAACCCATAGTGTTTTGTTACGTGTGGCAATTTACGATTTAGATTTTAGAGTAAGGGTTTAGAAGGTGTTAATAATTACTGTACGTAATTTTTTTTTGAACGGCTACTGTACGTAAATTAGATGTATATTTTTTTTAGAAATAGAAGTATTATGATGTTGGCTTTACATAAAAATAGTAACTATATCTACTATTTATTGACTGATTTTTGACTTTAGCCATGGACTCGATGAATTGACATTGGATCTAAACAAATTGAAATACATGTCTGATTTTAGGTCATTATGGTGTCGCATTTCATGGACGAAACTAATGGATTTACCTTAGAGACCCATCATCGATGAAATTAACCGTCGGTGACACTCATCTTTTTTTTTTCCAGTGCTTTGAGGGCGATATATTTTCTTAATTATAATAATTAGCTTTTTTATTGCCATATTTTTTATAGCTTCTAGATATATAGGAAACTAGTTTTTATCCCGGGAGCGTCCCGGGTTAAAATATCTAATATGACATAATAAAATATCTAATATGACAACATAATTAATGACTTGCCAATATATGATTAATGAATATTATTATTATTATTATTTATTTTAAACAAATCTTTGCCATAAGTTATCATATTCAAATATAAAAAAAAATGAATCTCTGCGCCGGGGTATAAATCTAGTGCCATTACAAAATATTATATAATGTCAAATGAATTCGGAAGTTTGTAATCGATTATTCTAAAAAGAACTAACATGAAATAAGGAAAAAAAGTTATTTACTGAAATATCGAACACATTAGTCTAAGGGTTATGTGATGCGTTAAAAAAATCATGGGTATATGATCGGGTATATAGTTCGGGTATTTAGGTATGTGGTTTGAGGTAATTGGATCGGGTATCACCTAATCCCAGGCCCGACCCAAACCCACAATTTTTTTTTAAACTAATTCCAAACCTGACACAATACTTGTCGGGTTACAAAAAATAGTCGTTTTTTTTCTCCGTTTTTTATATAGCACTATGGTACTCATTGGAAAGATATTAAAACGCTCGTTAATTTGGTGTAATTTTTTTCTTTAAAAAATCTCGTATGTAAAAGATATTAACGTTTAAAAGTTATGGGTGGAAACATAAGAGAGAAAATAATAAAGGTTTAATATTTACATTTAGTAGATTGCGTATTTAATAGATTATGTTAAACCATATTTATTCCTTTTTTTAATTGATCTAGAGTTGCCACATCACATCCTATGTGGCATCTCTCAAAGGAGATATTGCATAATATTATGACATATAGGATTATTAGCTTTGCAATATATATATAATATATATATATAGATAGATAGATAGATAATAAAAAGGTTGTTAAAAGTATGAAATGGAAAAACCTTATATGACTTGGCCTTTAAGATGTGCAATACTTCAATGCAAGCTGTCGATATCCAGGTTGCGGTCAACATCACATGTCGGAGCCACCTCAGAACAACGCCGCCACGCCTTACCCTCTGCCTCTGCCCCTTCATGTGTGATTAGAACCACGTCTGCTTCCTTCATACTGAACTGGCACATTTTTCGTGTCCAACAGCTGCAAAAGCCATGCCACATTGTTGATGAATCAAATAGATCCAAGCCCAGGGGCGTGGACCACCCGGATGGTCTAAGGGGTGTCCTTGACTAAGGTGGACTAGCTATTTTAGGGTTTCGCGTATCTGAAATATATGAATTTTGTGAAAATACATATTCGAACCCAAATGTGAGTGGTTAAGCAATTTCAAATCAGATTTTAGGGAATGAATTTAAAACTTCTATAATTCGTTGTATTTTTAGGGTTTTAAGAAGTATTAATTCGAATGTATTAGGTTTTCGAGAACTATGTATTTGGATATAGAAGTCTATTTATTTATAGTATGTTACCGACATATTACATTTATTTTATGTAAACGGGTGTAGATACGTATTCTAAGTTGTATGGGGTAGGATAAAGCCCTCATGCCACATCAGCGTAACGTCTACGATTATAGCTCCCCATTGTTAATGCCTCCTAAGGGTTATTTTCCACCACATCATTAATATAATGCTCTTTGAAAAATGTGTAACGTTAACGTCCCTCAATACCTTTCAATCAATACTTCCCATTTTTTCTCCTCATGTGTGGCGTTATACTAGAAACGTCTCTCCCTCTTCATGCCTCTATAATGCCCAAGGAAACGGTATTGGAGCGTTATCAAACCCATTCACGTCCCTATAATGCCCATTACGCATGTTCTAACTACCATGAAGTGGGATGAAACCCGTAAAGCCCCCCTCATCATTACTCAATCATTAAATTAATATTGATATAGAATTATTTTAAATTTAGGAACATTATAAATTTAAAATAAAATTACATTAGTAAAAAAAATAATAACCAAGATAAAACTTAAAAAAACACCATTAAACTAGAATTAACAAAAATACAAGCCAACTTTAAAAAAAACTACTAAAAATAAACCAACAAAAAAACACAACTCCCACTCCATGTTCAAATATTTAGGACAGGTTGCCGAGATCCACCGGTTGATGATTTGCAACAAATTGGAACGAATAAAAACAAACGCATGTTCGTGTTTGTTCATTTAACATTAACCAAACACGAACACATAATTGAACACATTTTTGTATTCGTGTTCGTTCATTAAGAAAATTTTTATGTTCATGTTCGTTCGATTAAAACCTAAACTCATGAACGAGCATGACGTTCACGAACATAATAAATTTAAACGATTTTGTATTACTAAGAGCATGTTTGGCTCTCTATCTCCTTTTCTCCTTTCTCATTCTTCCACCTCTTTATCTCCTTAATCCCAAAAGTCACAAATTCTAACTTATGACTTTTCTCCTTTTCCACCTCATTTTCTCCTTAATCTAAGCACAAAAGCTTTTTTTCAATGCATCATCCAAACCCTTCATTTTAACTTATGACTTTTTCAAAAGCCATAAGGAGGTGGAAAAATGGAGAGCCAAACATGCACTAAAAACCCAATTACTAATTGGTAATATTTATAAAAGTAGCTTGAAAGCCCAATTTATGTTTATATTTATAACTACTTATGCAATTAATAAAATTTAAATAAACATAAACAAACATAAATAAACGAACATAAACGGGCGTTCACGACATAAATGAACGGACAATGTTTGCTCATGTTCGTTCATTTAAGCGAACAAATTTTTTGTTCGTGTTTGTTCATTTATTAAATAAATGAACTTATCCCCGAACAAGTTCACTAACAGTTCATAAACGCTCGGTTCGTTTACAGGCCTAATAGTGTGGTTTAAAGTGAGAATGGTTGTGTGGTATAAAGTGGTAAATAATGTAGATTTATATAGAGTAAATTGATAAAAAAATAGTTTTTCAAAATACTATCGTTTTCCAACGTTATAAAAACTAATGGGCTCCACAAAAGAGCCATTGGCGCTCGTTACTTGTCTGGTGATGCCCACCATAAAGCCCTGGAATCGGTGTCGGGGGCGCTATGGTGATGATGTGACAGGTGGCACGACTCTACACTAGTGGCGTACATAAATCATTACGCTGCTACCTCTCAACTTTTTCAGCGGAGTGGAATTTATTTAGTTTAGTTTTTTTGTATTACGTTACCTATGAAATTTTATTACATTACCCCTCAAAATATTTTAGCCATCGTTATATCACCACTTAAAAGTCCATTTGGATAGTTGGATAACATAAAAGCCTAACACCAATCACTACTTGAAAGCCCACACTCTCACGACCCACTTCCACTCCTAATTCCTAAGCGCATGTTTGAAATTTGAATAATTGACTGGGAAAAAAATAATAGAACAATTGATCGCATATTGAAGCTAGCGTTGGTTTTACCGGTTGCAACCGCAACTTAAAAATATGTTTATCTAAAGTAAAGATTATTAAGACGGATTTACAAATCAATGAATGAGGAGTATGTGAACAATGCTTTAATTTTTATGGTCGAAAGAGAAACTTTTAAAAAAAATAAAAGAAGATGATGGACTTGATTCAAAATTTCACAAATCGAAGAGTTGAAATCTATTAGGTTTGCGTTTATCTTTATTTATTATCGTGTTTTTATTTTTGTTTAGTTTACATTCTATGAAAATAAAGTAAAAAATAGCAAAATATTTAATTTAACGTTACCCCTAAAATTTTTGTCTAGATCCGCAATTACTCCATGCCATGAAGGCTAAAGACATTATCAAAGCGTGAATCATGATGAAACTTATTTAATCATTTTTTTAGTATTGGTGTTAGATTTTTGGTCGATGGAGTTGTATTATTCTTTGTTACAAGTTGTACTTTTTTATTTACAATAATTGTATAAGTAATTATTTCATTATTTTAAGGCTGATACCTAAGTCCTAACGTAGGAAATGTAAAGATTCTTTTTATTGTAACCATAGGCCATAGCGTCTGATATATCTAAGACTTTAAATTTATAGGGACCAAGTCGATCGTCACATGAATTCAAGTCGAGTAAAGCCCACTCTTCTTATATACGAACGAGCATACCCTCCCTAAGAATTTTGAAGCCATGTCTCTTGATTGTATGTAATTACGAACACTTTAATTTACAGTCTCTTATTCCATGGCAGCAAGGCATTATATCTTTTTAATAGGACGTTTCATAAGGCATAAAAAAACTTAATCCACTTCTTCATGACCCGTTTGCAGTAGAATCTATTTTGCATTGATATTTATCCAGTAGTATCTAGTTGATTATTTAAACATAGAACAATATTACAATAAAGAAAGTCATAGATGGAGAATTGCGTTCGGTCTTCTTTGATGATGTCATAATACAATATTCTTTAGTGTCCAACAAATGATTCGTAGTTTTCCCTGGTAGAACAAATATTATATATTCATGAATGATAAGACTGCTGAACAACTTTTTGTCATATACTGCAATATAACTATAAAAAATTACTAATTATTAAAACTAGGATTTAATTCTTGTGGTTTGCAAGCTGATCCAAAGTTTTTAGAGGCCTAAACTAACTATAAAGTTTGTGTGGCCTCTTGATTTGGTAAAACTTGTTGGTTTTAATAGGTATTTTAATTAAGACTAAAAAAAAAGGAAAACATTGATTATGAAAGCTTTTATTTGGATTATGGTGTAAGTTGCACTTAGATAATTTAGGACCTAATTGGTATGAAACATCGAAAAAAAACATCAGGGCCTGACCGACGTTATTGTTCACGAGGTGAATGAAGTTAGACCTCGACTAAAACGGCCCCAATTAGGCCAAACCTACACTTTACTTAGAGTTTTGGAGTTAGGGCCTTTTAATTATTTTTCTAGAGCTTGTTCTTCATTTGGTGTATATTATTTAGAGCATCTCCCATGCATACCTTAACAAACCACTTCAAACCGTCACGTCATCATGCCACATTATTTCAAACTATTCCAAGTCAAACTGTATTTTTTTTCCCTCCAACTACAAACCATTCCAAATCTCCACCTCATTACCCACTTTTCCTCTTTTATTTAATCTTTATCTAAAATTATATACACAATAATTTTATTAAATAAATAAATTATTTAATAATTAAAAAAAAGGTAAAGTGTAATTAAATAAAAAATAGTATGAAATAAATAAAAGTATATAAGATAAAAGTAAATTTATTAAATAGAAAAATAAATAATAAAATAAGAATAATATTTAATATTCAAACGGCTACTTTTCAAACGGCTATTTTCTAACTCTATAAATACAAGACACGTTTACAATTATCACTCACAATTCAATCTAAATATAAAAATTTAAAGATATGGATGGTGGTTATCCTACTAAAGGCCGAAGCAGCCGGACCTTCCAATCTCATGCGATATACTCGCCAATGTTCTCAACCTCTGACTTGAATTTTATGAATAGAACAAAAAGCGTTCTAGTGGGTAAAGTGTAATACTGACCCAAAAACCCTAACAGGCCCAGCTGTGATACTCGACCCAGTTCCATCAAAGTCTAGGCCTAGAAGAAACATACAAAGGCCCAGGTAGACTTGAAGACCAGTTGTTCTATTCTCCTTTATGAAATTTCGAGCCCGACTTGGCTCATTTCAAGGCTTCGAGCTTTATATTTAAGGCTCAGGCTCGGCTTGTGACTAGTTTTTTAAGTTTGACCTTAGCTCGTTTATTATTATTAACACTAATATTTTTTTTACAATTATATATAATTTAGTTATTTTTCATAATTTTATAAAATAATAATAACTATTAGTCATATTCAAATATATAATTAAAAAATTATTTGAATAATGGTCTCGTTTAAGCTCAAGCTCGATAAGCGAAGCTTGGGCACATTGACTAAATAAGCTTATTTTTAGGCTTGCGGTAGGGCTAGAGCTCAAGCTCGTTCAAACTCGGCTTGTTTCGAGCTTTTATATAGCTGATCTCGAGTAGCTCGCGACACCCCTACACATGTGGTTCCATTACTGCATTTTCCTATGATTCCATGATCACCGCTATCCCTGCAGTTTAGTAGCATTCAAGTTTATGTTCTTCAAATTTTATTTTTTCTGTTTGTTCATGTATTTAAATCGGATATTTTGATATAAAAATTATTAGAAAATTGCCCCAAATTTAGTTCTCTTCATTTGTTGGAGTTTGACCCGATTAGAGTGTACCAAATGCTAATAAAACTAATTTTGTAATTAATAAATGTCTCCTTGAAATGATATACACTGTTATTTTTTTAAGTTAGTAAATGTCTCTTTGCAATGACGGTACATTATTATTACTAGTGGGTTTATCTACGCGTTGCAGCGGGATCCACAAATGGGTTGCAATACGTACATTATAATACTTAGGTTTTTTTTTGCCGTAAGTTACGCAAAAAGAATAGAAATATGCACCGCCACTTACAACTGATTGCAGTTCATCACAAAAACCATGTACTCGTTATTGAACAAATCTTAATAGACCAAAGACATGTTACTGTGACAGACCAATATGAACATAAACATCAATCTTGTGTAAGCTTTCCGGTCATTACATCTCTAGATAAACGTGGCATTGAAGACACCTTGCTAAATGATAAAGTTCATTTACATGACAAAAGCATGTAATAATAATATGGTATTGTATACACTATCATATGAAGGTCACTGTCCATTTAGAAATTAAAAGTCGTGATTTGAAAGTTTGTAATAGACTTGCCCAACCTGACCCAACAGCTAAAAAATTGTCCAATGTAGCCAGTGAGCCGAACCATCCCGTCTAGTTTGCCGCTGGGTAGACGCATATATATGAAAAGGGTTTATAATATAAGTATTATTATGACAAAGTTTTAAAACTCATACAAGTTTAGCTGAGATAAGATTATTCACTGTGGTAACATAAATTATTATTTTTCATCGTCATTATATGAATTTGTCAAAAAATATTGTTATCCCGTGTGTTTATTTAGTTTGGGTGAGTTCCATTTTATATAAAAGTTGATTATCTTCTAAGGGCATTTAGAGAAAAAAGTGGTACAATTTAGAAAATTGTAAAGAAACCCTTGATATGCTATCTTAACTTTAGACAATTTGAACATATTTGCTCATACCTCCTCCTTTATAATGTAGTATAGATATAGATTATTTTTTTTTAATGCAAAAATAACCTACTTCTAAATACTCCTATATTTATACTTGAATCTGCTAGGATTTAAAAAAAATAATTTGTAAATTTTAACCAATTATGTAAAACCTACGGATGACTATGTTATTTTTAATTTGTTTCAACTTTCAAAACTATGTTATTGTTTTAGCTTTCAAAACCATGTTAAAGGTGGGTAAAGATATGGGGAATGGCTATAATCTTTAGCGGTTCCGATAAATTCACGATACTTCTACTTCTCAATCTTCAACCGATAGCTTGCCTTCACTAATATCTATTATCCTAATTAGTACGTAGGGATCACCATTACACTTTATCACTAAAATGGTAGTGATCACCTCATCTCACCAAAATTGATAAGGATAACTATTAACTAGGTAGATGCTCTCACCAAAACCGATGAGTACCACTTCACCTTCTCATTAATTTAGATATGATCACCACTTTATCTTCATATAGACGATATAAAAGTACCATTCACACTTTATACCAATTACATAAGAACACCCTTCGTTTACCTCCCATTTATCATGTCACCTTATTTTATTGACAAAAGTGCGACTAATAAAGTGTTGGAAGAAGCGTCTCTTTTAAACATATATAAAGATTGGCTTGAAAATTTGTGAGTGTCGTACGGTCTAACGGCAACCGTGGTTGGCAAATGAATATTCTCTCACAAAAATTTATAGGGTAAAAAGACTAAAATGCCCTCGTAGATGATGCACATGACTTAACTTAGAAACTTAATATCCGTCGGTTAACAGGACAAAAGGCGTGATAACTTTTCATATAAAGAACGTAGACTGAAACTAAAAGTTTTAAAGGATTTAACCTTCATAAAAAGACAAAATTAAAATTTTGTCTAAAGTCTAATTTTCTTTTCTCTTATGATAAAAGGAGTTTGTTTGAGTTCAAAAGTGACTAAAACATAACTTAGTTTGTATTTGTAAAACATCTGTTCTTACAATAAGAGAAGCGCTCTTGCTTTCTTAAATTTTATGACACGTCCTTGTATCATCAAACCAACGTAATAACTGAGTTTAAGTTTGATAAACTTCTTTATTGGAAGACTCATTCAACTTAATTTTATAAGAGTTAAGTTTCATAAAACTCTAGAGTCTAAGCATTTTACAAGAAACTTTAATGTGTCACATTTGAATTTCTATCATAAAAGGGGGTCGTTGCAGCTTGTTGTCCGTCTACCTGCTATTCTTATGTAATTGGCTCTTTATATATCAATGAAATATAATTAAAAAAAATATGTACAAACTGGTTATTTAATAAAAACCTTCAACTTTGTTTTCCTGCATAACCACCCCTTTAGATCATCTGCACCACTAGGGGTGTTCATCGGATTGGATAATAGATTATTCGGATTATTCGAATTTTAAAATTTTAGGAACCTATCCGAAACTGATCTGGTCCGATCCGAATTGGATAGATACTTATCCGATACAAATCTATCCGAATTCAATTCGGATCGGATAAATCTGAATAATCCGAACGGATATCCGAATAATCCAAAATAAACCGAACAAAAAATTTTCAATTTTTTTTTATTTTTCACTAATTTAAGTTTCATAACGTTTTACTAATTTGAATTCTATAAACATACAAAAGCAGAAATAGAAATTAGTCTTAAACACAAATACAAAGTTCAAACTTCATAACATAGTCTTCAAAACATAGACTTAAACAGAAAATTAAACTTGAAAACGTAGTCTTGAACACAAAATCATGCGTCACGAAATGTGACACCAACTAGGCCAAGTAGATGGGGGGGGGGGGGGGGGATGTTGAAGAATTAAGGTTTAATTAGTATTGGCCTCATGCTTCGTAAGTTGTTCTCTTACTAAAACCCAATTGAAGCTTATTCGGATATCAGAATAATCCAAATAATCCAAATGTTTAAATTCCTAAATCTGAATGAGAATTCGGATTTCGATTTTTTGAACACCCCTATGCACCACCCATGATGTCCTTCATGTTTATTCCTCTACGAATTCAGTATTGCTAGTATTATCACAGTTTCTAGTTTCCTATGCGTTAGTGTTACTGCTTACTAGCTCTCATTTCCATCATATATAGATCAACGCAAACCTCAATTGCAATGTTCACTATAAATCTATTAGTTACATGTCGATCTATGTTTAATTAATTGCATCTATGTTCTTAGCAGGCAGTTATTGTTTTCAAGTATCATAAAAATAAATGTTGACATACTTATTCCTTGATCATTGATTTTTGGACCAATCAATTATTCCCTCTCATATATTTCTTGCTATGTTATCATGAAAGTGAAGAAAGACACTGCCTTTTTTTTCCTTCTAATGGGTATCTACATGTTGTAGGAATATTTCGACCCATTATCTTTATTTATCTTGAAACTTAGAATATACTTTAATCATGTATTCATCTAGAGAGACAGTTTACGTATTAGATTCATTCTATAAGTCATGCTGTCCCTTCGACAACTTTCGCGGATGTAATGATTACGCGCATTCAGATAATGCGCCATTAACATCATTCGAGTTGTTAATATCAGTCGAGTAGCATGAACAGTTGATAGTATTTCAATAATGTACATTTTGGTTTGACTCCAGCACCGTGTAGGTTTCCATGATCTGTAGAAGTCTTTAATATGTGAGCCCTCTTTGATGCTCTTGGACATATATATATGTTTGACAAACATCCTTGCTCTTTTTAACATACAAATTTTTATTGAATTAGCTGCATTATTGAAAAAGATGTTCAATATAACTTGAAAGCTACTTATCCTTGAATCACTTGATGTACATTATGAATCATCGGTGTCGGTTTCCATTTGTTTCTTTTGGATATATTCTTTTCCTTACATAACTTGTTAACTTGTACTCATTTGATGATTTACATACGTTTAATAAAACTACTCTAACCAAACATACATCTAAGGGGACAAGGAGCCATCGTACTTTTCCCTGCCTTCCTTGTATGACACGTCAGCATCACATCAACTTTTCTCAATTTTCCCAAGATTACGCGGTGTCATCCCAAATTTCCCGTTTCCCCCAAAACTAAACTATTCTAATTAAAATAAAATTAATTATTAATTTAATTGAAAAATACATAACTAATTAAAAAAACCAGCTTCAATTAGACTAGTTTCCCCACTAGGAATGGTTCTCAAAATTTGCGACGCTGCAAAAGTGCTTAAATTTCTGGTTCCCATAGCGATGTTTGTACTCAACATGGGCTACTTTGATCGCTTCCTACCTCATTAGGTCACCCTCGTCAATCATCAGCTCGTTGAAGACATGCTCAAATCTTGTAGACTTTGCTTAGATGTCCCTAAAACTGCATACAATTTGATCAATGTTGCGATGGGTTGACCCAAATGTTAATCGAATTGTTCGAAGATTGAGTTCCAAAACTAACTCAATTTAGTTGGTGGCGTTTTTTCGTGAACGCTCACCCAAGCTGTAGCCAAAGCTATAGGTCCAGGGTGTCATTGCCATTTGAGTGGGATGATACATTTTTTTTAGAGAGAAAAAACATATATTGTTTTATAGAGAAATGCGTGTAGAATGGTTTGATTTGAGAGAGAAATGTGTGTAAATGATAGGATTTAGTTGGCATTTAAAGAGTTTACATAATTTTTTATTGTTTTTAAATTGGTGGTCATATGACTGTTACAATGTTTTATCAAATCTCTCCGGCTTTCGGTACCAGGTACACAATTTTTGAAGAAAAATCCCTTGGATCCAAGTGGTGGTGTTCCAGGACAAGGCCGGGTTTCCCCATCCAGCTCCCATTCGGTGTCCTATAACACACCTCAAAACTAAATTTATCACACCATTAGAGTAACCGGAGTGGGGCGGAAAGGGCCTTCAAGGGTAGAAAGTATATACTTCGTGAACGACAAGCCGGAAATGATTTATTGGTACGTGATTACTTCTCGCCCGAAACAAGATACGATGAAAAAACTTTTAGGCGGCGTTTTCATATGAGTTGTAATTTATTTTTAAGAATATCAAACGATTTAGAAAATAATTACGAATATTTCCAACAAAGGCCCGATGCGTGTGGTGAGATGGGATTTACCACTTTGCAAAATGTCACAGCCGCGCTTAGACACTTGGGTTACGGACAAACTTCCGACGTAATGGACGACTATCTAAAGATGTCGGAGCGAATGGCTAGGGAAACTCTCCACTATTTTTGTTCGTACGTCATTGAACTATATTTAAAAAAATAATTGAGAAAACCTACGTTTAGTGACGTACAACAACTTTTGAAGTTCCACGAAGAAAAACATGGTTTTCCTGGGATGCTTGGGAGTTTAGATTGTATGAAATGGGAGTGGGAACTTTGTCCAACTGCATGGCAAGGTCAACACTCAAGCGGATATCATAAAAAGCCTTGTATGATGCTTGATGCGGTTGCATCACCATATCTTTGGATTTGACATGCGTTTTTTGGTGAGTTCGGTTCGTTGAACGATATAAATATTATTAATCAATCGCCAATTTTCAACGATCTTGTAAATGACGTTGCACCAAAAGGAACTTTTTTCGTAAACGGGGTAGAATAGAAGTACGGGTATTTGTTGACAGATGGAATTTATCCTGAGTGGGCCATGTTCGTCAAATCTTTTACACGGAGGACTACGTTAGACCCTAAGCGAAAAAAGTTTAACAAAGCTCAAATGGCTGCACGGAAAGACATTGAGCGAGCTTTTGGTGTTTTGCAAAAAAGATGGCACATTTTATCTATGCCATGTCGAATATGGGAAAAACCTCAAATAAGAAATGTGATGTACACATGCCTAATTTTACATAACATGATTTTGGAAGACGAAGGGCGTGCAATATGCGAGTACTTTGGTGAGGAACCACCATCAAAGCAAGGAAACATTATTGATGAATAAATAAGGTTAAACAACTTGGAAATTAAGAATAGCCAAACACATCACAACCTTCGAGCGGATTTGGTTGATCATATTTGGAGTCTACCAAGACATTACCAATCCGACGATGATTAAAAACATGTTTGTTCATGTTTTCTTTTTAGTTTATATATATATTTTTTAGTTGATATATTTTTTTATTTCATGTTTTTTTATTTTTTAGTTTGTAGTTTATTATTATTAATTATAATGTTTTTAATTATGCTTTTATTAAAATTGTGTTTTTTTATTAGTTTATATAAAGAAAATTAAAAAGAAAAATAAATTTCACGTGACACTTCCCCCCTTCTTCCTCCCTTCCACTCCCCACAATTCCCCCTCCCCCCTCCACTCCTTAGAGCATTCATATCCCCTTCACCAAATCCCATTCATCAAATTACATTAAAAATCACTACTTTTATCTCTCCTAATTAAAATAATAATATTTTTTTCATACTTTTATCATTACATTTTCTCTTTCCTCACTCACAACTACTTACAAAAATATTAAAATATATATAGGGGTGAACAGTAGCTTTTAATATTTAGGGTGGAACAGTGCTTCTACCAATTTTTTTCTCTCCCCCCCACTCATAATCACTTACATTCACCCCATATAATTTGGTGGACACACTCACATACATTTGATAGATGAGATCTGAGTGTTCTTATAGTCTTATATGCAAGCATGCTTTTGATGTATTGTACACGGTACTACCTAACAAGAAGCTTTTGAACAATGAAAACAGCGTAGGGTATTTAAGGATGCAAGAGTTTAATTACAACTACAAATCAATAAATCAAAATATAAAATATAATAATAAGGATAGTAACAAATGAAAGTTAATCAAGTTAATCAAGTCAATAAATGGCATTGATGTTGTATTCTAGTGAGGTGGGTAAGTTTTCCTCTATGGGGTTCCTGCTTGAAAGGTATCTGGTTCGAGTCTCGCCGTCCTTCGAAAAAATATACCCAATAGGTTTAAAAGGGACCGGCGTGTGAGGTAGGATTCAAACTTGGAAAGAAAGGAGTTTCAAGTTAAAGAGTTTTCCACTTATCTACACCTGACAAAAAAATAAAATAAAAAAAATAATAATAATAATCAAGTCCATAAACACTTTAACGAATATAAATTTTAGCTTAGAGGGTAATAGAATCTAATTTTTTTTTCGAACAACAAACTTCTATATATAAATAGAGAGCCAGCAAGAAACTGGGAGACAACAAACAGAGGAACAAAATAAAAAAGAGAAAGGCTGCCAAACGGCTAGCCGTGATTGATTTGGTTAAGGATTTGAAGTACCATCAAGTGAAAATCGAGTGAACCATCAACTATTGGGCTCTTAGCTATTACATTTAAGTTTGTCGTCCACTTAATTACCTTTCAGACGCATGCAAAAAACTAAGTGGATCTTCAAAAAGAACTAGGAATTCTGATTGGCGTCCAAAGATATTTTGAGGAAGTTTGGGCCCACTTAGTTACCATACATCTTCTATATAGAGCAGGTTGGTTGTAGGGATAAACTTGACTAGGATAGTGTATTGGACAATGTTTGGTGTAGGGTAACCCACGATTGGAGGGACCCTTTTGCAAAGATAATGCAGCTTTGAAGCAAATGTTGGTGTACACTTTGTCATTCCATGAACGTTGAATCAAGATGGGGTAACCAATATAAAGAGAGAAAATGTGTCATTATCAGAAGTGGTGTAGAATAGGGTTGCATATAGCCACATACTCATATTATTAGTAATCAAGATCATGTAATTTACATTTGTAACAAATCATTATGTTACATTGTTGTTGATTATATTAATGATAACATAAGGCATAAACATAAGATTTGATCATGTGTACCTGATTTGCTTAACCGTTCAGGAACCTCAGTAATGGAAGACACCATCATCTTGATTGGGTTCCCTTTAGTGTGTACACTAATGATGGCTAATGATCACAAAGTGATCGAGTGAGAGAGAGAGAGAGGTGGGTGGCGGCTACATTAGGTTATGGTGTTATTAGAGTCCAACCTAATACCTCTAGTTATCTCTCTATTTATACACACAGGGGACACCCTAATTAGGTTTAGTAAGGGTAATTCCGTCCATCAAAGAATCACCAATTATAAACTTAGGGATACTATAATAATTGATCAATATAATATAAATGCTAATGATGGCCATATAATAAATATAATAAACATAATTTATATTTATTCTAACATTCTCCCACTTGGCCGAGTAATCATTTATTATGAGTATTACGTAAGTCTGCAGAGATTAATACTCATTTTTAGTTCTAAACCCAAAATGTAGCAGAGAAATACAGTCGTTAAGTCTTTATTCGACTTAGGACCCCCATTAATCATACTACACCCAAATTTAGAACTTAACATTAGGATCAATTAACGTTATGCCCTTAGTTGATTTGTTATATTATTGTCTTTATGCCATTATGCTAGCTTAGCATACTAATAGACAAACAAATCATAATGAGGAAAATTTATCATTAGTCATTAGTCATAAGTCATTCATAGTACGATATGCAGTTGTACATGGTCATTAGTAATACCCTTTTCTCTTAGTTGACTCGTTAGTGAGACTTATGGGTGATAGACCTTTAGTTATTGGATCCATAAGCATATCATGAATGCATTCGATACAAAATTCTGATTTCCTCTATTTGTTCTTAATCATAAGCGAACAATAATTTCGTATCGAACTCTAATGCAGCTCCTCTCAAACTGTTACTGTTCGAAAAATTAGGGCAGCTGACTTTATCACAGTAAGTCTTCAACTTAGTATTTACATTGAGTTAATAAGTTATGAGTCATCTGATAAATATACCAACAACATTTAATGACCATTCTGTTGTGATCAGCAACACATTATGTCATGATAACATAGGTTGTTGTTACAGTTCCTTATGACTCCTCCATGAGATAGTTATGTCTGCTAACGTTATGATATACCCCGAAATTGACACTTGATTTCCTTTGAATATAACAAAGTTAGAGTAAGAGTAGTCAATCACTTTAGGGTCTCACTTCTTCTTTAGATTATAGTCTCTTGTTTCTTAAAGATATTGTAATGTTCCATTAGATGCTTTCATCAATCTAGACAAGTTTAGTGTTAAGCAATACGAACAATATCATAAACAAGCATAGACTTAACTTTACATCAGTCTTCTAATTAATGAAGCATAAGGTGATAATCTCAAATTATCCTATTATCCTCTAAAAGAGAGCAATGTTATATGTTACATACTTAAAGACCCGCTTAAAGTAAAACTTATGGGATGAAACTAATATCCCGTTGGGTCTATCTCAATATATTTTGATTCTTATCACTTAAGAAGAATCCCCGATATTCATCATGTCAAAAATTATGCATAAACAATGCTTTGACTTAGGTAACATATGCTTGTCAAGAGAAACATCATCTATGTAAGGACAAGTTTTTATTAGTTGCTCCCACTCATCTTGAGGTAGGTTCTTTAATCCACTTAGTTCTTGATGAAGAGTAATTTCATTATGATTCCAACACATTTTATGCTTGCATCAACCCATATATGGATCTTATTGACTTACAGACTAAGTGTTCTTAACCTTCAGTTTAGAACTTTCAGGTTACTTAATGAACATGTAGGTCATCGTTATGGAAAATTGTCTTAATGTCCATCTAATGTGGCTCTTAGTTATTATGAGCTACTAGGACGGTAATGATCCTCAAAGAAATCTTTGTATAACACAGATAAGAAGATTCTTTGATAATCTAATCCCTCTTGAGTATAATCTTTTACAATCAAACATATCTTATAACGTTCCCATTCGGATCTAGTTTAATTATGAATCTTTAGGTTATTCAACCAAATCACAAATGTTATTCTAATGAAGATTGATTGATACTAATGATTTATCTAGAAGAGGTAGGATCCATAAACTTTCCAAACATCCATTTTGTGTTAGTCAGGCATGTTACATAATCATCAATTTAATAGGCTTTTAAACCCAGATGACCTCCTGAGCTGAACATTGGGTTTATTATGATACAAACTTAACTTTAGTTAGGTGTTTTTATTTTTAGGTATATAATGAGCAATATTAGTTTCTAAGTGTGTAATAGTTGGTGCAGTAAGGTGTACAAGAGGAATAATCGAAGTTAAATTCGGAGTCAAACTTAATGAGTCTCTCCCCCGCATCTTGTACTTCCGAAAAAAGTCATAATAAGGACTTTTACTACTCCCACTTACCTTAGAAATCTTAATGAATCCAGCATGCTTAAGATCTAACATTTGAAAGATCCATAGATTTTAATAGAGAAAACAACCTAATGATTTTTATTGTCATTTCTCTTGATGAGGATTACTTTAGTAAGAAATCTATGTTCGCCCATATTTAAGTATCCACAAAAACTTTGTTAGGAGTACGTTAAACGCTAACGAGTCTCGAATTTTAATGAGTCTCTCCCCCGCATCTTGTACTTCCGAAAAAAGTCATAATAAGGACTTTTACTACTCCCACTTACCTTAGAAATCTTAATGAATCCAGCATGATTAAGATCTAACATTTGAAAGATCCATAGTATTGATACTAAATTCTGAACAATCTCAAGAATATCGTAAGGTATCATAAAGCTTCAACACTAAGATCAGTTATTAATGGTTAATAGACCCTTAATTTTGCCACTAACTCTCATCTTAAGTATTTGTTGAATTATGGTAAGGAAACGTATAATACTAGACTCAACTATCATGTGTTAATTGGAATTCATTAGCATTTGTGGAGTTAAATATCCTTAATTAGGCACTACATACCTTAGCCAGCTGTTCTCCTTCTTATAGGTAATCTCATTTCTTATGCCTATTCTTAATGGCATAGTTTTGCTTAGTAAGACTTTCCCTTTGGAGAAACTTATAGCTGAAAGTAGTACTTGTATTTTGTTTCCAGACCTTAGAATTATCCTCTCTATGGTAATTATTCTTCCTCTTTTAGGTTTAATGGTAGTAAGGTGAATAACATCAACTTTTCTAGTTTAATGCGTTCCTTTTCCTGTACGTAATTTGCTATCAACATACTCATTTTACTTTGATATTCTGAGTGTTATAGTTGATTCATAATGCATCTAATCGTATTGATGGAAAAGGTCATAATGCACTAGAAACTTTATTTGATTTCCATGTATAACCCTTTAGCTTTATGGGTCATGTTAATCAATGTTAAGATGCATTCACAGATGCCATTTAACCATAACGTTAGATTTATTTATTTCATGCTTCTTAGGAATTCATTATATTCTTTCATTCCATAGATAATACATTAGTCTTAGGAATTTCATAATCTTTAATAGCTCACTTGATAGGAATCAGTAAAAGGAGTTCTTAATTACCATAAGAGACATTTTATTCCACTTCTTATGCTCATATGTTATTCTGTAATACTTTATCAGACAGAGCGTAGGAATGTCATGTCTTAAGAGGTAACTTAATAAGAACAAAATTTAAGCAAACTCTTCTTAGTTTTGATAATTAGAGTGGATTACTTAGTTGAGATAGTAATTTATAGAAGAATGTGAGATTAGTTTCCTTTTATGGGTATTGATATAAGGCAGACATAGATTATGATCATTATATTAATGAAGGATTATTAATCGTGAGGATCAATTTTGTAATGAAGACGTGATAATATCATAACACCAACATAAGCTACTTAAATAACATGCTCTAGCTTTGGCTATACGCTATTTATTTAAGTATTGAATTGCCGACAGTGAATGTAACCTATCACCTTTGGGCAGAAGTGAGACATTCAAAGTCCTAATGCAATACACTCAGTTCACCAACATAATCTGTTACACATCACCTTTGGGCAGAAGTGAAACCTTATGGCACTTATGTGAACGAGCTGCAATGCTTAACGAGATCTTTATATTAACGAACTAATGTGACACATCACCTTTGGGCAGAAGTGCACGTAAAATGTTAATTCAAGTTAAGCAAGGTTTTGGAAATAATGTTTAGAATAAACTTGATACATTAGGTTTTATCAAAACTCCAAATTTTGTTAGAGATCCCGGAAACTAATGGGTTCTCAATGAACTAATGGGTTCTCGATAATCTTATGAGTTCCCGAAAATAATGAGTTCTCGAATTAATCTTATGAGTTCCCAAAAAATGTTATGAGTTTTCGGAAAAATAATGAGTTCTCGAATAAGTAATGAGTTCTCGAATGACTAATGAGTTCTCAAATAAGTAACGAGTTCTCGAATTAATATTAAGAGTTTTCGGAAAAAATACTTATGTTCTCGAATGCTTTTCTAGTTCTCGGTTTTTTTTCGTAATGGTTCTCTATTCTGATATGCTTGTTCTTAAAAAATAACAGTTCTTGGAAAAATATAATGAGTTCTCGGATATAATTACGGTTTTCAAAAAAAGAAATTAAGAACCATAACCGAGAACTCCTTTATCGGGAACCTAATCAAAAACTGCAAAATTCGAGAACCTAATAGACCGATAACTTCATCCGTAGACTATTATATTAAAACTGATAAATCCGAGAACTTAATTCATTAATATCATAAACCGAAAACATTATTAATATCGAAAACAAATAATCATAATAATAAATTGGTTCGAAATTTTAGGGATTTAACGTAATATCAGTTTCCTATTTTAAAAGGATTTTAATTATCTCCAAAATTTTCTAAGATTTCGAAATCACTTTATCGATTTAATTGATTTCGAAAATAATAGGAGATAAAATTAAGATCCTAAATTTTAGGAATCATGATCTGATCCGTTTTTAAACCAAAATATAATAAAATTTTTGGTTTTCTTATGCGTTCGTGAAAAACAACCGAAAACATAAACATAAATGATAATTTAAAATTTATGTTGATAAATAATATGGATTTATCGAACTAACTGGGAAAGAGCATTCAAGACTTCAAATTAACCAAATAAATTTCAACATAATAATAACAATTAATTTTTTATTATTTGGAACAAAACAGATTCCAAATCATAATAAGATCCAACTGCAATTAATTCTTTAAGCCACAAACATTATTTATCAATTTCAAGGCACTAGCATAAAAAACTTGGATCATAAAAGGACCAATGAACTTGAATTATATCTTCAAACTTTTGTTACGAAACTGATTTCGATCATTGATATTAAAGTTCTTGTAATCGTAAATCAGAAGTTCTTTGATTAAAAAATTAATATAATCAACATAGCTCTGATACAACATGTTGATTATATTAATGATAACATAACGCATAAACATAAGATTTGATCATGTGTACCTGATTTGCTTAACCGTTCAGGAACCTCAGTAATGGAAGACACCATCATCTTGATTGGGTTCCCTTTAGTGTGTACACTAATGATGGCTAATGATCACAAAGTGATCGAGTGAGAGAGAGAGAGAGAGAGAGGTGGGTGGCGGCTACATTAGGTTATGGTGTTATTAGAGTCCAACCTAATACCTCTAGTTATCTCTCTATTTATACACACAGGGGACACCCTAATTAGGTTTAGTAAGGGTAATTCCGTCCATCAAAGAATCACCAATTATAAACTTAGGGATACTATAATAATTGATCAATATAATATAAATGATAATGATGGCCATATAATAACTATAATAAATTACATAATTTATATTTATTCTAACAATTGTTTCTTTATGCTAATTACCATCACCAATACAAAATGATAACTCTTTCAAATTTTTTTTGCCACATTACCCACTACTAACTCTCTTCTCTATCTTTCTTCATTTAGAACTCCACTACTCACAAACCATATTCTCTCTTTACAAATGAATACACTTAGCTCAAAACTTTTATACCCCCTCTCTTCACAATCTTTCATCTAACTCATCATTCATGTCACACATGCACCTCAAATGCTTTGCATATCCGGTTTGGGGCTTTCAGCTATACTGCCCCCCTCTTTAGGCTAGCATTCTAGGCTAGCAAATTCGGCTTCTGCTCGCCGAAGGTGAAGGTGTGTTTGTGGGTGGGGTCCATCTCATGGGGTCTGTGTGATTGATGGGTATAATATGTGGTGGGGTCCTTGGTTTCAGGCTAATTTAGGCTAGGTTGGGGTTGAAATGACGTGGTGCAGTAAGATTGGTGCACCATAGGCTTGAATCCTAAGGTTCGCATCCCTCCCTTAGTGATTGATCTTATACCCTCTCTCTTCACTCTCTCTCCTGCAACTTATTATTGATGTCACAAATGAACCTCAAATTCTGTGCATTGTGATGGTCTGAGGTTATATGTGAGGGTTTTAGGGAAAACACTATATATTATGACAACATGCATAACGACAAGTCGACAACAAGTTATTCGGTTTGCAATGTTATAGTTTTAAACTTTTAACATACAAAAAACTGGTTGAAGTGCAATGTCTATTTATCTTTTTGAAACATAAACAAATTTCATTGACCTCATATATATATTCATTTACCTAAACCTCTCCAATGTACAGGTAAACGGTTAACGATAAATTTTAAAACATATGAACAATGTAGTTTGATAGTTTATTTTATATACGTACGTAGCATATGTGTGCAAGTCTATAAATTGAAAGAACATGAATAATTAATAAAAAATCAATAATTAAGATTTAAATTATTTGTTCTCGTATTAATTTGGTATTCTTTAATGAACTTCACTATTCGGTCATATTGACTTGATAACGAGCGTCCCCACTCCTTGACACGGGGTCACCCGACCCCTAGGAAAAGAATAGTGCTATATATAAAACTAGTCGTCTTAAAGGCGCTCGTTGTTCGCCTTGTCATTTTGCCTTCTCATCGTCTAAGAGACGCCTCCGCCGCATGTAGCAGCGCATATTTGCCAACATGTTTCGGAGCTCTTCTCCCTAGTTTAAAACACAAATGATTTAGAAAGCAAACAATGAAACGATAATATATACATGAAGCTAATAGTAAAACAAAAGAAACAATTTGCTTAAGTCAATTTCATTAAAGCAAATAAAATCATTTGATTTGAAGCATTAGTCATTTTTAAAATAATTTAACATATTATTTCATCATTAATAATCAATCCTAGAAGATAGGCAACGTTTACCTCCTTTCCAAAGTATCATATTCCTCTCAAAATAATAGCTTGTGCATAACAAAAACCGTTGTGCCCACTAAATTACCACCATAACTACCCTTTCAAACGATTACAAAACCCATAAGATTTTTTTATTGAACCCATATTATAAAATAAAAAAAAATCTTGAAAACTCTGTTTTCTTGGAAAGAAGGTTGTTTTCATTACAATTAGAGCATGTGTAGTGGGGGGCTTTATATATAGAGCCCCCCTTCCTGATTGGTCCATGTGGCTGCTGAGTCAGCATGGAGAGAGAAACTGAAAAAGGGGTGTAGTGGTGGGGTTTTATATATAAAGCCCTGAATCTGATTGGTCCACGTGGATTTTATTTTTTTTATTCTTTTAACTCAAAATAAATAAAATAAAAGGTAAATAAATATAAAAAAATTACAAATAATATTAAAAAACACACAATTAATATTAAAAAAAAGTTACAACTAAAATTAAAAAAAAATACAAATAATCTTAAAAAAAACACAACTAATATTAAAAAAAAGTTACAAATAATATTAAAAAAAAATTACACACCTCCTAAATTACTTATTTAAACATTACATATTCCTAAATTATTTAATTAAATACATAATATAATCCTAAAAGTCCCAGTCCTCGAGTGTGTAGTACTCGGGGGATAGGGAACGTGAGCTGTCCCGTCCATCGGACCTCGCATCCGATGGGAAGTAGTAGTACTCACGAGTAGGGGTTGGCATGCTCCAGGGCGCTCCTGCTCCTCAATTTCCCTGAGGGCTTCCAAGTCCTCAGGAGTTGGGTCCCCATATTCACGAGGTGGGGTGGTGGGTGGGGGTATTCTGGGGGGTGGGGGTAGGTTGGTGGTAGGGGGTGGGGGTATTCTGGGGGGTGGGGATAGGGTGGTGGTAGGGGGTAGTCTGGTTGGTGGGGATAGGTTGCTGGTAGGGGGTAGGAGGAGGAGGGGTGAAGGTTGGTGGTGCCGACAACATAAGTCGGTCCAATTGATGAGTAGCCATGGTATAATCCGCGGCCCAAGCCCATTCTTCATCCGTCCAGGGATCATTGACTTCAGGATGAGTTGGTGGTGCCGCAGCAGGAGGAGGGGGATTTAGCCAATGTTGTGGAGGAGGAGGGGGAGGAAGAGGAGGTTGTGGAGGAGGAGGAAGAGGAGGTTGTGGAGGAGGATGAGTTGGTAGTCTCCGGGACGGGCCCCGTCCCCGGACCCGTCGAGCGTACTGCCGGACATTAGAAGGTCCGGCAGCTCCTACTTGAAAACCGCCAGTGTTATTCATTGTGTTTAGGATGAGGAAAGGATGAGGAAGGGGGAAGAGGTGTGACTGATATTTGGGAGGAGGGGGGGTATTTATAGGGTGAGAAATATGACCGTTTGGGGGGAAAACGTTTGAATTTCAAAATTTGAAATTCAAACGTTTGGGGGGAAAATTTGAATTTCAAACGGTTTGAACAGTAACCGTTTAAAATTCAAATGTTTGAATATAATTTTTTTTATATAATCTATTTTTTTATTAATTTTAATAAATATTATTTTTTTATTATTATTTTATTAAATCTAAATAATTTTCTATTTAATTTATTATTATTAATATTGTTATGTTTATTATTATTATTATTATTATTATTAAAAAAAAAGGTTGACCAGACCAAGTGCCACGTGTCAGCACCGGATTGGAGGATCAAATCATGACCCGGCGTTATCTTCATAAAGCCCCCCCCCCTTTTTGGCCTATAGCGCCGGGGTGTAGTGATGTGGGGGGCGCTATATATTAAAAATTTGCACAATAACGCCCGACTACGGGTGGTCTTAGTAAAAAAACATCAATTGCAAAACGAAATGCAGGTGGTGTAACAGCCTAAGGTAACTCGTATCACATATTGTCCGCTTTACCCTCCCAGTCGTATTAGACTGTGACCAAGCTCACAGTTTTGCATTGGTCTCACCCAGAAGGACTCGCCAAAAGCTGTACAACAGAGAAGGTATCCCACCCCTTATAAGGAAGTGTTTGTTCCCCTTCCCAACCGATGTGGGATCTTACAATCCACCCCACTTAGGGAGCCTAGCATCCTCGCGGGCACGACTGGCACACCGATCCGGGCGCCGGCTCTGATACCATCTGTAACAACCCAAGGTAATTCGTATCGTATATTGTCCGCTTTGCCCGCCCAACCGTATTAGACTGTGACCACGCTTACGGTTTTGCATTGGTCTCACCCTCGAAGGACTGGCCAAAACGCCTACGACAGAGAAGGTATCCCACCCCTTATAGGGAAGTGTTTGTTCCTCTTCCCAACTGATGTGGGATCTTACATGTTACATCTGCACATAGTATAACACATGTAGAATGTTACTCCAGTTAGGTAATTTCAAATATATTAATGCTGGAGTGCCAAAAGTCCATCCAGCTTCCTTTTTCTATCCCGTCAACGACTGTTTCCCGGGTAGTAGTAGGATTGGCACCACTAAGGAGGATAGGATGTGGCTATGTCTTTGAAGGGGCACTTCGGCATGCATGGCGTTGCTGAAGGGATTCAAGAGCACCCATCCCACTCCTATCCTTTGGAAGTGAGGCCAAAAAACTCCTTCTGGCAGGATGCATGATTCTGCAGCTTTAGTAATACTGATATTGCGGGTCAGCTTCCTGTTATTTTGGATCGATGTTACATCTGCATGAAATAACTCCTGTTTGGAACACTCAGCCTACCATTTGAATCCGCGTCATGGGTGACAGTTGGAGCGATGGTTGTTGACAATGGTGGAGTTTAATCCTAGGTTGCTGTTATGACGGAGATGATGGGTGAAGATGATCTTTATTGTATTTGGTGTGGCTAGTTCCAACCAAGTCATGTTTCTCCCTTCATCTCGTGAAGTGCGCAGACTCTTCGGTTATCTTCTGGTTTAACTTTTTCTGCTCCAGATTTTCGAGACCGGATTCCCGGTGCACCGGTTGGCTTTTTTGTCTACTCCTACTTTGGAACGATGTTACATCTGCAAGAAACTCCGATAATATGGAAGTGGTTGTTTGCTCAAATCTTCAACCTCAGTCCCATTTGGTCTCTTTTTTCTGCTGCACGTGACGGCGTTCTGTTCTATTAGATCGATGTTACATCTGCTGCTTACTTTCACGTGTCGTTTTTTATCTTCTATTTTCATCGGCATCGTCAGCGGCCTAGGGAAAACACTTAGGAATTTACACAGGCGGCAACGTCTGTTATCTTTGGAAAAAGCACACTTTTGTGCTCATTTGTTATTCACTTTGATCTTTTGGATCGATGTTACATCTGCTACTGAAACTCGCATAGTCAGCGACCTAGGGAAGACACTTCTTGATTTACACGTCGTCATCAGTTGGAAGTGGTGTTCTCGGGAAAAACACACTTTTTGTGCTCATTGGATTGATGTTACATCTGCATGGAGATTTAATAATATTGGAGCTGTGGTGTGCCTCCCAGATCTACATCATGGAGAGTTAACAAACTTATCCTGGAGATTATGGATGAAGAAACCCTTGATTGTATTTGATAGGGTAGCTTCCAAGGCCCTCCCATGACCAATGCGTTTGGAAATGCTGCCATGGTAACCATAGTTAGGGTTACCCCTATAAAGTTGGAACTGGTGTTCTCGAAAAAAGCACACTCTGGAGCTCATTGGATCCATGTTACATCTACATGGAGAGTTACATATATTGGAGATGTGGTGGTTTCACCTGGAGAGAGTGCATGTTTTATTATAGTTGCTGGTGGTGTAAACGCTACATGATTTCGGATGTTGTAGAAGTCTTGGGTCGCATCGCACAAGTTCCTATAAAAGGCAAGCTAGCACCACACTACCCCTACTATAAGATCGTGTTAAATTTAGGTCTTGTAAACATTTCAAATAAAATAAATTTATTTTATTGTTGGAGTGATCGGGAAACAATGTGCCACCAATCATGAAAAAATTATTAAACGTGCACGTATAATGCACTCTTCATCAGTGGCTTCAACTTCAAGAAATGAGTTGCTTATTTCTCTAATAATAAGGGTAAAACCTAACAAATTTTGACACAACCATACACTACCCATATTGGTTGTATAGGATTTTACAAAAGGTAATGAAATAGTTAGTAAAGTATATTGTATATTATAAGATAAATAATTTTTTTTTCTAAGTAAATGGTCACCTTTGTTTTTATTTTGCTATATATAGTAGGGCTGGCATATCGTGTCAGACACGACACGATAAGACACGACACGATAAGACACGATGACCCGAAGGGCTATACACGAACACGACACGATAACTAATCGTGTCTATTTTTCCAAACACGAACACGAAACTATTTTTAACAGGTTAACACGATAATACACGATAAGACACGATAAGAAATATTAGTTAAAATCCAGTCCAGATTCAAGAAACCCACCAAGATTTTCCAAATCAACACTCGAATCTTTAAAAAAGATAACATTGTTAGCCAAGATAAGGAGTACCCAGAAATGAAAACAAAGTAAACTTGTATATACACTAAAATTTAATGAAGGTTTTGATGAAAATAACTAAATAATATCAAAGATGGTATCATAAAAGATAACTATCTAAATACTTTCAGAAACAAAACCAAATCAATCGCTAGCACTAACCGATAGTACTTTTGTTATAGCTTAATAATAAAGAAACAAGCTCCAAACACAGATCGTCAGTCGCTGAGGATGGCTGGAATCATGAGACATGAGGTGAGAAACTAAGTAGTGAGCATCGTTTAAAAAAAAGAAGCAGTAAGCGGCGGTATTAGACTATTATCATTATTAGGGTTCTATAAAAAATTGTATACCTACCCACTAAGGCATGATGAAAGATGACCCACCCATTTTTTATTTATCTCGTGAGACATGGATGACAGATGACCCACCATATTTCTTTTAATTTAAAACTAAACAGGTTACTAACGGGTCTTAACAGGTTAACGGGTATTTAACCTGTTTAGACACGAAAATAAACAGGTCTTAACGTGTCGACCTGTTTAAGACACGAAACCTGTTAAGGTTAAACACGAAACCTGTTAAGAACATGCAGGTTCGTGTCGTGTTATCGTGTCCGTGTCTGAAATTGCCGGCCCTAATATATAGAGTAACAAAATATACTAATCTAAATAAAAAGCATTTCTTGATTCATATTATTAACGGAAAATGGCTATAGAATATTATTAGCAGAAACATGCAATCCATTCAGCGGCTTCAACATAAGGTCTCTCTTCGGTTCAGCGACTTCACCAGAAAATATGGCAGACTCGTTATTGGGTGAGGTTGAAGCCGCTGTTCGGATTAGCGGCTTCACCATTTTTTGTTTGTTTTGGATTACCCCCTAAAAAAACTCATCCTGAAAAAAAAAAACCACCTAAAAATGAAAATGATTCACACTCAAAGTGAAGAGATTTGGTTTTGGAACTAAAACACGATGATAGTGTTTCTTTAATTTAGTAAACATCTATATGCTTATTTATGGAGATAAATAGTACAGCTTTGAATTAAGCAAAATGGTGGTTTAATTATGTTGCAAGCAGTCCACTTTATGTATTAGACAAATTAACAAAATGAAGTTGAAAAATAATCAAATGATCGAAAACATGTTGTAGTGGAAAAGGCGGCGTGTGTCCTTTAATGGGGTAACAAAGATTCATGATGTAACTTTGCATGGCATGAGTGATGATATAGTGTGATAATTACTGAGGTAATGAAGAAAAAGAAAAAGGGTTGAGTAATGGGTTCGTTATGGAATCATTCTTCATTGGAGATATATAGGTTTAAAGGAGATTGAAAGGAGGTTTTGAAAGACAATCGATTGAAAGTGACTGAACCCCATTACCCATATATATGTGCACTTGGTAAGATAGTCAATTTGCATGTTATCTTGATGATTTTCATGCTGTCCAAATCTTGCTTTTTTCACAGTCAAAAGCTATATACTGATTTGCATTTAGACAGTGATTGTAACCTGTTTCATAGTTACGTGTTGATTTTAAGTGGTTCGAATTTGGTCATAATAAGATGAATGTTTAGTATATACAAACAAACATACTAACTAGTAAGATCTGATTTATAAGAGTTCTGAGGAAGGTGAGATAAGGAAAAACATACCCCGGAAGATGAAACTTTGTACATGAATATTGTGTTTATTGATAACTTAATTATAGTCTTTTTCATGTATGATATGTCAATGGATAGATGACAAAGTAACAAAATGCTTAACCTATTGAATTTAGATGAATATGTGTTAAGTTGGAAAGGGGTGTTCTTTTTAACCGATAACCAGTAACCGAACCGAACCCGGAGTGACCCGACCCGAGAAACTACCTTACCCGACTAACCCGAACCCGATTAAGTGCATACCCAAACCCGACTAGAGTCTTTTGGGTCGGTCTTCGGATTAGTTTTGTATAATTTGGGTTGACCCGAATAACCCGAATCATTCAAAAACAAATAAATGATCCAGTTTCCATATTTTTATGTATATTAGAGTAGTGTTTTTATAGCCAAATTTGCAATTAAATATTGTAGTCCATGTTGTGGTTTTATTTTAAACATATTGTAGCCCAAATGGATAGAATTACGCAATCCAAATGGTTGGAAATATGTAACTCAAACACCCGAACCATTAAACCGATAACCATTTAACCTGACTCGAAAAACCCGAACCCGATTAATCCCATAACCAATAACCATTTAACTAGATTGGGTCGATTATCGGGTAATATTTTCACAACTGAAAATCCGAATAGCCCGACCCGAATAACCCGATAACCGAAAACCAAACCCGATGAACACGTACCCCTAGTTGGAACAGACAATCAACTCAAACTACATAGCCAAATACTATTAATAACACAACCCTTACCATGGTTGTGAAAATAGGCCTGGCCGGTTCTAACCAAGTTATGCCAAGAGTATCATTGCTATGCAAATAATAATTTGTGTGGTCCAAGATAAGAAATCGACTGCCTAGCTTAATATGTCAGTTGCACAGTCATAGTAAATGAAACTTTTTTCATTATAGAGATCATATTTTGATTTTTATGAAGTAGGAAAAAAGTGGACATTACTTGTCTCCGTCTCTTAGTATGTGTAGTGGTGGGGGTTATGAGTATTAAAATATTAAAAAGTAATAGAAGGGGATTGTGGATTCATACACCCCCTATTTAAGATTCATACACCCTGCCCACATCACATATTAATAGGAGGCTGTCACATACCCTAAAATGTGATATCATACACCCCCTATAGAAAAAGAGGGTGTAGTGGGAAGGGGGGTTATGAGGCTTTATAAATAATTGGGTAATCATTGGTTAATTATTCTTTTCTTATTTAAATAATAATATTAAATAGTTTAAATATTTCATTAAATATATAAAAATTACAAATACTAAAAAAATTACAAATACTAAAAAAAATAATTACAAAAACTAAAAAACTACAAATACTTAAAAAAAAGTTAGAAATACTTAAAAAAAGTTACAAATACTTAAAAAAAATTAGTCGTCGTCTTCTTCGTTTTCTCCTTCTTCTTCGTTTTCTCCTTCTTCTTCTTCTCCTTCTTCTTCTTCTTCTTGGTTGTGATGAATCGGGCGAATCGCCCATGCTTCCTCAACCAAATTCGCCTTCAACGCATTATGTATATCATTGGAACGTAACATGGAACTGTTTTGGAATCTCTCCTCCTGTGTCACTTGCGTCCCTTGAACATCTTCTTCTGCTACATAGTTTGGGCATATTGCCACACCCTCAAATTTCCACTTGCGGAGTTCTACCGCGAGGCGTGTGACATACCAGGATCCAAGTCAACGGTCACAATAAACGACGTCTAAATGTAAAAACATACGTAAACAAAACCATGCATAAGATTTAAAAACCATCATTTGAAAGCGCGGAAGCGTATAAGTTTACAAAAGTCAAAGGTAATCAGAAACATAAGTTTAAGAGTTTAACATCCCAAAGAAAACATGCATAAATGATCCTAGACGCGAGACGACTCTAGTGCGACTCCGTGCGCCTAGATGACAGCTGCTACCTTAGCGACCTGAGAAAACATGCTAAAAACGTCAGTATAAAATACTGGTGAGTTCACAGGTTTTTAAGGAAAATGTTTCACAAGCTTTTGAAAGAACTATCATGTTACTACTGACTGAAGAAAATACTTGTTTGACGTTTAGACTCTAAGACGAACCAATCAACGAACTATCGTTAACACGACCAACGCACTATCGTTTACCACGACTAACGAACTATCCAAATATGTCCAACGAACTGTCACTCCGTGGTCAACGAACTATTCATTCACAATTAACGAACTACCGCCACACGGAAAACGAACGATCACAATGTAAGCCACATACACATAGAACATAAGGGAAACGTACAACCAACCCAGCATATCATGATCTTTTACAAAACGAAGTACTAAGCATGTTTCTCCCCCGAAAACGAAAATAGTAAAGACTGGGGCCGTGAAACTCACCTTAGGTTGCGTCTTCTATTAAATGAGTAAATCGTTTATATGATATGATAGCCCCAACTAGTGGCGACCTATCATAAGATACGTGTTAAGTTAGACTAATAACCTGTCGGGTTCATTAGTCCCTAAGTCCAGTCCATGACCATTATGTGTCCGAAAACGTGTTTGACCGACAACCAGACTACGTAAGACAAGACTCGACATCCCACTGGTGACCCGACATTCCACTTGTTCATCTCATACTCAAACATACACAAATCATGCAACTTGGTACTTAACATGTGTTAAAGTTCAACGAGTCTAGCACATAGGTCAAATAACGCACAAACAAGTCCATACACGTGTTACTATGTTACTAGGCATGTCACGGGGTTCCTATCATGTTCCTAGGTGTCAAATCGGGTTTCGGAATGTCAAAATACACTTATAACAGCAGTACATGCGATTAGGAACTTAGCATGCAATTAGGAAAAGTCAACATGTGATTGGGGATAGTCAACAGGCGATTGTGAGGCTAATCGCCTACCTTAGCATGCGATTGGGATGCTAATCGCATGCTAAGATGCCCAATCGCCTATAACAGCAGGCGATTGTGAAGGCTAATCGCCTGCTAAGAGGGCTAATCGCCTGCAACTGCTGCGCGTCGCAATTTCGCGCGTTTAACCCTCCAAATCAGATCCGAAACATGTGTAAACACCCAATATCAATCCTAACACATTAACAAACATATTTCAAGCAAACCCCTAAGTTTTCATCATTCTAACAGTCCCGAATGCGAGCGTTTTCCCAAAATAGTAAACTTAACATGTAAACATCACATCAACATGCAAGAACTTGCCCTAAATAGCAAATATCCAGATTTCATCACATAACCACGTTGTCCGATAGTATCCTACTGCTCTAGCATCATTCTAAAGTAAACCCTAACATCATACAATCAACAACACACCTCATAGCATCCTTAATCATTCAAAATCATCCAAATGGGTCAAAACATCAAACATCAACAATACACAACCAAAACCATCCAAACTCCTAGAACATCATCATACTAACTCATAACAGCCATAAACACTTTAATAGCACAAGAACAATCATGTTTCAATCCTAAAAATCCTACCTTTAAACACAAATAACACATATAACACACATAAAGGTTTGGGTTTGTTTAAAAACGGTTTTAAATGGATTTTCAAAGACAAAAACATTTATAAGTCAGGTCTGGACTTTTAGGGAACAAAATATAATCATTTAAAGGTTTGGGTTTGAAGAACACACCTTGGATTTAAGAGGAAATGATGGAGTAAGCTTGGAAATGGTTGTTTTGATGTAAAAACGAGTTCCAGAGGGTGTTTGTGTGTTGGGATATGTTATGGGACGGCTAGGGTTGCACAAATGGTGTTTTAGAGGTCAAGGGTGGTATTTATAGGCGTTTCTAGTCGTTTAAAACACGTCCGGCGATTGTGCAGCAGTTACATGCGATTAGGGCTCCTAATCGCCTGACATTTCATGCGATTAGGGCCTAATCGCCTGATATTTCATGTGATTAGGGTAATCACCCCTATCAGCATGCAATTAGGGCTAATCACCTCCTATCAGCATGCAATTAGGGCTAATCACCCCCTAAGTCATGCAATTAGGGCTAATCACCCCCTAATATCATGCAATTACGCGTAATCGCCGTTTTAACGTATGTAAACACGTATACACATACCGATAAGTCACATAATGATTATAAACACATATTACATGAAAACAAACACGTTCACACTCGTTCACCAATTCCCGGGACTCGAGACTTGCGTGTGTTAAAACCCCAATGATGCACGACTCGACTCGACTGACCCTGTCATGTGTAATGTATGCGCGACTCGCTAAGGTAGACTTACTAAGTTTTCAAAAGTTAGTTACCGGAGTTTGCCGGGTGTCACACATATTGCCTTTCCTTCGTCTTCAAGTATCATTTTATGCATTATGATACAAGCATACATCACCATTCTAATCCTTTCTTTTTCCCACATACGACAAGGATTTCTAACAAAATGCCATCGTTGTTGAAGAACGCCAAAACACCTCTCGACGTCCTTTCTTGCAGACTCATGAACTCTTTTAAAATATTGCCTTTTTTCGTCTTGTGTCTGACTAAACGTTTTGACGAGCATTGAATACTCCGGATATATACCATCCGCCAAGTAGTATCCATGCTCGTAGTAATTATTATTTGCATAAAACCCACATTTCGTTATTGTTCCGCCAATGTAAGACTCTAGCAATGGCGAAAACTGAAAAGTATTTATGTCGTTCATACACCCGGCGAGACCAAAGATGGCCGACCAAACCCACAGGTCTTGTGAGGGGGCAACTGCTTGTAAAACCAACGTTGATCCCTTTTGGTCACCGCGTGCATGTTGACCTCGCCATGCGGTTGGACAAGCATACCATCGCCATTGACGATAATCTATACTACCAATCATACCGGGTAATCCATGTCTTTCTAAATGCGCTTCGTATAGTTGTTGAAGGTCGCTCCATGTCGGGTTTCTCAAGTATCGTTTTCCATATAATTGGCATATACCTAAAAAAATCAAATGTATATATAAAATGTAACTACTAATGTATCAAAAAAATATATGTATATTTGTAAATACCGTAGCAGAAATACTCCAAGGTATCGCGTGTGGTTTTCTCCGCCATTTTCAAATACTCGTCATTGATATCGTATGTGTTCCCGTAGGCGAGTACACGTAATGCGGAAGTGACCTTTTGAATTGCGGTGAATCCTAAACACCCTCTAGCGTCGGGTTTTTGCTTAAAGTAGTCATATGTGGATTCTAAATCTTCGGTAATGCACAAAAATAAGGTTTTACTCATCCGAAATCTTCGCTTAAAGATAGCAGGGCCGTAAACCGGATTCGTATTGAAATAATCATTCATCAAACGCTCACTGGCGGCTACACGGTCTCGTTCTATATATTTCTTAGACAATATCGGCGGTGGGACGGAATTATTTATATGATGCATCACGCTAGACGCTAGCATAACCGCACTCGTAACGACTTCTTCCTCTTCTGCGCCGTCATCGTGAAAAAACTGCTTATATAGATCGACAAACGAGTCTTCGGATGGAGGAGACGACATTTTGGTGATTTGTTTGTGTGTTGAGTTTGTTTGAGGGTTGAAGTGGGAAAGTATGTGTGTATTGTATGTGTGTGTATTGTATGTGTGTGTTCTATGTGTGGTATGATATATATATTGATTTTTTTTTAAATAAACTTGACCGTTCAACGGTCATGTGTACCATCACCAATTCAAAACGCTCGTTATCCCTAAAACGCCATCCACCCAAAACGCCCTATAGCGCCCGGGGGGGGGGGGGTGTACCCCGGCGCTATAGGCTCCCAAAACGCCACATAACGGCCCAATACACATGCCCTTAAAAAGTGTAGGCTTAACTGTGTTAGTAAGTAGTCTCTGCGACTCTGCCACCTTGAAAAAAGCATAGGCTTAGCTATCTCAAACATTTAGTCATTTCAACAAGCCTCGTAAAAATGTAGGCTTAGCCGCTCAGAAAAATTGTAGGCTAAATCTTAGCGGTATTAGCCATCTCGTTAAATAATATCATAAATCTCGGCCGTCTAAGTCGGTGGAGCTAATATTGTACTTCTGATTTGTGGAATAGGGTCGATTACATTGACAAAGTCTAAAGACGATGTCTATTTTGGAAAATATTAAGTCAACAATAGGGATAGCAAAGGGTCGGGTTCGAGTTATTCAATACCCATACCAGGTTGTAAAATTGTGTCCCAAACTCGGCCAATACCAGTCAGGTATTTTCTGGTAATTACCCGTCTGGTATCAGACATAGCCACAAGTATCGAATATACCCATTAGTTTGTTAAAATATATGGAGTACCTATTAAGATTTCTAAATACAATGTTTTTACTATTATAACTATTATTTAAATTTTATTTATATAACTATTATAAATTAAAATATACATTACATACATATAAGTTTTATCATAATTAAATAATAACTTTATATTTTTTTTTAATTTCATGCATATACTTCACAATATACAAAATATAAATAACTAGCTTTTATCCCGGGAGTGTCCCGGGGTTGAAAATATAAGCATTCTAATAATACTAATAGTAATAATTATTTTACTCTTGTAATTAAATAAATAAAAAAATAACATTGCTATAAGGTGACACCATGTGTTGCAGTGTTGCACGATTTTTTCTCGTAGCTTCTCTTGATGAAGTATACTTATCCATCTTTAGAAAAGTCAAATTCCAATGATAGCATGACAATTGAGCTAAATTTCAACATTGTATATAAGAACTTGGTTTAAAAGAAAAATCATGATTAATGAATAACCTGAACACTTTGTGTTTTTTTCCTGTATGAACGAAACCCCATAAAAATAGTCGTTTTTTTTCTCCGTTTTTTATATAGCACTATGGTACTCGTTGGAAAGTTAATAAAACGCTCGTTAATTTGGTGTAATTTTTTTCTTTAAAAAATCTTGTATATAAAAGATATTAACGTTTAAGTATATAAAAGATATTAACGTTTAAAAGTTATGGGAGGAAACATTAGAGAGAAAATTTAATTTTGTTTTTAAATTCTTATCTTTTCCTAAAATAATTATTATATATATAGATTTATTAAAAATCTCAAAAATTAAAAAATCCTACATAATGCCACGTGGCACATTCAAGGAGGGGTTGAGGCCTCCATTGAATGTCATATCATCAAAGTTCAATTTTTTTTATTATAAGTTATAGATTATAGATATTTATCAAATACATAATTCAAAAGAAAATTTATTGTTTCTCGTAATAACCTTACTAAAATAACTCACTAAAGTAAATATATAAAAAATAATTCCTGTTATATGATCGGGTAAACAAATATGTGGTTTTGGGTAATCGGGTTGGATATTACCAAATTCAATACACGTCTCAAACCCGCAAAAAAATTTAAACTAATCTCATACCCGGTCAATAGCCATCAGGTTTCAGGATACCAGTCGACCTCTACTTTTCTTTGCCATCCCTAGTAACTATTTATTTTGTAATTATCCCTGACAAGTAGAGGTTAATTAGGTGCAAAATACTAAGTTTGTTGCTATCTCAGGTATCAAACTATCACCTTTAATACAAACCTAGTTTTTTTTTTTTGGCTAATTATCTTACTAAATTTACAACTTTTGTTATTCAAAGGCTCAAAGCATGCGTTTTACGAATATCCCAATTAAACATACATATGTGCTATAAACTCAAACAAACTTAGCCACATGATCAGCAACAAAAAAGAAGACTAGTGACTTGATTGTGCATCTAAACACTTTTCTTTGTTAAATGAGATCACTTTTGAATTCTACTCATGAAATTATTGCACATGCTTATTGAGTTGATAATTAACATGAAAACTTCTAGATACATATTTTAATTTGTTTTTTCGTAACTAAACTTTAAAAACATATGGACAAACAATCAAACTAAAAAATCTAGTCCAATTATTATCCGACAAGTAAAACTTGCATTGCTAAATGTGGTTTAGGATATATGTCACTATTATCAATTTGGGTGAGCGTATAATCCAAGCCGAACCCCACCCAAATATGTTCGAACGGCGTAAATACATTAAAAAGGAACTAGCAAGACGCTAGCAAAAGTCTTATGGAGTACAATTAATAACATATATAACGAAGTGCTACACCATCAACCAAAAACAAGTTACAAATCTTAGCTCTGATTTTTTATACAAATATATAAGACGAGTTTGATTTCTTCAACTGCCTATAATAGAAAATATGTGTCATTTCGTGAAACTTGTGTGCTTGTATAAGACCTCTTTGTATGAGCATTCTTATTGATGCCCATTACTCTTCACATAAAATTAAAGATGAAATATTCTAATGTAAATTCAATACAGAATACCATACAACTATGTTATAAAAGCTAACCAATCTTTTCAATTGGCTAAACTCTATTAAAATCGTAATCCTTTTTTGAGAAGTAAAATTGAATTCGGAATCATTTAAACTTTTCATTGTAATTTAAAATGTATTGATGGTTGAACGGGTTGGTCAGATCAACCAAACACTACCTACTTATTTAAATGGTTTAGCCTAGTTGAGTCTTTAAATGGTTTATGATCCATAACTCATATCCGGTATTGTTGCCATATTGTCAACCATCAATAGTGTTGAGTGTTTTAACATCAAGAGTGTTGTTAACAAGCTATTATCAAAAAAATCCATCAACAAATCGCGCTTTATGTATGATCAAGGTTGCTTCCACTAACTATTGATGACAATCATCATCTATGTGGCTTCAACGTTTCTTTTAGCATTAAAACGACAACTTTTCATAACTTTATTTTAGTTGAGATAAGAAGGAAATATGTCACCTTTATTGAATATCAGAATTTTGAAGCAATAAAAAATGTAAAGAATTTTGTAGATTGTTAAGTTGCTATTGGAAGTGATAGGTGGTGGAAAAGTGGTATAAAGGAGCCAAAAGCAAAGATGGCTGATTTAGGTAGTTGGTGTGTCATAGCCGGTAAATAAAACTACAAAGTAACAGCCAAATGTCCGCAAAGGTCAAGGAGGATCATACCAATTGAGAATGGGCACCGTGTTTCCCAATGTCCGATTGTTTACTTGCATTTTTTTTTTCTTCTTTTTCATGCTTGTTATTGCTTTATCATTGAAAAAAAACAAAAGAAAAAGAGTTGGCATTGAAGATGTTATTAGGCTGGGTGGTGTGGAGTGGTGTCCTTAGCCACGTCTGCATTTTAGCGCCCCAACACCGCCTTACTTCTGCCAAAACGGGGCGTTTTATTGCCAGCGCCAACCACTTAGCAGGCGTTAAAGGATTTAAACGTGTGAGCCACTCAATCCAACCGTTGGGAAGAGAGTCATCTTCTTCCCCCATCCGAAAACCCTAAAAACCGACCCTTATAAGTTCGTAAAGGTAGTCTCATGACCTTTCAACGGAAAGTTTATTAAATTTGCACAAAAATTAGAAAGTACTACATAAACACTTATACTCTACAGGCTTACACAATAAAAATTTGTCTTAGGCATCCTAAATTTTGAGGTAAATTACAATTTTACACACATGTTATTGTTAATTATAACCTTTTTATATATACTGGTAATTTATTTAGCTTTAAATATACCAAACAATCAGATGTATAATTTACAGTTAATTAAATAACAATTGAAGTGAGTAGACTACTAAACAAACAAACAAGTATGTACGGCAGTCAATATTCTATTTTGTAGGTAATTACCATCGAATTTACGATAGAAAACCCAAAAAAAATATTTTTTTTAACGGCCAACAAACACCATTTTATTAAATAACCAAAGCTAACGAGAAACTAGCGAACAACCACCAAACAAAGTACAATACAACAAAGCAACACAAAAAACAAACTATGACAAATTTACCATGCCAACCTGTGAAGATTAAACCTACTACACACTTCCCACATCAAATCCATTTGTCTTGACCTTGCTTTCACCCACAGGAACGGCATCGACTTAATCTCTCCAATCGTCATTTTCAAAGAGCTACCAATATTCTCGAACACCAGCTTTTTTCTTGATCTCCAAATCGACCAAATGACCGTAAGGCAGATTACATAAATAGCCTTCTTGAAATTTTCTGAGCCGCTTGAATATTTATTAACTTCCAATATATCTTTAAAGTCGAATGCATAAATTGGCTGCACTTTACACCACTATGATATAACTTGCCAAATCGAAATTGCAAAGCTGCACGACACAAACACATGCTCCACCGTTTCAACATGATCACCGTTAAATGGACATAGGACCGAGTCAATATCCACATTCCAATTCACCAATGCCGATAAAGTAGGCAACCTGTTCAAGTTCGCTATCCAAGCTACAACGCATACTTTCTTGGGAACCCAGTTACACCATCTAAAAATCTTATCTGAATGCACGTGTCTTCTACATTGCAAATTCCTCTTCAAACTGCTGATAAAGAAGGAGGCCGATCCATCCAAACCCCAAACCCACTTGTCCGTCCCAGTTGATAACCCACCCCAGATATCAAACCCTCTAGTTGCAACAACTCTACCCATTCTGCCCCACCCGAAAGCGCCCTTTTCCAAGCCCAAACCCCACCCGAACCCCCCAAGCCCAACCCTTATAGCCGCGGAAGCAAGTTTATCACATTCCAGCTCAAAGAGAAGAGGAAAAACCTCCTTCAGTGGTGTATAGCTGATCCATCAGTCCACTTAGGACATGATACACAGCCTACATCCCACCTGCCCAAAGATCACAGAAGAAAGATCCAACCTAACCCTTTGAAGGTCCCGCCCCACCCTATTTATCTGCTTCCAAGGCCCCGGGAATGATAACTTTAATGCGATGAAGTTCCAATATCTTGAATTATGATGTATCGCCCAAATGACCCGTTTCCATAATCCGCCTTCATCTACCTTAAAATGCCACCACCACTTTGCCAACATCGCAAGATTCGAGTCTCATAACGAACCAAACCCAAATCCGCCATATTCCACTGGTGCCACCACCTTATCCCAAGCTAGCCAATTCATTTTCCCTTTGTCCTTTGTGCCACCCCAAAAAATACCCGTCTCATCCTATCCAACGCATTAATTATCTCCTCCGGTGCTCTAATAGAGAAAAATAATGCGTGGGAAGTGAGTTCAAAACCGACTTTATCAGTGCTACCCTATCATCAAATGAGAGTGATTTTGCTTTCCAAAGCGACAACCGACTCCGAAACGTGTTTACTACTGGATCCCAAAACCGACACTGATTCATGTTCTCTCCCACTTGTATCCTTAAATTAATAAATGGAAAGACCCCAACCCTACAGTTCATACACCCAGCCATATCAATCACCTCTTCCTGAGAAATCCCCACCCCAAACAAAGAACACTTGGCCATATTAACCTTCAGCCCCAACACCAAATAAAAACACCTCAGCAGCCTCCTATTATTCTTGAAATTCAACAATGACAGTTCGCCCAAGAAAACGACATCTGCATACATAAAGTGATAGACTAACGGGCCATTACCCCCACAAAGAAAACCACTAAAAAAACCCGACCTAGCAGGCCCGTTTTATGATATTAGACAATGCTTCCATGACAATAACGAACAAAAAGGGGGACAACGGATCTCCTTGACGGATAGCCCTGGAACACTCAAACTCCAACATCGGTGACCCGTTAATTGAAACTGATGCCTTTTCCGAAGACACAATAGCCTTTATGCACTTCGTCCACCGGTCTGGGAAGTTCATCTGTTGAAGGATATTCAATAGGGACTCCCAGTTCACCGAGTCATAGGCTTTGTCAATGTCTACTTTAAATATCATCCCCTATATTTTAGCCCATTTACATCCATTCTGTAATCTCATTAAGCATAAGAGGACCGTCCATAATACTTCTGCCTGCCAAGAAAGCCGATTGTTCCGGAGAAATAAGTTTTCCTATAACCCACAAACACTTTATACAACACTTTATTGATGCAACCGATCAAACTAATAGGTCTAAAATCCGAAAACCACATTGGGTCTTTAGTTTTCGGGATTAAGGAAATAAAAGATGTCGCATTCCATGGATGAACATCTGCATTCTCGTAGAATTCGTCGAATAAAGCCACAAAATTCTGTTCAAATCCACTCCAACACCTTCTTAGAAACTTGAAATTAAACCCATCAGGACCCGGTGCCTTATCACCCGCACACGCCCAAACCGCCTCCTTAATTTCATTCACCGAAAATGGTTGTATCAGAAGATCCGCATCCATATCTTATAACTTCCCTATGTTATGGCAATATAGGTCATCTTATTTCAGAATTTTTTTAGTTTAGTGGGAAGCATTATCTACGAGTAGTCCCTAGGAATTCCATCAGTTTCATTTGATCTATTTTGCCATATGAAATGAGTCCACCAAACCTTTTCAAGCGATTCTTGGTGTGGGCCCATAATTCTTTCAACAATTATCGCTACTCCATCTGTGACATTCGATAAAATTTTCATTAGATTTTCATCCATAATTTCAAGACGATAATCAGGGTGAAGCCTTTTTTGTAACAGACATTCTATCAAAATTGGTTTACGCTATCATCTATAATAACTAAAATTTTTAACACCCCAATTGCAACCCAAGACTAATCAAACAAAAAGTACTTATGTTTGTCTGATTTCATCATCATTTTCGTCCCCCAACCAACCCCCCTCATTTTATAATCTCATCATTTTTAGAAATAAAATATGTCTTTTTGTCATTGGTATCGTCGTTTATACCCATTGACGCACGCTAGTTCATCTAGGAAAATGAAAAAGAATTAGCCACGAGTGATTGAATTCCTCTTGTTTGTTTGAGGTTGCACTATTGACTATTGACACATGATGAATCACTTATCTTGACAAGTGATGGTGATCAACTAGTTTAGCTTATTAACATTGTTGAGCATCGATGTGCCAGTTCATAGACAAAACCCTAAGGCATACTCGGTACACCGATGCACTTTCGTTTAAAATCTCCACTTTTTACAAAAAACCCTACATTGGTGGTCTTGGAATCTACATTAATGCATAGGAGATTAGGGATGAGATATTTTTCCCAAATACACATACTCGTACTCGTACCCGTACTGATTTTGGGTGTCTGCTACATGTATTGATACTCAATTTTATTGATTACGATATTCAGTACTTTTGGTATCGGTAAAGATACAAAATGGTACTAGTACCGAATTTCAAATATAATGAATTTGATATTTTGCTTTATTTCGTGTTATGTTATTTATGATACTTGTATCGATTTTACCTAATTAGTACCCGTACTCATTTTACTTATTTGATATCCGTACTTTATTGGTACTCATACCGATTTACCTATTTGGTACCCCTGCAAGTGCTTAAAGAGCAATGGTACCAAAGCAGCTGACACTGCACTAAAATACTTGTACCGATACCCGTAAATATATTTCGTACTAATTTTTGTTCAAACTTGGTACCAGTATTTTATCGTATGGGTAGATGTACTGTACCAATCACACCCCGATAGGAGATCGTCTATAGTGGGTGAGGTCCAGCATTAAAAAATGTCATCCATTTGCAAATATAATATAGTTAATAACTTGTTTTTATCTATTTGTGGCTTCGCATGAACTGTATAACTTGCTAACACATTACAATAATCAAGTTATGACCGATTAGAGTGGAAATCATAAGAAAACATCATTTTACGGTAGCTGACTTGTTTTTAAGTATTTAAATACCATTGTCAGCAGAAAAACCCAATAATAATGCAGTTGTAACAACGGGTAACTTAACTTGATAAAAATAATCATGTTGTAACAATAAAGCCAGAATTTTAAAGTTGACACAAAAGTTATTAAGTACCTAAATATAGTTTATGAACTTATCTATACTACATTATAAAGAAGGATGCATGGGCAAATATGTTCAAGTTGTCTAAAGTTAAGATGGAATACTAAGAGTTTCTTTACAATTTTCTAAATTTTACCACTTTTCTTCCTTAAATGCCCATGGGGTAACTTTATTTCATTAAATTATCAAAAATTCACAATCAAGTTATCCTTTACTATTTTTGTATCTATATTGAATTATTACATCTTTCTATGGGGTAACTTTATTTCATTAAATTATCAAAATTTCACAATCAAATTATTATTCATTATTTTTGTATCTACCTTTGTGATACACCTTTGTTTATACTCCCAACCCACTTGAAAAATGCTTAGTTAATAATTATTGTATATACATGTCTTAGGATCAATTATATGTAAATTAATGATAAGCACACGGAATTTGTAGGTTACTATACAAAAGTCCGATTTAGTTCACATCTTCTTTCACTATAATAAACTTGCTTTTACTCCTGACCCCATGATTTAAATATGTTAGTATGAGTTGTTTGTTCTAGCACTTGAAACATGACTCCAAATGATGGCAAACAAAGCAAACAAAATGTTAGCGATGTTGATGCTTTTAATTCTCTCATCATCTATAAGGCCCCTCAATTTTTAGGTAGTTAAACAAAAAACATAATTTTTCTTATCCTTATGATAGTGTAGGGCTAAAACAGTGAAACCCACCTACATGCTTTGAGTTTTGAATGTTATATATTGTTTTAATTTGATTTATTGACACTGTTATATTTAGAGGTTACATTTAGAAGTAGTATTTTACGGTTTTACCCGAATGGGTTTAAAAGGGAATAACTTGCTCAAATTTCTCATAACATATACATATTTTTACCCATATGTATATTTTTAATACTCCAAAAAAATTATTATTCATTGCAATATTTGTGTTTGTTTACAATCATATAATCTAACTCCTTTAGCAATGCATTTGAAGTACACTTTGGTGATCTTCTTTTTGCATTAGTAATATTGCGAGTGAAGAAGGACATGCTATATCCTCGAAATGTGAAAAGAGACTCTTTTAAAATCCATGCAAATACTTGTGATTGATGCATATCATGTTCCTACCGTGTCAACTCCGCCGCAATGTGCAGTTTACCCACTAGTTAAGTACATAAAAACTAGTGTATGATGTTTGCGGTGACCCGATTATGAGTATTAAAGCATAACTAAAAAAGTATTCACATCGCGGTTAAGAATAAAAGTATTCATACACATTGAAAATAGATCAAAATTATAACCTTACAGGAGGTATATTCGGAATTTTATAGGATATCATATTTAAAAGTTATAAAAAACGTAATATTTTTCATCAATTTTATTTTAACATCGTATTTTTCATAGATAAAACTGAATATTGTTATAGATAAATTTTGAATTAAACCTTTATAAGGACAGGTGGGGCGTCACCCTGATGTACACTGATTTTGTCCAATTGAGTATTGTCACCTTGCTACCCCAGTCTACTACACTAAAATTCTTATTTAAACTTTGGAGGTAACACTACCCTAAACTACGGACCCACATTTTACACGATTCTCCCTCTATATCTCTCCTACTACACACGCGTACTACAACTCCAACGCACTAACCGATTTTAGGTACCGAGACAGCGCGCTGCTGGATAGGTAGTGAGTACCCGGACGAAATTCTGGCCTTCCCGCCCAAAGTTATAAAAAATATAAAAACTACATCTGTGTAATGTAAACATAAAAAACAAAATGCAATGATTTCATATAAAAAAATACTTTCTCTTCTTTTGTATAAAGTTTGTAAATTTTAAATTACTCATTCCCCTGAGTAGATTCTGTTTACCTTTAACAAAGTAGGTTACTTTCCATCATTTCATTCCTTTAGAAGGGAAACAATGTAAATCAATTTCAGTTTTAGATGAAACAAGGTTGTTTATTTAAAATACAAATCTTGTAGAAAATCATGATTATTTGACTATGGTTTTTCTTTAAACAGTGGTGGATCCAGGAATTTTTTCTAGTGGGTTCCCTTTTTAGATACTCCCATGTCATATGATCGAACATAAAAAAATTCGGGTCGGTTTGACGATTCGGATCAGGTAAGAAAACTGTGTTCCTCAATTAGCCCCAATTCCATTCACTGATTCCATCAAACTAAGGAATGGAATAAAAAAAATCCACTAGAACCACTACAAATCCATTACTACGACCCGTTATGGTTTCGCCACCGCAAAAATCCACAAGAATCACTAACATGTAAAGAGGTTATAGGTGCATGGTAATAAATTTCATCGATTCCAACATGTTTGGAATCATATTTACCATGATTTCTTAGCACACGGATGACATAACTTGACACTAGAACCAAAACCATGTTCTCGAACACAACCTGCATAAATCTAAGCATAAAACTTGAATGCTAATAACAATATATAAACAAAAATTTCTTCTAGTCTCATTTAAATATTAATAATGCAGTTACATCTTATGCCCCTTTTTTTCAAGGCAAAGGAGAACTTCTGTTAAACAACAACTAAAACACTTAGCAGGCATTTTACTGAACTTCTATTAGACAAAAAAAAACCCATATATAAAGCAGCATTCAAGAGTCAAACCTAGGATCTCAGGCTTAGAAGGTGCACTGCCAACCAGTGGACCATCTCCCAGATTTGGTTATGAGTTCCTTCTCTATTTACTTATGGGTTCCTTCTAAGTTTTCTATATATATTAATACGAAAATTTCCAAACCGAGTGGGTTCCCAAGAACCCACCCGTATAATACTAAATCCGCCCCTGTCTTTAAATACTTATGTTAGGGTTGGGGTACTCTTTGCATCTACCCTAAAATTTCACCCCCAGCTATCTAAAATTCTACCATTTTCAAGTACCCTAAACTATTTTTTAACTATAATAAAAATAAAATTATAAGTCATATCATTTTCAACATACGTGTAGTAAATTCCTCAACTACACAAGCAAACACTACCCTGGGGACGGTAGCCGGGCCATCTCGATAATTCTTACAACGTTTTAGGTTTGGAACGAGTAAAGAAATGGACCCCTATGAAAATTTAAGTTTTAACTTTCAATTATCAAACATTAATTCCTAAAGTTATATATATATATATATATATATAGGTAGAGGATCCGGTAGGAAAATTGATTTGTGTAGGAAGTGTAGGAAACAATTATAACCCTTGGATCAAAATTAGAGATCAAGGATAATTAAGTAAACTTAACAAAAAATTAAGTTATGGAAAGCCTAAAATTATGGGATTTAAACTTATTGTTTTTTATAATCCATCTTCCATCGATTTTTATAATCCATCATTTTTTACTAATTAAGTAAAGATTTATAATCCATCTTTTATCGATTTTTATTGTTCCAATTATACCACAATTTTTCCGAGTCCGTTTCAATTATGACAGTGTTAGTTGGCAGAAGTTATGGAAGACGATTCGGTAGGCAGTGTATTATATTGTTACAACAGTGTTGTATATGTTAAAAGTGTTTTACAAAGTATATACATTCTTTGTAAACCACTCCCATTGTATGATCAGATTTGTAGTTTAGTGTGTTTTAAATTATGGTGGTAACGTTTTGTTGATTATTTTTATGGAGTATTTTTTATATTGTTGTGGTTTAAGTAGTTAAATATGTATTTTTGTTTATTAGTGTTATAATTCAGTTGAGAATCATGTTTGTCACCCTGTTTTATAGTAACATGTTTTTAATATTTCGAACTCATGTTTAATAGTGTTTTAATGAATAGTTTGCTTGGTTAAAAAATATGTGATGTACTTTTTTATGAATGTTTTTTTTTTCATAATGTTTTTAGAAGAGTGTGATATAACAACAATTGTTATTTTAAAAAGTTTTTATTGTATTTAAGTAGTGTTTTATAATGTAAATGGTATTGACAATAGTGTTTTATATCGTTACAGCAGTGTTGTATATCGTTACAGCAGTGTTTTATATCGTAAATATACTCGGTAAGCATGGTAGGCACTGTGGGTGAGCTTTGTTGATTGTGTTTTGTCGGTTGTATTGAGATTATATGAAATTTGGTTGAACATGTGTGGAGAGAGAGAAAAGATTGTGTTAGTTATTGAGAGTGAGTAAAATTAGGAGACAATAAAACTTCCTTAATTTAAAACACACAAAATGACTATCATAACCCTTAATAAAACACACATTAGACATTTTTGCCCTTATCAATAAAGATAATTCTTATAATTAAAACACCTTATATTTTTAATCTCATCCATCCATTTTAATATCCAAGGGCTCATAACACTTCCTACCTTTCCTACACAAATCAATTTTCCTACAGGAACCTTACCCTATATATATATATATATATATATATATATATATATATATATATATATATATATATATATATATATATATATATATATATATATATATATAGGGTAGGGTATCTGTAGGAAAATTAGTTTGTGTGAGAAGTGTGAGAAGGATTAAAAATTGATATGTATGCATCATTTTTTGGACGTATTTATGATGTTCTGGATTGTTTTGCTTAGAAAAACACCAAACATAACAATTAATAACCGAAACCAATGTATTTTAGGCTTAAAACTTAAAACACTATATCAAAAACATTTAAGCAGAGTGTTTTAAGTAATTACTAGGATGTTTTATCTGTAATTTAAATTTAATGACTCTAATACATTGGATTGTGTTTTAAATTTTTGTATATTGTTGTGTTAAGTGTTTTTCAAGCCAAAACAACCCAAAACATCATTCCAAAATCAAAAACATGATGGCTATATGTCAATTCTTAATCCTTCTCACACTTCTCACACAAACCAATTTTCCTACAGGATCCTCTACCTATATATATATATATATATATATATATAGGGTAGGGTTCCTGTAGGAAAATTGGTTTGTGTGAGAAATGTAGGAAGGATTAAAAATTGATATGTATGCATCATTTTTTTGGACGTATTCATGATGTTTGGGATTGTTTTGCTTAGAAAAACAACAAACATAACAATTAATAACCGAAAACAATGTATTTTAGGCTTAAAACTTAAAACACTATGTCAATAACACTTTAGCAGAGTGTTTTAAGTAATTACTAGGGTGTTTTATCTGGAATTTAAATTTAATGAATATAATACATTGGATTGTGTTTTATATTTTTGTATATTGTTGTGTTAAGTGTTTTTCAAGCCAAAACAACCCAAAACATCATTCCAAAATCAAAAACATGATGGCTACATGTCAATTCTTAATCCTTCCTACACTTCTCACACAAACCAATTTTCCTACAGGATCCTCTACCTATATATATATATATATATATATATATATATATATATAGGCTAAGTATCCATGGAAAACCCTATATTAGGGTGAAAACCGTGGAAACACTAACTTCCCGAGATTTTTAGGGCCTGAAAATTTTAGGGCATGTAATATATACAATTTTAAGCATTGTGAGCCAAAAAAATCAAAAAAGCGCCGAGCGTTTTTTTTTTTAAAAAACAATAAAGTTTTCGGGTAATACATGTTATCCGAAAATAACACATGTTATTTTCGTGTAACATGTGTTACCCGAAAACGGTTTTTTTAAAAAAAAAAAAACAGCGCGGCGTTTTTTTGATTTTTTGGCTCAAAATGCTTAGAATTATGTATATTACATGCCCTAAAATTTTCAGACCCTAAAAAGCTCGGGAAGTTAGAGTTTCCACGGTTTTCACTCTAATATAGGGTTTTCCATAGAACCATCCCCTATATATATATATAATTTAAAGTTACATTTTGTAAAAGAAAATATATATTAGGTATTTGTCAATTTAAGCAAGATACATGACAATACTAAATAATATATTAAAAGAAAATAAAACAAAAATGACAAAAATAAAAAATAAAAAAATGCATGAAAAATTAGAAAACAAAGAAAATTTGAGTTTATGACAACTACTATAACTCATTGTTTAAATAGTAGAAGTTGGACTTGAAACAAAATTCTCCATCTTGAAATTTAAGCCAATAGCCAAATCATATAACTCATTGTTCTTGTTTTTCTTTTCCACACCAAAATATTTTAAAGGAAAAAAGTACAGAATTCATCCTTTAAGTTTATCTCGTTTTTCAATGGATACCCTTTCGCGTTTCAGATTATGAGATTAATCCTTAACGATTTAAAATGCTACACCCACTGTCCTAAGGCACTAACTTGGTTAATTTTTAACGTTAAATCGCATCACGTGCCATACATGTGAGGGTAAAACTATCATTTCATCTCCCTCTTCATCTTCCACCTATAAAAGCAGACGAATTAGGGGAAATTGATCAGATGATCTAGGGTTCTTCAAGAAACCCAAATTAGGGCAAATTGTTCAGACGATCATGGAGCCTGTGTACTACCATTGTGGAAAACCAGCAATTGTACGTACATCGTGGACAAGTAGGAACCCAGGTCGACAGTTTTATGCTTGTCCTGACCAGGTACGTTATACACTCAAGTTTCTGAATTTGATTACAAAATGTTGCATCTGATGGATTTGTTTATGCCAAATTAGCTATCACGATGTGGATTTATTGGATGGTGTGATCAATTGAAATGCCAAAGGTGTACAAACATCATACCAGGTCTATTAAAAGCCAAGAACAACCTTGAAGTTTATAATGACCACCTTGTAGTTGCAAACGACCAGCTTGAAGACAAGGTCAAAGCTTTGAAAGGTCAAGGAAGAAAATGGAAAAGGATGTTGATTTGTAGTTGGTTAGGTTTCTTGTTGTATATAATATTGTATTCTTAGTCGAACTGTTAATGGGTATGTACCATGTAATGATAGTGCATATAATGCACCTGTTAGGACCTTGTAAGAAATGGTTAATGATAATGAAAGTGCTTATAATGCACATATTGAATGTTCACCTAAATTGACCCATTTAACAATGTGCATATTGAATGTTAACCCAAATTGACCCATTTGACAAATTGTAACCAATAAACTGTAACCAATAAACTGTAATTAACAATGTGTAACCAATAACAACATGTAACCCAAATTGACCCATTTAACTGTGATTAACAACAAACTTTAATTAACAACCTGTAACCCAAATTGACCCATTTAACTGTAATTAACAATAAAATGTAATTAACAAACTGTAATTCACCCAAATTGACCCATTTAACAACCTGTAATACACTGCAACATTTAATAAACAACTGCACATAACCCATAAACCAAAATTGCAACATTTATAGTTGCATTAAGTACATAAATTGCATGTTCAACATAGCCTAAGAATTACTACTTGTTCAACAGACATAAAGAAAACACAAGTTCCCAAAAGACATGTTCAACAAACATAACAAACATAAACATCCTAAGCCTTGCTACCTTGAACTTTGTCAGTGGTACCCTTGTTGCTATTCTTCTTTCTTCCCTTCTTTCCAGACTTGGCCTGAGTACCTTGAACCTGTTGACTCTGACCCTTGCAGGTCCTCTGATTGTGTCCAGTATTCCCACACTTGCCACATTTTCCTATGGTGTTTTTCCTAGACAGCATGCCCCCTAATATTAGATCATCTTTTTCAAATTCTGATCTCCTTCTCACCTTTTTGGGTCTTCCAACTTGTATGTGATGATTTGGTGGTGTTAAAATTAGAGGAACTTGAGACTTAGGCCATAAAGCTCTGCCATTGATTGGGTTAATATTAAAGGAATAAACCTGTCTCCACCTATCCATTGTATACACTGGATTAACCCAACTCTCCAATGCCCCAACTCTACCTCTATTAGTAGCTTTGAACCAAATAGCATCCACTGCATGTCTACAGGGCATTCCTGTCCATTAAAGTAACAAAATTTAATATTAAAGAATGAAAGTAACAAAATTTGAATTGAACAAGCTATACATACCTGTTATTTCCCAACCTCTGCAAGCACATGTCTTGTCAGCCAAATCCACAACACGTGTGTGACCAGGTTTACCACTAACCCCATATTTATCCCCTTCACTCCACTGCATATGATAGAAGGTTGCATCTCTCTTGATTGTCTCCAACATTTCTGTGGCCTTAGGTGTCAACAGACCTTCACTCCTCTCTATATCTTGCTACACTGAAACAATCCTCCTCATGCAATACTCCCTGATGTACTCCAGTGCATTAATGATAGGATTGTCTCTGCCTTCAACTATCTTTCCATTGAATGTTTCACACATGTTGTTTAGTAGCATATCAGTCAATCCCCTACCTGTACCATGTTGGTATATCAAATTTTTGAAATCTAAATCTAAAAAGCATTAGCTATAGAACTATAAATAACATACCTGAAAAGTGAGACCTGGTCCAGTGTAGAGATGGAATTTTTGACAACCATAGATGGGCCTTCTTGTTAAGGGCCTTTAACTCATTCATTGCAGCATTGAATTCAGGGATTGTTGTCGCACTAGCACACTTCCACAACAAGTCTTTATACAATTTGCATCTGAAACTTAGCTTCATGTTTTCATGAATGTGCCTGAGACAGCATCTGTGCTCAGCATAAGGATATAACCTTGAAAGTGCTGGAAGTAGCCCCTGTTTAAAAAATTTTGATAAGTCCATGAAGATGAAATGAATGTTATATACTTTACTAAAAAAATTAGGGAAAATACCTTATGTCTATCATTCATGAATGTGAACCTTGACTCTCTATCTAAATCCAAGTCATCTCCCAACAGATCTAGAAATCAAGACCATGAGTTGTAGTTTTCAGCCTCAACAATTGCATAACAAAATGGGTAGATTCTATTATTTGGGTCAATACCCACTGCACTCAAAATTTGACCTGGATACGGTCCTTTCATGAAGGCACCATCTAAACCCAAAACATCCCTACCAATAGCATTAAAACCTTGTTTTAATGTTCCCAAACAGACATATATTCTTTTGAACTTCCTTATGGGATCATCTGGATGATTAGGTAACTCAACCTCTATCTTAACAGTTGTATCTGGATTTTTATCCTACAATTCCAACACATAATCCCTCGGTAAAGCACATTGTGATGTTTAATCACCTTCCATCATTATCTTAGCTTTTGTCTTAGCCCTGTATGCTTTCATCCTTGATATTCCAAGTTCATACTTCCTTTGATTCCTGAACAGCTTTCATAGGAATATAAGGGTTTTCTTCAATCTGATCCATCAGTTGTTGAGACAGGAAAGTAGATGTACAAGAAGTAATGTTCCTTGTCTGTACACATTTAGGGTCTTCAATTAATTTCCTCACCATCCAACTTTCTTCATTGGTAACTTTAGAAATCAAAATTACCCATGGACATTGGTATTCAGTAGGGTTTGTCTTCTAACCCCTGCCACTAACATTTACATTGGTTTCTCCCTAGCTTTACCCTTGTTTACAGGAGGTCCCCTAACTTTACCCTTGTTCATAGTGGGCCCTTATCTTTTGATTTTTCCACAGCAGGTGTTGCACTTGTTAACTTTTTCCCAGAAGCCCCCTTAGGTTTTGGTTGACTTGCAACATGAACTCCATAATCATCAACCTCAAATTCTGGTAAACTACCATGGCACACTGCCCTAACCTTTTCCTTATCATCCTTCACAATAACAATTTTTCTTCTTTTCTCAACTGAATGAGTTTTAATCAACTTTTTTTGCCTCTTCCTTAGTTCCAAACACTTGGGACACATAAAAACTACTCTGCTCTCATCCCTATTATGATTTTATTTAGGTGTCTTTTCCTAGCACTAGTTTCATAATGATTGTATTGTACTACCTATAACCTCTTCATTGGACCGTGTTGCAGTAGGTATATCATCTTGATTTGGCAATGGTCCATTATCATTCAAAAACATGTCATTATCTTGATTTGGCAATGGTCCCTTATAAAAAACATGTCATCATCTTGATTTGGCAATGGTCCCTTATCATTCAAAAACATGTCATCATTAACCTCTAATGGAGTTACACTACCCTTCCCAACCACACTAGAATCCCCACCATCACAGTTTTGACCAGCCCCACTAGACTCCACACCTTTGGCTAATCCACTAAAGTTTAAGTTTCTAACTACATTTAGCTTAGTAGGGACTATTGCATAGGGTCTAGGTTCATCAATTTCTTCAATGGTAACACTGTTCTTGGGTTTAGTTGGTGTCAATAAAATTTGCTTTATGTTATCTAAACCATGTTGAGTAAAAACATTGATTATCTTATGCACTGCCACATGTTGAGCATGCCTCAAAACATCTTGATCACAACTTAGGTCTTCAATACCATCATCTAAATTTTTTTCAAGATTTTGGAAAAAGTAATAAATATGATCAACAACAGAGTATCCCAACAGACCCATCATCAAGGAAACTTCAAGCACAGAGAACATATCAATATCACACAAGTCAATATTGTCAATCATACCACCTACATATTCACGACCTGGACTTTGAGTTAATCTACCACTATGATGAAGCTTTATGCTGAAGAAATGGGGCATTCCAATTGCAAAATTTTAAAAATTTGAACTTTAAATAACATGCAATAGTAAAACAACAAAATCAGAAAAACTAGGGTAAAACTTACAGTATACATCATCGAGATTAACATAATGTCCTGGTCGTCGTATAGTCCAGCCATCATCCCAGCCATCCTCCCATGTCATTGTTGCTTTTGTGAAGAAGATAATGATCGAAAAAGTTGAAGGATGATTGTGATTGTCTCTGACAATATGAAGTGTTTCATATATGAAAGGGGGGGGGAGTGATTTGGGGAGATGAAATGACAGTTTTACCCTCACATGTATGGCACGTGATCAGATTTAACATTAAAAATTAACCAAGTTAGTGCCTTAAGACAGTGGGTGTAACATTTTAAATCGTTAAGGATTAATATCAGCATCTGAAACGCGAAAGGGTATCCATTGAAAAACAAGGTAAACTTAAAGGACGAATTCTGTAATTTTTCCTATTTTAAATATAATTTACACATTAAATATATTTAAAAAATTAAAATTTTTTGGCCTTCCGGGAGTTCGGGCCTTGTGACGTCGCCCTCCTCGTCCATGCCCAAAGATGTCCCTGCTAGAAGCGGTGTTAACGTGAATGGAATAGTACCCGAATGGGCGTACTTGAGGGTGTCCCGTCCACCTTTAGGAAAAGACCTTTTTACTTTAATTATTTCATTTGAAGATAGATACTTTTTAAGATAACTTTTATCTCGTCATATGATTGGTGAAAACTAAAGACTTAGGATAATGTCACACCTCAAATTAATCTTTTGACACCCTGACAAATATGTGAGTCATATAGGTGTATAATTTTTTTTACTTAGACTATATGACTCGTAAACAAATATACGAGTTATGTATTCATTTTCTTACATGAACTATACAACTCATATACAAATATATATGAGTCATATACAGATACCACCCAACAAAGCATGTACGACTAGCACGCACATATGCAATTCGTATATTATGTGTCGAAGGATCCAATTTGATGTACGTCGATATAGTATGACCCAAAGTCATTGGAACGTTCTTTGAATTCGATAGCTATATACATTTTCTAAGTTTTATTATGTTCGGTAATCAACATATATATAATGTACACATACAAAGTCTATACAATTCTAAATCGAATCCGGAAATATTTTATTTAGAACCCAGGGAGTTAGGAAAAAAAAATATAGGAAAAAAATAATATCATGAGCACAACCCCTCGTCTATCACCATATCATGGCCGGTTTTGAGGGTGCGGGGAGGACTCCTGGCATGTGCCCACTTTCAAGGGGGGCACTATGACTAACAACAGTGGCGAACAGTAGAATAGAATTCATCGGGAAAATTCTAAATGATCGGTGCATAGTGTTGGTGTTACAGGGTATAAAATAGGTTATTTTGAGGAAGATGATGACATAATATAAATACTAGAAAATGACGGGGGTATTATAGACATTAGAATATGCCAATGTCTAAAAAAAAGGCTACAGTGGTGTCATCCTATTTTTTTTTAATATTAACTATAACTTAAAAGTAATCTTATATCCTTTTATTTTAATGTTGGTTCTGATTTTTTGCCCGCCCTAGGCTCAAAACACTTAAATTAAAAAAAACTTTCATGGATTGGCGATGATAGCCATCGAGAACGTACTGTTGGGTAAAATAAATTGTGAAGAATAATTTGATATTACTTTAATCTTTGTTTAAAAAATATAGTTTACGTTATATATTTCGTTAAGATATAAAACTAGGGGCACATATTTCACGGCTCGCTCCGGACACTTGAATTTTCAGGGACGGCCCTGCACCATATAATAGTTTTATGTAATAAACGAATTAGTTTGGCAATTCACGTGTCTTTTCTCCCAAACTTGCTACCTTTGAATTCAAAGAGACAACAATTAAACAATCTGCTAAAAATAAAAGTTGGTATAGATCTTGTAGCTGGGTGGTCAAAGTCTCGTGTTTTCTTGTAATATTTATTACAAAATAAAAATAACCACTAAATTATTCCAAGTGATGTACAATAATTTTGGGTACTTGATTAAGAGTCGATGTTTATAAAAAGGTGACAATTTCTACATTCACATTGTCAAAGCATTATTATTTTTGAATATTATAATCAATTTATAGGGTTAGGATCCGTTGAGAACTCGATGAGTTGCGAGAACTCGATGTAAAATGTGATGTTTTTTGCACACTGGTGTAAAAACACGTAAACCCCGTTGTAAAAAAAAAGTACTTGAATTTATGGCGAATTACACCGGTGTAAAGGATTTTTACCCCCATGTAAGTATATTAATATTTTATTCACTATTTTATTGTTATTTAATTTTGGACCACATATTCAACGACTCCTATATATAGAGTAAAGATCTTGTACAAAGTGTTTTTTTGGTAAGAACTGTGAGAATCAAAGGAGGTATTTTTTTTTTCGAATTTTTTTTCCCATATTGTTAAACATGTATTATAGTATTGAAAACTAAAAAAAAATTAAAAAAAAAAAATGGTGTAGAGTAATTAGGTGTAGAGTAATTACATAATTACTCTAGTGTAAACTAATGTATTTACTTTAATGACGTAATTACACTAAATTTTTTTTTTAAATTTTCTTTTTGTATTATTCATCTAGAAAGTATGTTTAAGCACATGGAAAAAAAATTCTAAAAAAATAAATAAATTTTTTTTACCCCCTTTGATTCTCACAGTTCTTACAAAAAAAACACTTTGTATTTGATCTTTACTCCCTATATATATAGGGCAAGGATGAGTAAAAAACCTCAAAAATTCGAGGAACTCTAAAAACCCCTAGAAAAACCTACTTCCCGAACTTTTTTTTGTTTGAAAATTTTAGGGCATGTAATATACATGTTTTTAAGAGTTTTGAGCAAAAAAATCAAAAAAGCGCCGATCGTTTTTAAATAAATAAATAAGTTGTGCATCATAACATATGGTGCAAACATATGTTATAATGCACAACTTATTTATTTAAAAAAAAAAGATCGGCACTTTTTTGATTTTTTTAGCTCAAAACTCTTAAAAACATGTATATTACATGCCCTAAAATTTTCAAAAAAAAAGAGCTCGAGAAGTAGGGTTTTCTAGGGGTTTACTCAAAAAACGTGGGTTTTCTAACGATACTTAGCCTATCTATTATATATACATTCCTAATAGGAGAAGAGTGAGTGACATAAGAACGCTGAGTTGTCAAGCGGAGAGATAGGCCAACAATGCTTGTGTGATGCAAAAAGTGATGTCAGTAACCAACTTAAAATATTCAAAAAAAATACGTGGGCCACTTGAATCTACCACTGTTGTCCTCAACAACGTTCAGACTAAATGGAGCTGACGTGTTAAGTAGCAGATGTTATGCACATCTGTTGCAGTTGTTGAGGCCTTAAGTTTGAATTTTAAGAGGGATAATTTAAATTAACATAGGGAAACATGGCTTATTAACTCCTTATATATAAGCACATAACAAATTCCGCCATTCGTAATATAAGCTTTGAAGTTTCTAAACAAAGATTTTCAAATTTCCCTATTAAAAGATATCTTTAAAACCATGTCAATGTCAATGGACAATGCTGAAAATAATGTCACTTTTATTCGTGATCTGAATCTAGCTAAAGATATGTGGGACATGAAGGCTCGAATCATCAGAAAGTGGAACACAACTTATAAGATGGAGCTGATATTCATTGATGTGCAGGTAAAGTTTATAACTTGGTTTTCTTTTTTATTCTTGAAGATGTGGTCTTTTCTAAATACATTGTGCTTTCTGTTAACCGATTTGCAGGGTGATAAGATTCAAGGTTCTATCAAGGCACCTTTGATGCAAGTTTTTGACAGTCAACTTGAAGAAGATACTGTGGTTGTGATATCTAAGTTCGGTGTAGGTGAAAACAAGGACCTCTACAAAGTTATAACACATTAATACAAAATCAATTTTTATCGTTAATTTTTATCGTTGTACAAATGTGAAACATGTTAAGGGTTGGCAAGGTGTTGAGAATGGTTTCAAGTTCTTCCCTTTTAAAGATATTCTTAACGGAGAAGCTAAGAATCTGTTGACCGTTGGTTTGTATTTTATTTTTTATTTTTTATTTTAGAACAAACTTTAATATTCAGTTTAGTTGAATATTGTTGCTTTAAAGTTAACAGATGTTTGATAAAATTGTGTGTTTTATTTTTATCGATGTTGCTGGAAGTGTGATTTGGTGTGGGGACTTAGATGTGTTTGGACGAGCTCCTAACAAAACCAAACGAATGAATCTTGATATTCAGGACTTGTAGTAAGGATTTCTTAAAATTGTTATACATTTTTTTGGAAATGGATTGTTTCTCCTATTCACATACCTGACAGTTAACAAAAATATTCTATTTTTAAGGTGAGTCTTATGTTTCAATAGTTGAAAACAATCATTGTTAGAATTGCAAATTTAATTTGTGTAATAAATGTTATGAAGAAGTTAATTTATGATTGACTGTTTTGAATCTTATGTGGAACACATTTATTGATGTAATAAATTATCTCTAATTAATGTATAGTATCAATTTTTTGCATATGTTTTACATCTATGGTTCTGTTGTTTTGTTGTAGAGATATGACATTAAGATGTACGTTGTCGAACTCTTATGCAATACAGTTTAAGGAATTCATTTCCAACATCACTCAGGAGCATCTAATGGCTGTTATCCATCATGGAAGGGTTAAGGACTGGAACGATAACTTGTGTTTCAGTGTTGTTATTTAAAAAAGATATTAATATAAATGATGTCACTAAATATATGTATGTTGTGAAATTTTTAGAACGAATTACAGTTCAAACCAATAAGTATGGATCTCGCCTCTTTCTCAATCTAGAAATAGATGAAGTTGATGACCTAAGGAGGAGGTACTATGTATTTATATTTGTATAGGCAAATTCACATTTTGTTTTAGCTAATAGATTTAACCGTTTCCACATTGATGTAGTTTTATATTGAAAAAAGAACAAGAGTATGGTTGTACTTCCAAAACCGTTCTTTCTTCCCAGACTGTTTATCCATTGCGTCAGGAATTCATAGTTGGAACACAGAAGAAGCGTGTTGATGAACTCATTGAGATTCAGGAGGTTTCAATATTTTATACGTAGCTTGTATATGTGTTGAGTTTATTATATGTTTCTTTTCTATAAAAGTATATGTTGTATATATATTGTGTTTACAGCCGATGTCTTTTGTTGTGGTTGCTACCATAAAAAGTGTTGAAGAAAGCTATGGTTGGTTTTATGCTGCCTGCTGCAAGTGTTACAAGAAAGTTTTAAGTAAATCAGAATATTTGCAACATGCTGAAGAAGTGTGTGAAGCAATTCTCAAATTGCCGCTACTGCGTTAGTTTGTCGAAAATGCAAGAGTGAATGTACTTCCATTACCACAAAGTATGTAAAGCAGTAGATATATACACTTTTTTGTTTCCAGATTGTTCATTTCATTTCATACAGGTTTTTTTAGATAAATTATGTTTTATTTGTTTTAGGTTCAAGTTGCAGATCAGGGTTCAAGATGAATCTAGTAGTGTATCCTTTGTGATGTTTGATAAAGATGTGATGAGGATCATTGGAGCTGCTGCATGTGATATTAGGGAAAGGCAGTTGAAGGAAAACGACACAAACAGTTTGTCGCATGAGTTGTCTCGAATTGTTGAAAAGAAATTGGCTTTCAAGATTGATGTTTTTATTACAATCTTACAAATGACTACCATGTGTACACTGTGGCCAAGATTTGTGATGATCCTGTTATAATTGAAGAGTTGGTTGACGGAAATGAGAATGTACAGGATAATTCTGGCGAGGTATTTATTCAAAATTATTTTGTAATAACCATTTATTTTCAGTAGAGGTTCAAATCTGTTATATTTATTTGTATATGATCACATTTTAGGTCAGTCAGGAAGGTTGTGAAAACAAATCTGTTAACCTTTCAGAATCTTCGCAAGTTGGGTTTCTCGTTAGGTCTAAGATAAGTATGCCTTTGTGCAAGTATGTCTAAGTTGCTACATCTTGTATTGTTATGTAACATTTTATTAGTTGTTTTGTGATTTGTTTGAAGGATGTTGTGTGTGTTGATGTGATGTGTTGCCAAATGCATCACATTTATATATTAGTTTTGTATAGTTTTTAATCGTTTATCGTTCGTTTATAGTGAGTCTTAGATACTTATTTATGTCTTGGTGTTAAACAGGTGTTCGTGGGCTAAAATGAGTAGAAAAGAGCTTAGTTGGAGAGGAGACGAGCATTCGATGAAATTGGAAATCGAAAAAGAAACAAATCTGGAAGAACTGAAATTAGAGACCCTCTAATTTCAGTATAGGTTATTCGCGGGTCTCCAGGAAGTAAAATTGAAGAAAATGACGATTTTACTCTTAATGAATTGTGTTAATTACTGAAGATGCCCCCGTGACATTTTAGGTTGTTAGAGACCCTCTAATTCCAGAAATTGTTATTCATGGGTCTCTAATACCTTCCAGACCAACAAAACGCCCATTTTCTTGGTAAAAACCTAATCAGCCGTTTGGGGGACATCATCTTCGACTTCCAGAGCAGAAAACGGGCGAAATAGAGTACTTTTTGCAGTTCCATTCATTCCGGTTGATGCCAGAGCAATCCAGAACAAGTTTTGAAGCAGAAATCATGATTATGAGCGGCTAAACATCCTGCGGTTTCTCCGGGTTAAAGATTCGGTTATTTTGTAAGGACTTATCTGTTTTGAACTATGTTTTAGGATCAGGTTTCATGAACATACTTATGTGTCTTTGAATCTGGTTGTATGTTTGACTGATTTGAACAGTTTGACTGATTTTCACAAGCACAATTCGTTATCGTTTCTTGGTTTTCTTGCACTAGGAATAATTTAACCTTGTGATTTGTGTTTTGATGTTGAATTGGGTTGAACAACTTAAACAGGATCATGTCTATGTGATTGCCTAGCTAGGTTAATTCATATTGTCTTTACAGTTACCGAGTCAGAAACCCGGAGTGACCGTTTTTCCATATTATTGTCATTTATAAAACTCTATTATCACTCGTTTTGCAGCACTGCAGCACTCTGACATTAAATTTCATAAAATTATTTTAGTTAATCTTAATTTAATTAGAAATCAGTAAATTAGCACTTTCCACAAACTCCCTGAGGTTCGACAACCCTACTTCCTATACTGCAGTCAGTTGTAGCTAAGGAGTTGTTTTTAACATAGTTTTTGATTAGCACTCGACATGCAATCATGATGCTGCTGTGGATACTGCCACAAGTCCCAATGGAAAAAGAAGTGTTGAAGATTGTGGTATTGTAAATGTTGGTGAGCAAACTTCTACAAGCAAAAGAATGAAGAAGAAGCCAGTTAGATTCAAAAGCTAGGAACTTATAATTAATGTATTCAAATGTGTGTTTAGTTTTTTCAGTAATAAGTTTTTGTTAACATCTTTGAAGTTCAAAGATATGTATGTTAAGTTTCTACAGTCTGTTTTAACAACTTTGGATGAATATATTTTTCTTAACAACTGTTGTTTAACAGCTGTTGTAGCAGTGGATGATGTTATTTTAATTTCATATGTTTTAAAATCTGTTATCCAATATCTGTTCAAACAATAGGGTCTGGACTATTTTATAGTAGTCGAATGTTAAATTTTATAATAGTAACTTCTGTTATGGTAACATTTTTTAGTTGTTTAATAATAGTAAAAATGATTTCATCTACCATAAATAACCGTAGTATTTTGTAAATTTCTATTTAGATCGTTCATCTGTACAGTGGCCATCATAGACTTTTAGGTCTCTGGACTGTTTGTAATTATGAATTTTAAAAGAGTGATATATAATTTAAATTTATAGTTATTTCGTTAGATATTGATTACAAGTTAAGTATTACAAAGTCTGTATAAACATATGCTTATATCATCCTTCAATGGAAAATTGTAATGTATCACAGTTGTTTGAAACATCTGTTAACAAGTCTTTAGATATTGTATACATTTCAACTTAGAATAGGGTTGAATACTAAAGTTTATTATTACGACATTGAAACTTAGTCTATTCAACTTTATATAATTATATTCTTTGAATGTTAATTATTGTAGTTACAAAATTATTAAAAATAAATTTTAAGTATTTATTTTTTTGTCTTTTTAATGAAACTAGAATGGTGATCTTTCACAAGGCTTATTTCTTGATGTATTTTGTTAATTCGTATATTTTCAGTGAATTTATTGAATTTCAATATATGTTGACAATTCAATAGATATTGATAAACAGTATGAAACAGATGGTTATAATAACTTAAGCGAGTTATATGTAAATATTCAATTTAATTTCTTTAAAATATTAGTTACAATGAGTAAATTTCATGTCATTTCTTAAAAAAATGTGTCATGGAAATATTATTAATTTAAAACATAATAAGTCGCCAATAAAAATTATAATTACACATTTTAGTGATGCTGATATTTTTTTAGAATTTTTATTGCTATAAAATATATGTTCATTTTTTAAAGTTATAGGAACAATAAAATACTTCAAATCATTTGTAGGTTCATTTTCTAAAACTAAATAGTTTTAATTGTTTAATTAATATAAAAATGATAATATGTAAATTTATGGTAAGGTTTTTGAGTCGTTTAATAATAGTAAAAATAAGTACATTTAGCATTAATTACCGCTGTATTTTATGTAAGTTTCCATCTAGATCGTTCATTTGTAAAGTGCCCATCATAGACTTTTAGGGTTGTAGACTGTTTGTAATTATGAATTTGAAAAGACTGATGCAATTTAAATTTATAGTTATTTCATTAGAATATTGATTACAAGTTAAGTTTTACAAAGTCTGTGTTAACATCTGGTTATATCATCCTTCAGTGGTAAATTGTAATGGATCACAGTTGTTTAACAACATCTGTTGACAAGTTATCAAATGTTGTATACCTTTGAACTTAGAATAGGTTTGAATACGAAAGTTTATTATTACGACATTGAAACTTAGTTTATTCAACTTTATATTCTTTGAATGTTAATTATAATAGTCACAAATTATTAAAAATATTATTTTCTTATTTTATTTTTTGTGTATGTAGTTGTTTTTCACTTTATATAAGCGCTCCAAAAGTCTATTATAGTATGTATAAATATTTTTCACTCTATAAGACTCAAAGAAGTTCTCATTTCAGTTTTCAACTTTATATGAATGAAATTAGAATGTTGATCTTTCACAAGGCTTATTTATTGATGTAGTTTGTTAAGTCGTATATTTTTAGTGAAATTATGGAATTTTAATAATAAGTTTTATTGCTGTCTACAATCTTTTCAATATGTGTTGACAAGTCAATAGATGTTGATAAACAGAGTATGAGACAGGTGGTTCTAACAACTCAAGTGAGTTATATATAAATATTCAATTTAGTTTCTTTAAAATATTAGTTAAAGGAGAAAATTTCCTTTTATTGCTTAAATACGTGTGTTATGGAAATATTATTAATTTAAAACATAATACATCATGAATAAAAACTATAATTACACATTTTAACAATACTGGTTTTTTTAATAATTTTTATTGCTATAAAATATGTGTTTATTTTTTAAGAATTTTTATGGTAACGTTTTTTAGTTGTTTAATAATAGTACAAATAAGTACATTTAGCATTAATTACCGCTGTATTTTTTTGTAAGTTTCCATCTAGATCGTTCATGTGTACAGTGGCCATCATAGACTTTTAGGGTTATGGACTGTTTGTAATTATAAATTTGAAAAGACTGATATAATTTAAATTTATAGTTATTTCGTTAGATATTGATTACAAGTTAAGTATTAGAAAGTCTGTATAAACATCTGCTTATATCATTCTTCAGTGGAGAATTGTGATGGAGACAGTTGTTTGAGAACATCTGTTTACAAGTCATAAGATATTTATATACCTTTCAACTTAATGTAGACTTGAATATGAAAGTTTATTATTACAACCATGAAAGTTCGTTTATTCAACTTTGCTGTTTGAATCTTAATTATAATAGTAACAATAATATTAAATTATTAAAAAAATTATTTTAATATTTTATTATTTGTATTTGTAATTGTAATTGTGTTTCACTTTGAAATTTTTGGGATTTGAACAGATGTATGACACTACACATTTCAAAATTTCGTTTTATGAATATTTCAATTAACTTTGTTCTTTTAAAAAAATATTGCCTCATCGGTTAATTTTTTTAGCCTGAAATTCAATAAACCACTGTTGTTATTGTTGTTTATTTAATGACGTTTATATTACTTCATTGTTAATAATATTTGTAAACAATTGATCTGAATTATAATATCCATTCCATATGGTAATTCGTGGAAAATTGTAATGTAAACAGATATAGTAAATCTTTCAATTCAACAGAGGGTTGAATACCAAAGTTAATCATTACGAAATTGAAACTTAGTTTATTGAAGTTTATATTGGTTGAAATTTAATTATAATAGTCACAATAATATAATGAGTAAATTTCTGTCATTGGTTAAAAAAGTTTGTCATGGAATAATAGATGTAGTTATTAATTTTAAACATATTATATCTTGAATAAAAATTATAATTACACATTTTATAGATGATGATATTTTTTTAGAATTTTTATTGCTATAAAATATATCTTTATTTTTGAAATTTATAGGAATAATGATAGAGTTCAAATCATTTGTAGATTCATTTTCTAAAATGAAATAATTTTAATTGTTTATTTAAAATAAAAATGATAATATATAAATTTATGGTAACATTTTTTAGTTGTTTAATAATAATAGTAAAAATGATTTCATCTACCATTAATAACCGTCGTATTTTTTAAGTTTCGATCTAGATCGTTCATCTGGACAGTGGCTATCATAGACTTTTAGGGCTCTGGACTGTTTGTAATTATGAATTTGAAAGGACAGATATAATTTAAATTTATAGTTATTTCATTAGATATTGATGAGAAGTTAAGTATTAGAAAGTCTGTATAAATATCTGGTTATATCATCCTTCAGTGGAAAATTGCAATGTATCACAGTTGTTTGACAACATATGTTGACAAGTCATCAGATATTGTATACCTTTGAACTTAGAATAGCCTTGAATACGAAAGTTTATTATTACAACATTGAAACTTAATTTATTTAACTTTATATTCTTTGAATGTTAATTATAATAATGATAAAATTATATAAGCACCCCAAAAACCTATTATAGTATGTATAGATATTTTTTTATTCTATAAACTCGAAGAAGTTCTCATTTCAGTTTTCAACTTTATATGAATGAAATGAAGATTTATTAGTAACAATCCATTTTTAATGAAATTAGAATGGTGATCTTTCTCAAGGCTTATTTCTTGATGTAGTTTGTTAAGTCGTATATTTTCAGTGATATTATGGTGCTTTAATAATAAGTTTTATTGCTATCTACAATTCTTTGTAATATTGTTGACAAGTCAATAGATGTTGATAAATAGAGAATGAAACAAATGGTTATAACAACTCAAGTGACTTATATGTAAATATTCAATTTAGTTTCTTTAAAATATTAGTTAAAGGAGTAATTTTCATGTTATTGCTTAAATAAGTGTGTTATGGAAATATTATTAATATTAAACATATTATATCTTGAGTAAAAACTATAATTATACATTTTAACAATGGTGATTTTTTTAAGAATATTTATACGTTTCAACTTCACAAAGGCTCGAATACCGAAGTTAATCATTATGATATTGAAATTTATTTATTCTAAGTTTATATTATTTGAATGTTAATTATTAATAATATTTATTATATTTTATTATTTGTGTTTGTAATTGTAATTGTTTTTCAGTTTATTTATAAGAGGGCCCAAAAATACTATTATTATATTAGGTATACCTATTTTTTCAGTCTATAAAAGGCAACTAACTCTTCATTTCAGTTTGCAACTTTGTAATACTTGAACCATTGAAAAGCAAACCAACCTTCTATACCTTCAGTATATAGTGTTATTTCAGGTAAATTTCCTACTCGCAGTCTTCTCCAAAACTCTCGCGATGCCTGTTTTATAAGTGATCTATATGCTAAAAGGGCGGCGTGGGCTGTTGATCTCATGGGGCTCCTCCCTAGATTGCGGGTTCCCCAAAGTGAGCTTCTATTGCTTAGATCATATATGGGTGTGGCCAAGTTGCTCTTCGGTTTGCGTACCTGCCAGCCTCCCTTTGTGGAAAATGCTGCTTCCTGTTTCGACAAAGGCCTCTGGGAGGCCATAGAAGACATTGTTGTCTGTAGGGGGCGTTTTTTGGGGACCTCAAGTGGCGGGTTGCGAGTTTACCGCTTCGACTTGTTGGGTTAGGCCTTTTTTTCAGCCCGGGATGTGGCAGCCTATGCTTTTATGCCTTCCAGATACCAGTCTTGGGGGTTGTAAGACCACATATTAAGTAACAGTGGGTTGCTCACGTTGACACAGATTATTCTAGTGCTATTGACCTTTTACAACGATCCCTTCCTAACTTTGATATTGGCGGTTTCTTTAATAAGGACACGGCCCCCAAGAAGCCTCAGAAAACTCTGGCGAATGCCCTTTATAGCCGAATCGCACAAAGTTTGGAGGAGGATTTCCGTTTGTCCCCCCGTCAGAAGGCCGTCTTGGAATGCTTGCAAAAGCCTCACACCCAGGACTTCCTTACTGTGTTACCTATCGAAGGCTTGGGGCAACGAGTGTCGGCAGTAGAGTACAGGGCAATCCTTAAATACCGGCTGATGATACCCATCTTCCCCGATGATGAATATTGCCCGGTCTCCCGCAAAGCATGCCTTGATAAGTATGGGGAACATGCGTTACATTGTAAGGAATTTCCAGGGTTTAAATATCGGCACGATTTTGTCCGGGATGCATTGGTAGACATCCTTAGAAGAGCGGGGATCTCTGCAAGAAAAGAGGCGTCAGTTAATTTTCTCACAGACCCTGCAGAGGGGAGGTCCACCTTGCACCCAACAGAGTCTTAGTTTTTGGTTGGGAAGGAGGGAAACATGCATGTGTTGATCTTACCAGGGTGTCCCCCCTAATTGGGCTTCGGGATAGTGGGTTGTGGCCTGCCAAGCGGTCATGAGAGCTGAATCGAAGAAAGTGAAAAAGCACATTAAAGCATGTGAGGATAATCAACATGTTTTCGTTCCCCTGGCCTTCGACACCTTCGGTTCCTTAGCACCGGAAGCGGTGCGGTTTTTAGCTCGGGTTAAGCGAGTAGTGCACAACAACTTTTCCACCCCTCAAGGGCGGAGGTTTGTTTTTAGCAGATTGGGATTTTTGATCCAGAAAGGGGTGGCGGCGCAGCTGGTTGCCCGCCTACCTACTATCCTTATGTAATGTTCCTTCTAATTGTATGAAAAGTATTATATTTAACTATATTAATACAAAAACTTATCCTCCACTCACAAATTGAACAGTAACCGATTTGAACAGTGATTTTCATTATCTGTTTTGTGCGAATAAGTATGATTAGTTATTAAATCTGATAAGATGTTATGGCTGTAGCTCGGTGGTGAAACTGTTTGCTTAGTATTCAGATGGTGCAGGTTCGAATCCCAGGTTAAACGGTTTTTTGCAAATTTTTTTGGTATTTTAAGGGTGTTTTGGGCTGGCCCACCCCATAACAGCTCATCAATTTTTTTACACGCGTCTTTCTCTGCTTCTCCCCCACACATATCATTCTCCCTTTTACCACGCGTCTTTCTCCTCTGCCTCTCCCACACACGTACCAGTGTCTCTCTCTCTAAAAAAAACCAACCCGCACACATATCAGTCTCTCTCTCTTTCATTGGCGCCTCCTCCGCGGCGAATGTGGCGGTGGAACCGAAGGCTACGCCGCCACTGTCAGTGACGGGTATACAACAATCGTTGGTGGCCACCGGCGGTTCAGGTATTGATCTTTGTAGGTAACGATTACTTCCGCGAAATTAAGGTAAAACCTTACTACGCTTCTTTGGATTTCATTTTTTTAACTTATATGATGAAATCTGATTTTGATTAGGTAGGTTTTGCTAGATTCAAGTGAAAACGATGTCGTGCACGGCTCTTCAGATGGTGGGTTCACAACCAATTTGACTCGAAAAGGAAAAGGCTACGCCTCCACAACTGGCTAAAAGGTTTGTGATCCACCTGGTTAAAGTTCTAAATTCAATCTATTATCTAACCCATTTTGTTATTTTACTTTTGTTGTAGATAAGTATTGGTTCATGGGGTTTTATTATCAGATATGCATCTTTAATTTTGTTTAATGTGAATTCTCTTTTTGAACTGTGGATGTAGGGTCTTGGTTATATAGATTGATTATCAAATGTTTGGTGTGAATTTGAGTAGCTAATTTAAGATTGTTTTTTTAATAATAATCATCCGATTCGTTAACCACTATTATCATATTTGGTTATTGCAAGTAGTTAAGCATAACTAAATGTGTCTTATTGTTGGTGAAAGCATGTGTAGGGCGCACGGTCAGAACTCGAGGAATTTGACAGGGCAATTTCAATGTCAGTTGCAGAAGGCAAGTGTCATCGCTAATAACTATATTCTATTTCATCCTTTGAACTTGGCAGCTGTGAGTTACTTCTAAGAATTATAATTTTTGCAGTTATTGTTATTAAAATCTGATTGAATTGAGGTTTAACATTAATCATAAATGTTTTTGCATATATATAGAGGAGGAAGGGTAAAGGTATGTTGCAGCGTTATCGATTTGTATTCGGCTTTATTAGGCTGGATTTATAACCACAATCATAACCAATTTAGAGGCCATTGTAAACGGAACCTACACAAACACCAAATGGGTTCAAACGAATAAGATGTAGATCTCAATATATATTTTTATTCACAATCATCATCACACATTTTTGTGTACCAAATCGATAACCCTGACCATACACAATTACAATCATCCGGACAGTAGGGTCGGCTAACCGACAACTCTTAGTTTGGCTTTAATGTCTTCTTGGTTTGATAGAATAGTGACCTTTATTTTTCTTATGTTTTCGATTAACATGGCGACGGGTGAGTGATTAGGATTTGGACCGGTCAAACCTAGGTCAAGGGGACGAGAGACTGATATATGAGGTGAATAATATAAAATCATTGTATTGGTTAATATCTTTAGTTGTGTTTATATTGTTATTAGGATTTAAGATCAGAGACTGATTGTTTTTGAATGTTTGAATACTTTGTTGGTGGTATTATGCTGGTATTTAGTTTGTAAAGCTAAAAATATCAACTGTAGGATGTTCTACCAGGGTATTATGGACCAGCATATAAATTACTTTTGTCTCTCAGTCTGATGTGCTCATTTGCAAAATCAGTCAGCTGCGCACACATCATCTCCGCTAGCGAATAAGGTGATCACTCTATCTGGTACCCACAACTCTGATTACTCATTTATTCAGTGTTCTTTGCTGCCAGGTTTTTACAAAAGATGCTGACATAAAGGATACAATTTGGTCATTGAATCTGGAATTCGTGAACTTATGTAAGATTCTTATTTTCCATTACTTTAACTTTATGTTTCATGTTTTTGGCTCGAAACCGGTTCGAACACTAATAACATACCCCTGCTTTCCATGAATACATGTATCATGAGATGGAAGACCAGGCGTATCAATATTAAGATAAAGAAGCCGCACCACCAATTAAAATATGAGTTATTAGCAAGTGGATACTGAATTTTAGGGAAAACAAAACCCATTTCCTGCTGGTTGACAAAGAGGTACTCCTAAAATATTCATTCAAGGTTTATTCCTTCCCATCCATGCTTCATTACCACCTCCATTCATGATTGCTATTCATATTTTGTTTATTTAGACCATTGATCATTAGATCGCGGTAGAACTTTTAAGAGATTCTGTGTCGACATGTTAACTTACGAGCTGGTAATGACCCAAATATGTTAGAATTAGGAAAAAAATTGACATGTTAGTTGACCACCGACTGCTGAATACGCACAGCTTAGCAGGCACATTGCGTTCTTTTGTTTATCACAGAGGCTGTTGTTTCCAATTTCTGTCATGAATGCGATGCAGAGACTGTTTTGAACCATTAATTTTGTTTAGTATGAATGCTGGTATTACATTTCTGTCCAAATTCTGCTGCTGAACAAACACACCTTAAGAGTTTATAAGTATTGTAGCTGTTGCTGTGATCTTTGTTTTGCGCTTACGATATGTATTTTCTTTTCAAATTCTGCTGCTGAATAAACGCAATATAACAGCTTATAAGTATTGTAGCACCTGAGTTTTGCGCACTTTTGTTTATTATGACTGTTGGTATGATCTTTTGTTTGCGCTTATGATATGTATTCCTGTTCAAATTCTGCAACGCCTAAGTTTTGCGCACTTTTGTTTAATAACATTGTTGGTATGATCTTGGTTTTGCACTTATAAGCATGTAAAATTTTTTTTTTGTATAGTCAAAGTCATCACAGTCGAAAGCTTCTTTATTAAATACTCAAAGTCATCACAGATTACACTCTTTAGGTATTTTGTTTATGCATTTTTTTAAGTAATCTTCGACTGTGTTTTTACAAACTTATCTAATCTAAATCTTATTATTTCTATAGGTAATGCGGGGCTGAGGAGGACATTTTTTCTACCGTGTAGCGTACCCGCGGTAGTCTGGTAGCGAAAAGATTTAATATGGATTTTTGTTTGGTAACTATGGTCAACATCTTACTTGCGTTTTTCTTGAACGTTTTAGGAAATGATTGATGAATGTTTCATAAATGTGCGCATTGTCGTTTTTGTAATTAGATCTGCAATCACTAAGGAACAAAGTTGTGAACTTTTCAGTTGCGTATATGCTTTCACAATTTTAAGCATTTTCCTTGGATTCATCTACTTAGATATGACTTTACCTATTGTTCAAACACGTCACATACTAGAATCGCGCAACGCGCGATTTAAAAACAACTAGTTATGATTAAAAATATATAAACGAACTCACAAGATAAAGATTATAAATTGATAAAAATTGGGTTATTTATAACGTAATTTTTTTTTTGTCAAGAATTTAAGGATGTAGATGGTCATGTAAAGTAATTTGTGTTCCAGTCACAATTGATGTTGACCAACCCACGATGTGGGTGTTCTAACAAAACGAATCGATAGTGATTCCAATCAAAACCGAATTCCTATCTATCACAACAAACTCTCTATATTTTCTCTATAATTATTCTAATAACACTACTTTTTCTCACTTCTTTCTATTTAATAATACTTATTCTATACTTTTATCATTACTTTTTGTCTCTCCTTTACTCACAACCATTTTCAAAAATATTAAAAAATTATGGAGGATGAACATTGTCACCTCCAAATTTACTGATGAACAGTGTCTCATCTATATATTTTCTCTCTCCTCTGCTCACAACCACTTATAACCACTCTATATAATATGGAGGCCTCCCTCACACTAATATGAAGGCTCTATGAATGTGAATGCTCTAAACTAATAATCAACTTACAAGATATTTAAGGAAATCTGTTCGTACAACCTGGCGTGGTCTTCCTCTGCTCAATGTCTCCGTACCCATTCACTCCACTCCACCCTTTTCCTTTTCAGGCCTTTGTTTTTTTCTTTTTAATATGATATACTACTTATTTTGTACAAATATAATAATTAATAAATACTACTTATTAGTAATGCGATATTTACAATAACTTTAATAAAATAATAAAATTAAATTATACTGATTACAATCAAGTTTAGGGCCCAGAATCGATTGTAGCAAACAATTTGTGAAACATTAAAGTGAAGTTCTTTTGTGTTCTGAACAAACACGTACAATTTTTTTTTGTTTATTTTATTAAATGTATCAAGATGAACAAAGGCTTAGTTTGTTTATTTTTGTTTCTGAACGTTCGATAATGTGTTAATTCGTATGATTGATAGTTCATTATGGTCTTTAATTTGTATATTTTGTTTGAATGCTTCAAAATTTCTACTAATTTTGTTTGAATGCTTCAAAATTTCTACTAATAATATATATCTATGTTAGCTGATTAAGGGAGAGAGATGTCTACATTGGTAATTTTATCTAAATTTTAAGATGGGAGACCAAATGCCTCTTTACAAATCTCTAATTTTTTGCTCTTTTTTCCTTTTATACCCCTCATGTACAACCTTTAATGCCAATTATACATATCTCTTAGAAACAATCAGCAGGTGGTATTCAGTTTTAATAGTTGCATGTACTCAAATGTCCAGATTTGGTCATTATAATATTGGATCAATATACCGGATGTTTTACATCTGTATTCTAAAAAGAGAGTATATAGATTCTTGATCTTGGATATGTTTTAATCTTTAGGCATCTTAGTTTTTGTTAATCTTATAAAATGCAATCTTCAATTCATTCTCAACTATTGCGGTCTATGGTGCAATCAAATCCACGAATACCACATGTACGAGATTTTTGTAGTTCCTTTTCTTTTATCTTTCACATGTATGTATATTATAAATTATGCCTTTTTTGTTACACGGTCTAAACGCAACGTAATTGGTTACAACCCATAGACCGCATTTTCTTATTTGCTTTTAGAAACCATGCTAAGTTGCTTCAACTAATCAACGAACCTGTTGAGGCTTTAGAATGGCAATACGGTCATTTTCTTATTTTATGTGTCGACAGTATTTGATGTTTCAATAAGGCTGGTTCATGTGATAATATTACTATTCGTACTAATCTGCCCTTTTATTTAAATAATTGGTGAATCATTTAGGGGTCTATTTGATCAAAGAGATTAGGAATGCCGGCTGTCTATGCCTTCGACGCGAGAGATATTGTGAATCTATGGTTGGTAGCACGGGGTTCTCGGAAATGGAAAAGCTTGTTTAATCGGTGGCGCAGGTAGCTTTATGGAGCATCTGGAAATGCAGAAATGAATTGGTTTTTAACCAAAAGGTGCCAAACTTCAACAGAGTCAAAGAAGAGATTAGGCGAGCGAGATTATGTGGATCAAAAATAGGGTCAAACTAAATGATTTTAATCGGGAATTTCTGTGAATGGATATATACTTGTAGCAGCAAATCGGCTCTAAAAATACATTAAATACGTTGCCCAACACGCGTCAATAAAACATTACGTACCCGTAGCAACGCGCGGGCATTCTACTGGTTTAATTAATGTAAGTGCATTTTATATTACGCATCTTTAATATATGTTCTTATTTGTTCATTTATGTTCACAAAAGCTTGTTTGTGTTTGTTGTGTGCGTTAACATTATTTTGCTTTTGTTTGTATCTGTTTCCTAAAATTAACAAACGAATACAACCACATTCATTTCCTTAACGAACGCACACTAATAAAAACTCGCGTTCGGTGAGTGAACAATCAACAGTTTGTGAACACATTTATTCCCTTAACAAACAAATATGAACAAGATCTTGATCATGTTATTTCGATACATTTTCCGCCTTAAATTTCAAGCTTGATTTGGATATAATATCCAAGAATTTAACACTAAAATTTTTAAACAAACACATACAATGCTTGCTAGTCTTATTGTTAAGTGGTCAAAAAAGAAGATTTGTCAAGGAGTGAAACTATTCACACGAGGACTACATGTACAAACGAGATACCGTAAAAGTTTTATGGAAGAGGCGAGTTTTATAAAACACGCAATAGTTGTACGTTTCCCGTCACAATCCTATGATCAATTCCCGACACGACTCGTACATAATAACGACTCAAATATGTAAAAGTGAGGAGGCAGGAGGGGGGTCCTTGGGAGTATTACCGGGAATTTAACAATGATGGTGGTCTATGCTTGTCTCTTAAAAGTAAAGTGGTATTGACAAAGTTAACATGACACAACATAACCCACACTTGAACTTTTAGAAATATATAAACAAAGGTAATGTACCTTGAAACCTTTAAAAAGTATCGTTTGACGGAAAGTTTGTTTATGTTTAGTAAAGAAGCTTCGTTCTCGAATCGGTCGAGGTCGGACTCAATTTTTTTGGATAGGTAGTGGCTGGAAGATCAAATCCGTGGGGCCGAATTCAACCCGGACTCAAGTTACCTATGAAAATCACAAAATTTCATAACTGCGTCAAAAATCGGTGAGGGCGGGACCCTAAAGGAGTTGCGCCCCTGTTTACGTTTATTTATCTAATAAATAAGCAAACACGATAGTTTCTTTTTTCTCGTTTGATTATGTGAAACAACCTGAATGAACATTCATTTGTATTTGTTAAATGTTCTTCATTTACCTTAATTTGAATGAACATTCATTTGTATTTTCATTTGTATTTGTTAAATGTTCTTCATTTAAAAAACAAAAAATGTTCTTCATTTACCTTAATTTGCAGCTGTATATTTATAATGGTTACTTTTCATTGTTTAAATATTCATTCACATTCATTTTATTAATATTAGTTTAAAATAAATTAGGCATTCATATTTGAAATCCCTTTGTTTAACCATTAGTGATAAACCCAATTTTAGAAATGACTAATTTAATTTGCAATCCCTTCATTCGTCATCCAGCAACGATAATCCTTGTTTACCATTTAAACCTTTAAAGATTCGATTGGTTATGATGGCCACATTGAGGGTTAGTGTCTTAGTCAGGTTCCTGTTACGGGTTAGAGCAACCACTACTCTTCCACTCTTTGAAATTAATTAATTGGGGTTGGTTTCTATCGTTACTAGTTAGGAGTCGCAAGGTCATGCATGCATGTTAATTTCCTCTTGTTTGGTTTGTACACACACATGATGTTTTGTTTGATTTCTAGTTTGCAATTGCTGCTACTATAGACGTGTTTATACGCGGTTAGCGATTCAATGTCATTACCACTAACCAATGCAGACACGTTAATATTTTTAGCGAACTAACATAAATGATAAATCACGTTTAGTTGTTCATGCCTTTTTTTCCTTACTTTTGTTTTGTCAAAGTTAATATAACGAAAACAAACATGTCCCTCTAACCAACAGGATAATAATAGAAAAGTTTTGGTTGAAACATATATCATTTTTTTCAAATAATACATATTAGTGGAGAACACTTCTTTTTGGTTACTTAAAGTAACGAATAAGTTTAATGTCCCAAACTCTTTTTGAAATTATATTCGGTAATGTTTTTATTAATCTATATATATACTACTAGTTTATTCTCTGGTAGGGTCCAGAATAGATAAATCTAATATGAAGTGACAAAATTTGTGTACCATAAAAGGAATAGAACGTTTTTTCAGTTTCTTCTAATCTTGTAACCAAGTTGTTATCCTATTTAACTATTACAAATACATTCCTATAATCTACATCTACATAAGTTTTACATAATCACATATACATACATTACATACAATTATAAAAGTATAGTTTATAATTCTAATACCCTCCCTTAAACTAGACTTTATTGTACGTAACTAGTTTAGGATAGAGTTGAAGCCTTCCGATCCATAGGCTGATGATTGACTTTTGGTTGTTATTCTCGTTCAATCGATTCGACCTGTTTGTCATTCATTCTTGTTCAATCCGACACCAATTGAAAGTCTTTCTTGATGGAGACTGCATTTATTTGATCTTTTTTTATAACCGATGTCTTCTCGTACTGACTTCTATATTCGTTGTGTCGATTAAAGTCTTCATTGGTTCTTTTTTAATCTGATCCTTCTTATTATATATATATATATATATATATATAGGTATATATATATATATAGGTAGAGGATCCTGTAGGAAAATTGGTTTGTGTGAGAAGTGTAGGAAAGATTAAGAATTGACATGTGGCCATCATGTTTTTTATTTTGGAATGATGTTTTGGGTTGTTTTGGCTTGAAAAACACTTAACACAACAATATACAAAAATTTAAAACACAATCCAATATATTATAGTCATTAAATTTAAATTACAGATAAAACACCCTAGTAATTACTTAAAACACTCTGCTAAAGTGTTATTGACATAGTGTTTTAAGTTTTAAGCCTAAAATACACTGTTTTCGGTTATTAATTGTTATGTTTGTTGTTTTTCTAAGCAAAACAATCCAAAACATCATGAATACGTCCAAAAAATGATGCATACGTCCAAAAAATGATGCATACATATCAATTTTTAATCCTTCCTACACTTCTCACACAAACCAATTTTCCTACAGGAACCCTCCTCTGCTTCTTCATAGAAGGATACCATGTAATCAAGTCCTGCATATATTATTTCCCGATCCATATTTTTCAATAAAACAGAGTATATTCTTTTCTTTCCATATTTTGTGTGATGCTCTGTTTTGGGCAATGTTCTGTCTTCCTTTTTTTTCTTTGATCAAGACCCGTTTCGTTCGTATTATCTCCGTTCATATATGAGAGTGTATGATCTCGGTGTCATATATGAATCCGATTAATTCCTTTTTCCATATATGAGAGTATGAACTCGGTTTCAAATATGAATCAAATTAATTATGTTATTCGTCTTTGCTTATTTCACACGATTCTTGTGTTTCGATGATGATTTTGACGTGAAATTCCGATTCTTTTTCTTTCCTCTGTTTCTTGATCAATCTTCTTCTTCAATTCTTATGTGTAAATTCTAGATCGTTTTCACAAATTCTTGATTCTTTTCGATTCGCGTAGGGGTTTTTCAATCGTTGTCCAAGAATCGTAGCCATGCTCTGATACCAGATATGTTGGACATCAAGAATATACAAGATCATATGCATAATTATGTGCAGGGAATAAAAGACTTTTATTGATCCGATAATATGGAACAACCAAAAGTGATTACAAATGAAGAGAATATGTTCTATATATACAAATGAAGAGACATGTCGGTTGACTTTGTTGGTTGATTCCACCGCTTTGTTTGGCGCCAAGACAACCGACTTTTAACCGTTTTTGTGATAGGGACAGAACTGTCATTTCAGCCTTTTGTATCTTTGTTTGTATTACTGCTGCACGTTTTCTTCTTGTTTGATTATCTTCATCGGTTTCTTCTAATCTTGTAACCAAGTTGATATCCTATTTAACTATTACAAATACATTCCTATAATCTACATCTACATAAGTTTTACATAATCACATATACATACATTAAATACAATTATAAAAGTATAGTTTATAATTCTAATGCAACTGAGGTTTGTATTTTCTTGCCATTTCCATTTATTTTGTTAACTCAATTCATTTTTTCAAGTTAAATCAGGGTTATATGTGTCTTTTTACGTGCACAAGGAATTATTGATACATCGCACAAGTCTTTGATCCTAAAGGCTACTTGACATAAATGGGTTGTGCATAATGTTGGAAATATGGTGAATGGATGATATTGAAATTATAATTATAATTTATTAAATTATAATTATCTATAATAAAGCTCTTAGTATGGTGAATTAAAAACTAAACTCTTTAGTAGAGGTTTAATGTCTTTTATTAGAGTTTTTATTTCTTTTAATTAGAGATTTTATGTCTTTTATTAGACTCTTCATACATTCATGTTTCTTGTATACATATTAGGCTTTGTGCCTCATTTGAAAAGAGAAAAAAATATACACTAAGAAACTCTTGCAACACACATACACTAAAAACACAACTCGAAAACATAGCAGTAGCAACCAAGTTCGATTATTTTTCAGGCAAGTGGGATAGTCCGGCAGTGCACCACCACTGTTTTCGAACCGGTGTACCCTGGGAACAGACGACGAATCTGTTTAAGGGAATTGAGTCAAACACAAGCCCAGTTCACGTTGATGCTTTCTTCTTCTATTACAATGTAAGTTTTCAAACACATAAAACATCACTTCACTCCTCTTATATCCCAAAATACTCATGTGATATTAAATTTAGAGAACATGAAAAGAACAAGCAACGATGACATAGGAAGCGACACACACTTTGACATTACTCCTCAATTCATAAACATATATATTAGCAATGTTTTACATTGAGATGAGTGAAATTATATACAGATGAATGAAAAATCACATGACTGCTTCATGATTTAACATTCCACTCTTTGGTATAAAGTTATATTCTTGATGGTTAAACTTCTAGGTTGGCAAGTGACCTGAAACTCAACCAAATTCAATTTGCGTGGTGTTAAAATTTGCTAAACCTAAGTTAGGTGATTATGTTTTCCAAGAAAGAAACTTGTCAGGCTTGTTTTATCTAAGTCTTAAAGTATAAATCATGGAAAGTGTTTGACAATGTGTTGTGTTTATAATTATTGATATATTTTTTTCGGCTTTTACTCCGGTTCAATTCTTTAATTTATTAACACTATAATCGTTTTGTGTAATATAGTGATGATAAGGTACCGATATTGTCCAAGGATACTTGAGCTTTTAGTACTAAGCCTTCGCTAACGTCTAGTCAATCCATAAGTAAAGGTTAATACTGTGGCTCATAAATAGAATAAAACAAAAAGATAGATTTGTAATCAATGATAAGAAAATGGGTGTTTGGGATAATTGTTACCTCTTGATATTTTGTTAACTAAAATTTACCATGGATCACAAGAGCTCAATTTTTATGTGGAAAGTTGTATTCAATTAAGGCCATAAAGTTGTGGAATATTTTTTAGGGACCCTCGCACACTCCACCATATTGGTTTGAATTAGCAAGGAAACCCCCCGCATGGTCGGATCAAGCCACAACAATATTGCCGAATCAGCAGGGAAGCTATAGACCATTTTGGGTTTAGTTTTAACTAAGAAAATAACATAAGGAATTTATCCCACCCAATAGAATCAACATGGTAACTATTCAAAACCGAGTTTTAGTATTAAAAATATATTAGTTTTTAATCCTTAATAAATCAAGTCCATGGTGTCTTAATCCTACCTCCACACCAACGCAAGAGCTTCCAAACCCAATGTCCCATACCAAAACCTTTAATGCCCTTCTCGAGATATCAACGTATCTGACCCTATATAAATGAAGAAAATATGAATGTTCAGCACTAGCAGCAACATATGAGTATTAGTTGGTTTCTAAGGATTTTAGAAGAAACACGAATGCCTCACACTATAGACAACATCAATGTTTCACTCACTTTTATTATGTTATCTCTTACCTAATGTCATTAATCAACAACTTGTTTTAGTTAGTTCCCCATCAAGAGATTTATTTCCCTCAAACACACACAAAAACCTTAGCTAAGAATGACCACTAAGATAGTTTTCACCAAGCTTGAAAATCCTAACCGACCAGATTGGAGTTTCGGGTCCCAAATCTGATCAAAAGTCAAACAATCCAAAAATACAAAGATTAGGGATTTACCTTTAGCCACAAGGACTCGTGCCCATCAAATCCGGAATGATCTTGTTCTAATGACTCTTCAATCCTTTGTAAACCCTAACAAAGGGGTTTATCAATTTGGTTTAAAATCATCAAAACCCTCGTATTATTAATCGAAGTTAACCTGAATCGAGATTCCAACCACGAGACCGCCTCCTCTTCCACTCCTCTTGATGTTCTCGACCACAAACAAGCAAAGGGGGCTCCCCATTGTGGTCGTTAATGGGGTTTCCCATTTGCGTAGTTTGCCACTTGGTACGAATGGCCCCTTCTATTTCATCGTTTTGCGAATAAAGCTTAAAACCCGACAATCATTGCATATACCAACTTTGTGTTGAGAACTTATACAATAATACAACAACATCAAGACCCAAGGGAAAACTCGGCTTGGGATGTTACATCTGGTGGTACCAATGAGTGTAGTAAGATGTTCTCTCCCAATAGTTCGGGTTTCAGTCTCGTTGTTGGCATTAATGTAATATTTAGGAGTAGACTTAGCGGGTGTGTGAGTTTCTAGTTATAAAAAATATATTTGGTGATATCAAATGTGTAATATAGTGCAACACATTGCTAACCATTAATTTAAAGTAATATTTGTAGAAAGTGTAAACATTCTCTATATATTAATTCTACGACAGATCTACAGTAAACGAATATTTTATTTATATTGTTATTTATTGTTATTTTATTATAATACCAAATATGAATACGGTAATGTTTTGTTTATTTTATTATTTAATTTTATTTTATTAGTATATTATATTGACAATTTAATAGTAGGATAGGTTTTGTAGAGTATTATAATTGGCCCACCTATTTGAAGAAAATTGCTAACGTAATTGAAGATTATTAGCCCACGTAATTGACGAAATTGCTAGATAGCGGTATGACACTTATTGTCGCTAATAATGTTATTTTTAATATCCACCAAACCTATAACGACACGAGCGTCCCGCAGCGAAGCACGGGTAACTAAAACACTAGTTTATATTAAAAAGCCCTACAAATTAAGATTATGGAAAAAATTGAACTTTTATCTCTTCAGTTTTAGAAACAATACAGTGAATGACTTATGTATTTAGTGATAAAAAATGAGTTAATTGCCAAAATGGCCCCTAAGGTTTTCCCCAAATTGCTTGTCTGGTCACCAAACTTGATTTTTATCACTGGAGCTTCTCAGAGATCAAAAAGTGCCAAAATGGTCAATATTTAACTGAGTTTTTAACTGAGTAATAAAAGTCAGTTAAGTCTCAAGGGCAATTTCGTCATTTATGCCCTCAGGGGCCAAAATGGCAATTAATGGAAAGTTATAAAAAAAATAAAATTCAAACATGTTTTTTCGAACACGTTTTTTTTAACACGTTTTTTTTTTCGAACACGTTTTTTTTCGAACACGTTTTTTTTCGAACACATTTTTTTCCAAACACGTTTTTTTTCCAAACACATTTTTTTTCGAACACGTTTTTTTCGAACACTTTTTTTCGTACACGTTTTTTTCGAACACGTTTTTTTTTCGAACACATTTTTTTTTCAAACACGTTTTTTCGAACACGTTTTTTTTTTCGAACACGTTTTGATGTTCAATTCAAGCTAGTCCGTGAAAAGTGCATAACAAGTAAGGTAAATTCAGATTACGTAAATCCCGATTAAAAACATCACCAAATACAACAAGTCTTGACCTCCTGTAATCCATGCATGAAAATTGCGGGTGTCTTGCTTCTGAAACAGATTAAGAAGCTTGAATTCCGTGTCGGTTGAAGCATTCCCTTTGCTTATCACCCATTTTCTGTGATGCCAAGCTCCATAAGACGTTCAATTCAAGCTAGTTCGGAAAAAAAAAACCGTGTTCGAAAAAAACGTGTTAAAAAAAACGTGTTTGAAAAAAAATGTGTTCGGAAAAAGAACGTGTTTGAAAAAAAAACGTGTTCGAAAAAAAAAACGTGTTCGGAAAAAAAAAAACCGTGTTAGAAAAAAACGTGTTCGAAAAAAAAAACGTGTTAAAAAAAACGTGTTCGAAAAAAAACGTGTTCGAAAAAAAACGTGTTCGAAAAAAAACGTGTTCGGAAAAAAAACGTGTTCGGAAAAAAAAACGTGTTCGAAAAAAAAACGTGTTCGAAAAAAAAAACGTGTTCGGAAAAAAACGTGTTTGAATTTTTTTTTTTTATAAGTTTCCATTAATTGCCATTTTGCCCTTGAGGGCATAAGTGACGAAATTGTATTTGAGACTTAACTGACTTTTATTACTCAGTTAAATAGTGACCATTTTGGCACTTTTTGATCTCTGAGAGGCTCCAGTGATAAAAATCAAATTTGGTGACCAGACAAGCAATTTGGGGAAAACCTCAGGGGCCATTTTAGCAATTAACTCGATAAAAAATTGAACTTTTATCTCTTCGGTTAGCATACCGGGCCTGAACCACTAAACATCATTATGTGTACACCATTATGTTAAATGTGTATGTGATTGTGTCCCTTTGCCCATCGTTCGACAACATATTGTTGAGAATTTCTTTCTAAAAGTTTATTAACTAAAAATAATATCTTCTTATTAAAACTTTGTTAGACAAACAATGATGAAAAACATAACATTAATGGTCAAAACAAATTATTTAGCTAATCTTTATTTCCATGACAAGAATGTTTGTATTAAAAATTTGGTTGGATTTTACTCCCCGTTGTCATACATTTAAGTTTTAGTGCCGAGTATTTTTGTTGAATTATTAAGAGTGACGAGGAACATAGTGAATTTTTATGTTGAATTATTTAAAGGACATAACAATTTTTGTGAGTTGAAAATGTCCATAAAGTTGATAACATGGATCAATGGGGTGGGTGGCAGAGTGGGTCAAGGGTAAAAAGGGCAATTCAAAAGATCCAACCTATAGTCGAACCCTCGTGCGTCCTCTCGATCATTTGCTCCCTTCTTTTTCATATTTCATCATTAGTCGCATGCCCCTCCTCTTAATTTAAGCCTCGCTATTCATACTCACGCCTTTAAATGTTGATTTGTTAAATATTATGTTGGGAATAAAAAATATATAGATTAGTAACTCAACCTGACACAAAATATTTTTTGTCTAACGGTATCTTTGTGTATAAAGGATGCATCTTTTCAAATGGTTGATGAATCGTGTATTACTCATATTACTGTACACAACGATGTAGAATTAGAACTAGATTATATTGTTGTTAAAAAATAGGTATCTAACTTAGAGGCAACCCAATTATCCGAGTTTGAGTATATAAATTTGGTTAATTTTATTTTCATATATAAAAGTATATTTTTATGAATTTACCTTTTCTTTCCCCCTGGTTCGAGTGATCAGCTAAAATTTATATAAGAGCATCTGGAAAGTATCAAAGGGATCTTAAATAATCAAAATTGGACAGCGAATGAGATCTTTGTTATTTATTTATTTATTTATTTATTTATTTATTTATTTATTTTTGTACTAGAGACCGGTTGAACATTTTGACGACTTCCATATTTTTTTTTTACTTATTTAGCATGTCAACTGCTTAAAATTAATTTCACAAACTTGTTCTTTTTAAGAATACACAATTTTAAATATATTTTTCCATAACATATAAACTTACTAGCTTTTATCCCGGAGCGTCCCGGGTTGAAATATCTAATATAACATATCAATTTTACATATGGAATAAACTGATGCGTTTTGCAGTTAAATGCAGGAAAACTGTAATCGATTATTCTAAAAAGAACTAACATGAAATAAGAAAAAAAAAAGTTATTTATTGAAATAGTATTATAATAACCATACATATATTTTAGTTAGATACTATAAAGTTTTTAGTTTATGATGGTGCACGTATATTGCAAATATCGAACGCATTAGTCTAAGGGTTATGTGATGCGTTAAAAAACTCATGGGTATATGATCGGGTATATAGTTCGGGTATTTGGGTATGTGGTTTCGGGTAATGGGGTCGGGTATCACCTAATCCCAAACCTGACCCAAACCCACAATTTTTTTTTAAACTAATCCCAAACCCGACACAATATCTGCCAGGTTACAAAAAAGAGTCATTTTTTTCTCCGTTTTTTATATAACACTATGGTACTCGTTGGAAAGATAATAAAACGCTCGTTAATTTGGTGTAATTTTTTTCTTTAAAAAATCTCGTATATAAAAAATATTAACGTTTAAAAGTTATGGGATAAAACATGAGAGAGAAACTGACCCGGACCTATTTAGGCTAAAGCCAAATCACTAATCATGTTAAGATATTATGTATGCTTTTCAACCTACTATTACATATAATAACCCGCTAACTACATATATATTCACAGATGTAGTCAGTTTGGTAAAAGTCTTAACTTTTTTTGTATTTTGATTGGTGTTCCTAGAACATTGATTACAAAGGTTGCTAAGCCGATTAGATGTAGCCTATGATTCTTGGACATCAGGTAAATCACTAGCTGAGACCACATGTAGTGGTAGTATGAAAGGGCGTTAAAAGGGGAATTTAAGGCCCTTTCGCTCCCCAAACACCGCCCTGCTCGGCGCGAATTGGGCGTTAATGGGGCAAACACGAAATATTTAACGGGGTGTAATTTTTGGCCTCTCCAATCATATCATGCCACTTGTCCCTCTCCAACGGTAATATGACCGTTAATGTTTTCGACTGTTTAAAAAACGTTTTTTTTATTCAAAGAAATCAAGTATTTAACACTCTCACACCACCACAACTTTTATACAAACACACAACACACCATTTCATTTTATAAAACAAACACACCACACCAATCTATTTTCATAAAACAATGAGTTCCTCGACATCCTCATCATCCGTTCTGAATTATTATTACAAAAAGTTTTTAGGCGATACGGGTGATTCAACCGACGAGGAGATCGAGCAAGAGGTGATTATAAGTGCTTATGAAACAAGTTAGTAATTCTCCACATCCTATTTTGCGAATAAAATATATGGAATGCGACCGCTTGGAGACAAACGCTCGTTTAATGAAAAATTACTTTGATGAAGAGGCGACTTATCCAGACCCAAAGATTTTTAGGCGTTGTTTCTGGATGAGCAAACATTTATTTCTACATATTTCGGGAGAATTGGAAAATGCGTTTGATTACTTTAAGCAAAAATCGGATGCGAGAGGGGCGCTTGGATTTACCGCTATCCAAAAGTGTACTTCAACACTACTTATACTTGCATACGGGAACGCGACCGACATAAACGACGAGTACTTAAATCTGGCTGAGAAAACAACACGTGATACCTTACTGCATTTTTGTGACAGTACACTACATTTTATTAAAAATTATATTCATTCGCATTTATTTTTTACATACTTTAATGGTTTATTTATTTGTTTTTTTAAAGGTACAATACATTTGTACGGTGCACATTACCTGAGAAGGCCCAGCTGGTACGATCTACAAAAGATATATGAGGTGCATTCAAATGAACATGGTTTACCAAGAATGCTTGGGAGCATAGATTGTCGTCATTGGTCGTAGTATAATTGTCCAACGGCATAGCGAGGTCAACACACACGCGGTGACCAGGAACAACCAACAGTTATTCTTCAAGCGGTGGCTTCACATGACCTTTGGTGTCGCGGTGTCATGCAATGACATAAATGTTTTTCACCAGTCGCCTTTGTTGGAGGATTTCATTTTAGGTAGAGCACCAAAGGCATCTTTCTATGCTAATGGAAACTATTACCCATACAGATACTATTTGGCTGATGGTATATGTCCGAAGTATTCCATGATTGTGAAGACATTTAGTAATCCCTATGATGAAAAAAGAGCATATTTTAAGAAAGTTTAAAAGTCTTTGGGAAATGACATTGAGAGATGCTTTAGGGTTCTTCAACAGCGTTGGCATTATTTGAGAAATCCTTGTCGTGTATGGACTAAAGAAAAAATGAGAGATGCTATGTATGCTTCTATAATCATGCATAACATGATACTAGAAGACGAAGGAAAGACGACATGTCAAAATTATATACAAGACGCCGCAACGGAATTGCCACAAGCGACAATGTCTGAAAGAATCATCAACTCGCATGAGTTGCATAATGAGGATACCGCATGGTCGGTTCGGTATATTCCGCACGAGAGTGAAGAAGAAGCGGAAGGCGAGTTCGACGAAAGCGATGAATTTTAGTAATATGTTTGTTTTTTAGTATTATTTAAATGATTTTTTTTAAATAGTTTGTCTTTTTTTTAGTATGTTACATTTTTTTATGTTATTTTACTTTTTTTATTTATGTTATTTAAATGATATTGTACTAAATTTCAAAAAAAGAACAATAAATATCATGTGGATCCCACTAGGGGGTTGAAAGGGCTTGAAACCATTACACTCAGTTTTGATTTCAAACCCCTAGTGGGACCCACATGCCACTCGAGCAAGATGTGCACACGTAGAATTAGAAATAGATTTTATGATTTATCGAGTGTTAATCCTTTAAAAAAATTCTTGAAAAAACGACCTATTCATTTTATGATATACATATTTTAGCACTTAATATTAGATTTGTCTATCTTAAGAAGCACCCGAGAATAATCGAGTTACAAATAAAAAAATTGGCGAGCCTACGAGCGTCTCAATCGTTAACACCTTTACATAAACCCGTGAGAGGTAACTGATATATATGCGTTTGTGCGTTAACAATTTGACAAAATTCAAGGTAGTCCGTAGTAGTGACTATAGATTATACATAAAGAAAACATACGGCAACTTATGACGGACTAACGTGCTTCCAATGATCAGCCGTATAAGACTTCAATGAGAGGCCTAGCTAAACGCTAAGTACCTAAGTAACGATTAACTAATCTTAAAACAATTATATGAGTCATCCCATCCTAACAATGGGTTTGTTCTCCAAGGTATCAAACTACTCAATAAGATCTTTTTGTATTTTAGTAAAAACAAATCTTTAGGTCAAACCTATAATTAAATAAATAAATAGATTATATCTTATAATATTAAAAAAAATATATATATGTGACTGTGATATACTGTAACCGATATTCGTTTACGTACGTACCATATAAGTATCGAATATTCAAGTAATAAACACTTTTAAATAATCACACCGATATAATATATTACGCATCACTTACGGTGTGCGCATATAATGTATATATGTGTGACCCTCGGGGGGGGAGTAAAGTTGCACTAGTTTTAACGTTATTTTACTAATTTCGTGAAAATAACGTTAAAACGACGGACGGTAAATCATGCATCATGTGGTGGCGTTGATAGCCAAAAGACAAAGGGGTACATGCACTGATCGAGTTTGTCCTGATTGCTAAGTGTTCTGTGCCTTATGTCCAAAGCTTGATACAAAACCACATTGAGCCGGGGGTCTCACTGGAAGCAACATCTCTATTCTTAAGGGTAGAGGTAAGGCTGTCTACATCTTACCCTTCTCAGACCCTACCTTAGCTTTGCCATAGGTAAGATTAACTGAGTATGATGATGACGACGACGACACCGATATAATATATATTATATTTCTAACTCAAATTTGGAGCCTTGAATTTTAACTGCCATATTATGGAAGGTAATTGGGAAGAAACATTAAGACAACTTTTACTCGTATATTTTAAGTTTATTGATTTTACTCGTACTAAAACGTTTTTATATTTTAATTAACTGCTTTCAATACTATAAATAGTATTTGGTAGAGCGGCAAAATGAAGATAAAAGCTTAGGTCATTTGGTCTTGTCACACCCTTAAATTTTCAAAACAGTTTAAAAGTCAAACCAACAAAGTACAGCGGAAACCATTATAAAAGTTTACAACTCAAAACGTAATAGTTCAAATGTTTAAAAGAAAGTTTAACACAATGCATGGACCGGATGAGACACGGTGCGACCCGTGTGGGCCTAATCCATGCTGCTACGTTAGCGACCTGAGAAAACATGCTATGTTAGTCAACACATAAAGTGCCGGTGAGTTCACAGAATTTTATGTTTGTAAAGTAAGTAAAGTTCGTAAACCGGACCCCAACAATTCTTACATCTATATCTGATGCTAGCTAGACATCGTTACATGATATTAAAGCGTTATGAACCATTGCTGAAAGTTAGTAAAGGCCTTTAATACCCGCCACCGGTCATCACCCGGTGTCGTAATTTAGATAGGACAAATATGCACATGTCCGACCTCCAGTCGACCCGAGTGAGGCTTGTTGGGCCCAATAGATCTATTCACACTTTCCCCGCTATGTATTCACATATTCATGGTTCACAAGTTAGAAAAGACTTAGTGATGAAACGTCGCTTAGTACCCATGTGATATAATTTAATACCGTGGTCTAAAGTAAGTAAGTTTATCTAGCATGTTTCTCCCCCAATAGAAAACAATAAAAGTGGGGCTGTGATACTCACCTTAGGTTGCGTTTGTTTGAAAGATAATACCAGGCATGTTATGATAGCATCCCGACTACTGGAAACCTATCATTAGTAGCCTATGTTGTTTGACCGAAGTCATGTTTGCCTAGTAACCGTTGGTTGTCCAAACCGAAATTGTTTATGTTTTAAAAGAACGCTTGACATTTAACACGACCACACAAAACTCGACATCCCGTGTTGGTGACCCACAATATCAGTCTAATAGTCATATATCAGTTAACAGGTAACCGTACATGAAAAACACTTAATTTTCCATGTAACGGGTCCTATCAGCATGTTACACACGAAGGGGTCACAATAATAGGCGAAGGGTTCATATTTCATACGAATGGCTCATCATAATAGGCGAAAGGATCACGTATAGGCGAAGGATTTACTATTGCAGGCGAAGGCTTCAACATCTTAGGCGAAAGGGTCAGATCTTGGGCGAAGGGGTCTCATATGGGCAAAGGGATAAGCTCTTCGCCCCTGTGGGCAGGCAAAGGGGTGAGCCATTCGCCCCCTGTAGCACTTTTGTCTTCCAAAACCCCTCGAATTAACCCCGAAGCTTGGCCAGACGTAGCCGACCACTACTAACCCAATCTCTAGCCTATCCCCATCATGTTACATCACTTAGCACATAGACAAAACAAGTTTTGAGCATAATTAGCAAGTTTTTCCCAATTTGCCAAATATTATGGAAACATCAAATCATGCATGAGTTCTTTATCATAAAAAAAAAGTTCCTAATTAAATCACATAAATACGTGTATAATCATATGGTATTTATGCCTCAAGTCTTTATTATGATCATACACATAACCTAATCATCCTAACACTCATAACAATCATCAAAAGCATCAAAATCCCTAAAATAGCCCTAATGTTCATAAAACCTCATAATCCAAATAAACACACCTTAAACATGCTTTTGCATCCGAAACACGTTTTATCATAATTTCACATAAACATGTATTCCTAAGTTACCAATGATTGTATAACACATAATTATCAACAAGTTACCCATGTTGCATTATTGTTTTACCAACGGACGCGATACAAGACTCGTGTGCGTGTGTTTACCCAATGATCCTCCGAATCACCAAACCATAACTAATATGCGTGTAAGACCGACTCCCGGTGATCCCCCGAATCACCAACCTGACTCAATTAACCCATTTAAGTACTTTTAAAGAATGTTTTGTTAAGGTAGACTTATGTGTTTGATAAAAGTATTAACCTGAGTTTGCTGGGTTTCACATCATCCCCCTGTTAAAAGAATTTTCGTCCCAAAAATTGCTTGAAGGCGAAAGAGAAGAAAGAAAAAATTTTCGGTTCCTACATAAATAGTGACAGGTGCTGGTCTCGGGAATAGATGAGGATACTTGAGTTTATCTGATCATCCCGTTCCCACGTGAACTCTAGTCCACGGTTGGAGTTCCAACAAACTTTAACGACACAAATTTTACTCCGACGAAGGCTTTGAATCTTATAATCTAGAATTTCAATTGGTTCCTCCATAATACGCAGACGATCATCAACCTTGATCTCTTCGAGAGGAACAATGAATGTCTCATCATCCAGACACTTCTTTAAGTTCGAAACATGGAAAACGTTATCCACGCTACTGTGTTCAACTGGTAGGTCAAGTCCATATGCCACCGGCCCAAACCGTTCTAGGATTGCAAACGGTCCGACATAACGAGGGTTCAGTATACCACGCTTCCCAAAGCGTATAACGCCTTTCCAAGGAGAGACTTTCAAAAGTACATTGTCGCCGACCTGGAATTCCAACGGTTTGCGATGACGATCGGCATAGCTCTTTTGACGATGCCGCTGCCATATGATTATGAATTTGTACAATCTTCTCGGAAGTCTCGTACACAAGTTCCGGACCAGTGAGTTGGCTCTCACCCACTTCAGTCTAACAGAGAGGAGACCGACATTTCCATCCGTAAAGAGCCTCGAACGGAACTGCCTTGATGCTAGAATGGTAGCTGTTGTTGTAAGAGAATTGCACCAACTGTAAATGACTCTCCCAGCTTTTGTCAAAATCAATAACACATGTCCGAAGCTTATCGTCCAACGTTTGAATCGTCCACTCACTTTGACCATCAGTTTGCGGATGATAAGCAGCACTCATATCCAACCGAGTACCTAATGCATTATGAAATGCTTTCCAGAAATAAGAAGTAAAATGAGAATCACCATCCGAAATAATAGAAACAGGCACTTCGTGCCGAGAAACCACTTCCTTAAGATAGATGCGAGCTAATGGCTCCAACTTGTCATTTTCCTTAATAGCCAGGAAGTGCGCAGATTTGGTTAACCGATCGACAATCACCCAAATGGTATCATATCCACTTGGTGACTTCGGAAGCATAGTAACGAAATTCATGGTGATTCGTTCCCACTTCCATTCAGGAATTTCATGTTGATGAAGAAGACCAGACGGCTTCCGATATTCAACCTTGACTTTAGCACAAGTAAAACATTTGCTCACGTATGAAGCTATATCAGTCTTCATGTTTGGCCACCAATAGAGTATCTTCAAATCTTGATATATCTTGTCGGAGCCAGGGTGTACAGAATACCTAGATTTGTGAGCTTCATCCGAGATAAGCTCTCGCAAATTCCCGAACAACGGAACCCAAACACGCTCCAAAAAGTAATGTAGGTTATCTGACCTAAGCTTAAGATGCTTATCAGCACCATGCATGGTTTCAGCTTTAAAGTTTTCCTCCTTCTAAGATTCTTGCTGCGTAGAACGAATTCGGTCAGGTAAACCAGAATGGATGGTGAGCTGCAAAGCTCGAACATGACGAGTCTTAACGGATTCCTCCCGTCTTAAGGCGTCTGCCACAACATTCGCCTTACCGGGATGATACTTGATAGCACAATCATAATCATTAAGGAGTTCGACCCATCAACACTGTAGCATGTTCAAATCCTTTTGATCAAAGATATGCTAAAAACTCTTGTGATCGGTATAAATGGTGCACTTGGTACCGTACAAGTAATGTCTCCAGATCTTTAACGCAAAAACCACCGCACCCAGCTCCAAATCATGGGTGGTGTAGTTCTTCTGATGGACTTTAGGCTAACGAGAAGCATAAGAGATAACCTTCTCGTGTTGCATCAACACACAACCAAGACCCTGGATAGAAGCATCGCAATAAATAATAAAATTGTCCGTACCTTCAGGCAAGGACAAGATAGGCGCGGAACAGAGTTTAAGCTTCAGCGTCTGAAATGCCTACTCTTTCTGGGTAAGAGAGGTGAGGGGCTAAGCAATCTTCGAAAGTCCCTCAATAAAACGAGGATAGTAACTGGCGAGACCTAGGAATTGCCGCACCTGTAACAACCCGACCCGGTGGGGGCTGGTCGAAACGACATTTTGGTAACAGACTTGCACAACGGAAGCAACGATAACTAATATTTATTTGTTTATACAATATCTAATCCAAAAATATAATTACACAACATAAATAAATACACTAATAACTATGCAGGGACGAATCGTGGCAGTCGTCGAAGCAGTTAATGAGGTGTATTCCACTAGCCGATCCAATCACTATCCCGCTTATCTCTAGATGCTCTAACCGCAATGCTTATAGTCGAATCTTCTATCAAAGTCATCTAGCGATCATCACCTCTAATCCGTATCATATGAACATAATCCGTATGCTCCATAATCATCCGAATGCAGTACCTGAACACATGCTTAAAAGAGTTTGGTCAGCAAATATGCTGGTGAGTCCGTGTAAGTTGTTAAGTAAATCCAAAACAATTTAATAGTTCGAAAACAAGTTTATACAGTTAAACACATGGTGATGTACAAGTATTACACCTCAATCCTAACACGAAATCCATCTACTCCCATTATGGATTCCCTATGGCATAATATATGCCGCAACGGTCCGCAGACCTCAGTGGAGGGTTTTCCGGGCTTCCGGATCCACTGTGCGTGGGGGATTCCCCAAGTAGTACTACCCATATATTAAGTGGCCCAACTCCCTTGGGTTAATGAGTGTGCATCTGGTTTCGGGAGCCCTTGTCACATCAAGTAAGTTTACACACAAAACAGTTTACACGTACAAGCATATGTTCACCCCAAAACATTTAAAACAGAAAAAGGGGAAGTACACGAACTCACCTTTGGTTGCGTTTCACATTACGTCTCGCCGCTACATATTATTCCAAGTCAAGTTCCTATTCAAATATATGAACATTAGCGTGTGTAACCAATATCACGGTTACACGTGTGGGCATGCTTAAGTTCTTTGTCTTGAGTGAGTTAATGCCATAATCGTTATCCAGTTGTTTAATAGTTCATATAATATCTACTCGCTCAAGGTCTTAAGGGTCGCGTTTTGTGTTTGTGTCATTGGTTCATCTAAGTCTCAAGTGGTTAATTATACTCAAGAGTGTATTTATATATTTATTTGTCACACCTAGTGTCCAAAGCCTCCAATCTTATAAATGACCGAGTCATACATTGTATCTCTTTATAGTGGCTAAGTTAAAGTATATATATTATCTCTTGTGCTCAAATAATATGTCTCGAGGTCTATGTCTTATTCGTCCAATTCACAAGTATCATAACTAACATGTTAGTTGTAATATCCTATGTCCAAGAGTTCACAATCATAGACTATATCAAATTGTACTTAATGTTTCGTGTCCTTACGTTTCGTCATAAAGTCCAATATCTCGTGTTACTCGATTGACTATATTTATCAACCTAAGTTATTTATATGTTCCACTCTCAAGTCATGCCCTTGTAACTAATTAACATCTCTAGTGTTGGTTTCTAATTAATATCCTTATAGTTATTATCCGTTTCATGTCGGCTTAATAGTCATTGGTTTTCATTAGTCGAGCCCCACACGTGCACACATGGTAAATATGTATACTAATACTAATATGATCCGAGTTCTTGTTTATACCTTCCGGGTCCCTGCTAGTAACTGAGTTGACTGGGTTTCTGACCAACCTTTGACTGGTGTTGACCGAGTCAACCGAGTTGACTCGGGTCCCACCCTTTCGTCTATTCCTGCTTCTAATATTCTTCAATATTATCAACTCCACTGCCTATGAGCCACCGCCACCTGTGACTAACACTCAAACCAAACCCTCCATAACCTTCATCTTATTGAACATCATCAAACCACACCATGACTGTTGCTATAGTAACCAAATCTATTGGAACCCGAATCAGAACCCTAACAATCATCACCGCCGCCTAACACCTCAACCTACTGCTGCCACCCACTACAGAACCCATCACAACCACCACACTGAGACCAGTTCTGACCTGATTGGAGCCTGTACCTGAACACCACCGGCGCCTCCGTCTTCCTTCTCTCTCTTTTTGCTTCCTGACTTGATCTCTCTCTCTTCTCTGATCTACCGGTGTGAAAGAAAAGGGGAAAATGGTTGTGTGTTATCAGACATCCACTGGAGCTCCACCATAGAGGGCGGCAGGAGCCACCAGCCCCTGACTTCTCTCTTTGTCGACTCTCTGTTATCTCTGCTCGTCTCTCTAGGATATTATCGGGTGGGATGTGGAAACGAGGGGGTGGGTGTGTCAGAGTAGCGTCGCCGTACACCACCACCGGTGGTGGTGGTGGTTAGCCTTCCATCGATCTCTCTCTCTTTCATCAGATGTAGTGTGTGTGTGTTTATGTTTGTACAGATATTATGAGGTGGGTCTTTATGATAATATATGGGTGAAGTGTTAACATAATATGGGGGCATGTGTCACCATGTGGAAGGTGACACATGTCCCAAGTGATGAGTAATCACCCATCTCGAGTCGGTTTCGTGTATTGGTCTAATACGCATTCTAATGATATTTTATATAAATATAATGGTTCGGTTTTCTATTCCGCATAATAACGTACTAATTGTTATTCATTTTCGTTGTTTTAACCGTGAAAATTTTTGGGTCTGAAACCGGGGTGTTACATTCTCCCCCCGTTAATGGAATTCCGTCCTCGGAATTATTTTCAGACTACCCGTTGCCGCATATCCAGTGTATTCCATACTCGGTTTCAGGGTTCGAGTCCACGTGCGGCCTACATAATATTTCTCATAAGCCAAATCGTTTTTATAGTGGATCTACACTAATCCTCATACTACCTTCTTAGTGTTCCTATATAACGTCTTGTTTGCTATGATTTTCCTTGTCAAAATATACTTATCAGTCTCCCCAAGAGTTTACACGAACAACTTCCATTATCAACTTTTTGAGTTCTAACACAATGGTTATGATTTTTCATGATCTCTTCGGATCAAGGAATGGTAATAACTTCATAGAGCCTATTCATAGACTCGAATGATAACGGTTGGAATCAAACTCGATACTTAAAAGTTTAGGATTGTAACAAATGGTTTAAACTACCGATGGATTAGGGTTTGCTTTTGGTTCGATTCCCAGTCTCATTTTCGGTGCATCGTTGGTGTTTATATATAGGGTGTACCGCAGCCAACCCACCACACCAATGATGCCTTGTAAATGTACTGAAAATCTTCCCAAAAACCTGGTAGAAAACGCTCTTGAAAACATACCTTATCGAGAAATCCTACATCTTCTGAGAATTTATAACCTTAAAAACTTCGCTTAGTGTCAGTTGATCACTAAAATAGAATCTTATACAAGACTTGATTCTTATCGATATAGAATATTCTTACAGACTTTTATGTCTAATACTAGGTCTAATTCTGTCTATCATCAGTTATATCGTTGAATTCTTAACCCTTCAAAGTTTCTACAACATGTGGTGTAAGGTATGATGTTTGGTTGTCATGAATCATGGGAAGATGGATATTAGACAATATGTTGAGCTTAAACATGTCAAAGGGCCATATAACATTCTCTAATCGTCCTAGATCTGTTCCTTTTGTGAGGTTAATTTGCCATCAATGAAGATTTTACTACTGAACTTTAGACTAGGTTCTCATGTTCTAGTCACATATTTCTTATAACAGTTATCACGAATGTCTCCGCTCCCCCCGTTAAAGCTTGCCTAGACCTTTCCAACAAGTTTTATTCTAGTAACTTGTCGCTAAATTACAAGGTTATGTAACTTATCCCAAGATTTTGTCACTATTCCAGAGATAACATGTTATACTAAAGTGATGGAACCTATACTAAATCCTATAATTACTTCATGTAGAGTTCGCTTCTAGTCTCTTTGAATCACTAGATATAGTTTTCACGGTGTACAAATCTCCTCGGATCTGGTTCATTTGAACTTTGATCAATACTTGGGAATCATTTTCTAAAACCTACCACACGGTTTTGAATCTAAGACCATATTCCTGACTTAAATCCATGGGAACCGATATAAATCATATCCAAATGAAAGAACCTGGTAATCAATGGTTAATCTCTTATCCTTGGTCTAACCGGTAAAAACATGCAAAATCGCGAAATTTAGTGTATATGGACACGTAATCATAACTATTTGGTCAAGAAATAAAACTTATCGAATTAAGGACTCCGTTTGCTAGGTTGATCAAGTTAGATTTGGTGTTCTGGATTCTCTCAAGTAGTATCAAGTCTTGGTGAGTACCTGGTTCTCATGATTAGCTCACTTCTTAGTCATGGAAAGTTAGTCGAACGTAATATTCTTTACTAATAATCATAATACGCATATATATGTACTACCAAAGTCATGGAGGTGTGTCTATATATTATTACAATAAACCAAGTCGTACTAAGTTTACCAAGTTCGAAACCCTTACTATGGTAATACAAGTATATCACATAGTTATTCACAACTCTAACATAGTTTATTTCCTTGTACAACTTCATGGTTATCGTAGTTAAAACCCTTAATTTCGGCGACTCTTCAGATTTCTTAGAACTTTTTCGTGCCTGTAAATTCACATTTACATGACGTCAAGTGTAATCGTCAATTTACCTCACGGAATCATTCTAGTAATCTCCGTTGTAGTCATTATTCACTTATCACACAAAGTCAGTATACTAGTCACACTGGTTCTAAGTCCCGGTAAGCATTCTAGTGTGTTCAGGTACTCAAGTCTCGACTTATTCCGTTATTACTCTGGTCAGTCTTATGAAATTTCAAGGCATTCCCTAGCTAGGTAGTCTTAGAGCCTTAAACGTTAAGTTCTCTAAGTTTTTCTGGTGTGGTATAGGATATCTGGAGATATCCTATTTCGCTACAACCGTTGCTCTGATACCAACTGTAACAACCCGACCCGGTGGGGGCTGGTCGAAACGACATTTTGGTAACAGACTTGCACAACGGAAGCAACGATAACTAATATTTATTTGTTTATACAATATCTAATCCAAAAATATAATTACACAACATAAATAAATACACTAATAACTATGCAGGGACGAATCGTGGCAGTCGTCGAAGCAGTTAATGAGGTGTATTCCACTAGCCGATCCAATCACTATCCCGCTTATCTCTAGATGCTCTAACCGCAATGCTTATAGTCGAATCTTCTATCAAAGTCATCTAGCGATCATCACCTCTAATCCGTATCATATGAACATAATCCGTATGCTCCATAATCATCCGAATGCAGTACCTGAACACATGCTTAAAAGAGTTTGGTCAGCAAATATGCTGGTGAGTCCGTGTAAGTTGTTAAGTAAATCCAAAACAATTTAATAGTTCGAAAACAAGTTTATACAGTTAAACACATGGTGATGTACAAGTATTACACCTCAATCCTAAGACAAAATCCATCTACTCCCATTATGGATTCCCTACGGCAAAATATATGCCGCAACGGTCCGCAGACCTCAGTGGAGGGTTTTCCGGGCTTCCGGATCCACTGTGCGTGGGGGATTCCCCAAGTAGTACTACCCATATATTAAGTGGCCCAACTCCCTTGGGTTAATGAGTGTGCATCTGGTTTCGGGAGCCCTTGTCACATCAAGTAAGTTTACACACAAAACAGTTTACACGTACAAGCATATGTTCACCCCAAAACATTTAAAACAGAAAAAGGGGAAGTACACGAACTCACCTTTGGTTGCGTTTCACATTACGTCTCGCCGCTTCATATTATTCCAAGTCAAGTTCCTATTCAAATATATGAACATTAGCGTGTGTAACCAATATCACGGTTACACGTGTGGGCATGCTTAAGTTCTTTGTCTTGAGTGAGTTAATGCCATAATCGTTATCCAGTTGTTTAATAGTTCATATAATAACTACTCGCTCAAGGTCTTAAGGGTCGCGTTTTGTGTTTGTGTCATTGGTTCATCTAAGTCTCAAGTGGTTAATTATACTCAAGAGTGTATTTATATATTTAATTGTCACACCTAGTGTCCAAAGCCTCCAATCTTATAAATGACCGAGTCATACATTGTATCTCTTTATAGTGGCTAAGTTAAAGTATATATATTATCTCTTGTGCTCAAATAATATGTCTCGAGGTCTATGTCTTATTCGTCCAATTCACAAGTATCATAACTAACATGTTAGTTGTAATATCCTATGTCCAAGAGTTCACAATCATAGACTATATCAAATTGTACTTAATGTTTCGTGTCCTTACGTTTCGTCATAAAGTCCAATATCTCGTGTTACTCGCATGACTTTATTTATCAACCTAAGTTATTTATATGTTCCACTCTCAAGTCATGCCCTTGTAACTAATTAACATCTCTAGTGTTGGTTTTTAATTAATATCCTTATAGTTATTATCCGTTTCATGTCGGCTTAATAGTCATTGGTTTTCATTAGTCGAGCCCCACACGTGCACACATGGTAAATAAGTATACTAATACTAATATGATCCGAGTTCTTGTTTATACCTTCCGGGTCCCTGCTAGTAACTGAGTTGACTGGGTTTTTGACCAACCTTTGACTGGTGTTGACCGAGTAAACCGAGTTGACTCGGGTCCCACCCTTTCGTCTATTCCTGCTTCTAATATTCTTCAATATTATCAACTCCACTGCCTATGAGCCACCGCCACCTGTGACTAACACTCAAACCAAACCCTCCATAACCTTCATCTTATTGAACATCATCAAACCACACCATGACTGTTGCTATAGTAACCAAATCTATTGGAACCCGAATCAGAACCCTAACAATCATCACCGCCGCCTAACACCTCAACCTACTGCTGCCACCCACTACAGAACCCATCACAACCACCACACTGAGACCAGTTCTGACATGATTGGAGCCTGTACCTGTACCTGAACACCACCGGCGCCTCCGTATTCCTTCTCTCTCTTTTTGCTTCCTGACTTGATCTCTCTCTTCTCTGATCTACCGGTGTGAAAGAAAAGGGGAAAATGGTTGTGTGTTATTAGACATCCGCTGGAGCTCCACCATAGAGGGCGGCAGGAGCCACCAGCCCTTGACTTCTCTCTTTGTCGACTCTCTGTTATCTCTGCTCGTCTCTCTAGGATATTATCGGGTGGGATGTGGAAACGAGGGGGGGTGGGTGTGTCAGAGTAGCGCCGCCGTACACCACCACCGGTGGTGGTGGTGGTTAGCCTTCCACCGATCTCTCTCTCTTTCATCAGATGTAGTGTGTGTGTGTGTTTATGTTTGTATAGATATTATGAGGTGGGTCTTTATGATAATATATGGGTGAAGTGTCAACATAATATGGGGGCATGTGTCACCATGTGGAAGGTGACACATGTCCCAAGTGATGAGTAATCACCCATCTCGAGTCGGTTTCGTGTTCGGGTTCGTATCGTGTATTGGTCTAATACGCATTCTAATGATATTTTATATAAATATAATGGTTCGGTTTTCTATTCCGCATAATAACGTACTAATTGTTATTCATTTTCGTTGTTTTAACCGTGAAAATTTTTGGGTCTGAAACCGGGGTGTTACAGCACCTTAGTTGGTGTCTTTGGTGCTTCCCAGTCTTTGATGGCTTCTATCTTAGCTGGATCAACATGAATCCCCAATTCATTAACCACATGACCAAGGAATAACTTTAAGCTAAGGCGGAAGACCAAGTAAATCTTCAGGAAACACATCTGGAAAATCACGAACAACTGGAATGTCTTCAATCTTCTTCTCTTCCTTAGACGATACAAAAACAAGTGCCAGAATGGCGGCATAACCCTTTCGAAAATATTTATGGGCTTTCATACACGAAAAAATACTCATAGGAACACCACTTTTCTCACCATGCACCAACAAGATTTCTCCATCAGGGAGAGAAAGTCGAACGACTTTATCAAAACAAACGATTTTCGCACGATTCCGAGATAACCAATCCATATCAATAACCACATCAAAACTACCCAAATCAACCGGCATAAGATCTATGGAAAACGAATGACCCGAAAGCCCTAGATGATACCCATTCAAAGTGTGTGTTGCCTCAATTTTCTTACCATTAGCCAAATTTATCAAGTACTTAACATGTAAAGGTGTAGGCGCTATATCTAGCAACTAACTAAACCCAACAGATAGGAAACTTTTATCGGCACCAGAATCAAATAAGACTGAAGCAAAGCAATCATTAAGAAGAAACGTACCGGTAACTGTGTCTGGATCGTGGCGCGCATTCCTGCCGCCACTCCCGCTGTTACCGTCACCATTTCCATCCACCATCACCTTGCTTCAACTTAGGACAATCACGCTTGAAATGCCGAACCTGACCACAATTATAACATCCCTGGTTAGGCCGAGGAGCTGCTGGAGGAACAAACTTGTCATTAAGCTTGACTCTGCAGTTCTGAATCTTATGGCCGACCTTGCCACACTGTTGACACTGAAACATGCGGCACTGACCAGTGTGATGATAGGTACACTTGCTACACTTCGGGTAGCTTCCGAAACAAGTTTTATCATATAATTTCACATAAACATGCATTCCTAAGTTATCAATGATCGTATAAATGTTGCATTATTGTTTTACCAACGAACGGGATACGAGACTCGTGTGCGTGTGTATACCCGATGATCAGCCGAATCACCAAACCATAACTAATGTGTGAGTAAGACTGACTCCCGGTGATCCCCCAAATCAACGAACCGACTCAACTAACCCAGTTAAGTGTATTTAAAGAATGTTTTGTTAAGGTAAACTTATGTGTTTGATAAAAGTATTAACCTGGGTTTGCCGGGTGTCACAGGTCTCAAGTTTGAATCCGATCCAAAGGGGTTTTACCGCAGTGTGCTTTCGGGCGGCGGCCTACTTTTCCCTAAATTGATGATTTAATAGACTTAGACTGCCGTCATTTGTTACTGCTAATCCACTGTCAGATTATTTTATTTGATATTTAGTTAACCTTACCAATTAAGACCAAAATGTCCCAAGAAGTTTATCCATTTAAACTCAAGCTAAAACTAGAAACATTGTTAACCATAAGTCCATAATTTTGAATAACAGTTCTAGTTATATTCAAACCTTGTTTATCACTAATGTTATTATGTTACTAATTATTATTGTAATACTATTATTTATTTATAAATTAGTGCTATTAGACTATTGAAATTACTTATCTACTTGGACCCACCATTCTTCCAATTGGAGAATAAGAAGAGAGGTTGTAGAGCTATATTTATACCTCCACAAACCTTTCCATTACCACCACCACCTCCTCCTCTCTTCTACTCTTCTAAGGTCACCGGAGAGCACCTGTGTGCACTTTATAACTTACACCCGATGGCGGAAACCGGTGGTGGCATCACGGTGGCAGAAAAACTAAAAGGATGGTTCCCAGAAAGGGTTCAACTCCATATAGCCATGCTGGCTTTACAATTTGGTTATGCTGGTTTTCACGTCGTTTCTAGAGCTGCCCTTAATATGGGCATCTCCAAGATTGTCTTTCCTGTGTATCGAAACATTCTCGCTTTCGTTCTCCTCCTTCCTTTCGCTTATTTCCTCGAAAAGTACGATTTAAATTCAAATAGTTTAACAATTATTTGAACCATGTAATGAATACTGATATGATTTTTGTTCTAACAGAAAAGAGCGGCCTCCTATTAACCTTAATTTTCTTGTCCATTTCTTCCTCCTCGCCATCGTCGGGTATGATTAATATTGAATCAAATTAAACACTTGATAAATGAAGTACATTAGTTCTTGTAGTTTTTTATTTTTTTGTTCACAGGTTGTCTATAGAAGGTTTTTAAACTTATTTTTGTCTTAAAAGTCCGCTAGCAAAAGGAGCAAACTAATTTTTTTTTTAGTTTTTGCCACTTTAATATCAGGTGCCAGGTTTTTAGAGTCCGCTGCCTTGGGTAGTGAACTCCCTAAAAACCAAAACACTTTAAAAAAACCTTTCGAAAACACCTTTCATTTTGTTAAACCACGTAAAAGTAAAAGAAAAATCACATGTCTTGATGTTTTGATGTTCTATAAACTTATTTATTTATTTATTTTTTTTTTGTAATGTATCAGGATCACCGCAAATCAAGCTTTCTACTTATTGGGTTTAGACAACACTTCTCCTACGTTCGCCTCCGCCATACAAAACTCCGTCCCCGCCATCACATTCCTCATGGCCGTCATTCTCCGGCAAGCTCTCACATCCCTTTGAGACTATATATTATTTGCTGATATAATATATGATAGAATAACAAGAGAATTTTAACAATATTAATAATATTTTAACTCTTAACTAGTATCTACAAGTCTACAATCACATAAATATAAAAGTACATAACATATAAACATAATAATACAATCATATCCAAATATATCTCTAATATATAACAACGTACGTTGTGTGCAGGATAGAAAAGGTTAGATTGGACCGAAAAGACGGGATATCGAAAGTGGCTGGAACATTATTCTGTATAAGTGGAGCATCAGTGATCACCCTATACAAGGGTCCGACAATATACAGCCCATCACCATCTCTACACAGCATTAGGGAAGCTTCACCGGTGTTGCAATCACTTGGTGACGCAAATGGAAAAAGCTGGACCCTTGGGTGCATATTTTTGATCGGTCATTGCTTGTCGTGGTCCGGGTGGCTCGTGCTACAAGCCCCGGTGCTAAAGAAGTACCCAGCTCGGCTTTCTTTCACATCATACCAATGCTTCTTTGGAGTCCTACAGTTTCTAGTGTTGGCTGCGTTTATGGAAAGAGATATCAACGCATGGTTTATTCATTCGGGTGCTGAGCTCTTTAGTGTGTTCTATGCGGTTAGTCACTTAGACTTATGACCTTAGCTCATGGTTAGCCAACACTTGTGAATGATTTGGTCCATGAGTAACAACTTAACATATAATAATATGCAAATGATTATTAAGAAAAACCTCACAAATCATTTGGATTTTACTAGAGTATGTTTGTTATTAATAAACAGAAATAAGTACCTTAATCACAATTAAGTAAACCCAAAATTTATTTAGTAAAACAAATATAATTTTTCTAATCATATTTATGACGCTATTTTTTTTATAAATGAATGCAATTACAAATGTTTTTAAAAAAAGTGTTTTAGGTCTTTCTCCGGTAAAAACCTCAATACCAAACCATCACTATTTTAGAGTCGAACCAGACAAAACAAGAACCGGTTCTAACTGTGTGTAAGTAAATCGTTTTCATTTGAACTAGCACCAAAAAGGACCGCTGGCCTTGTGTTAATGCGTTGAATAAGACTTTATCTTTCTAAGACCGACCGTAATGGTCAGTAAAATTTAGCGCCCCCATCCAAGTGGATGCATTTGATTGGTGGAGCAAAAAGTAGGGGAATTTAACGCCCGTTTTCACGTGAAATATTTCACGCCCAAGGCCAAAAAAGCCCCTGGGGCGGTGTAGCTAGTGAATGGGGCGCGAATTGGGCGCCAATTGGGGCATTTAGCGCCCTTTTAACGAGCCATTACACATGGCCTAAGTAGTGAGAGTTCGTATCCATTGGTAAAAAAAATTTAGTAGTTAAAAAACAAATTAACTTGCACAAGGGAGTTGGGTATATATTTATTGTTTTTCCTTACAAAATACCATTTATCGATCAATTTACAACTTTAAACTCTGTAGTTTATTTATTTAAGCATTCAATTTTTTAATGGCATTTATTTAAGCATTATTATTTATTTCAAATCTACCCAAAAGTAAAAAATCATTAATACAATTTGTTTTAAATTTTCATATATTTGGACGTTTAAATTATTTATTACCTCATCCTCATCCGGTTTGTGAATCGGTGTCCCCATATACATAAACATGTGACCAACTCATTTTTTAAGTATGTTTAACACCTCAAACCAACATTTAAAATTACTAATATATAACTTATATCAACATGTTTGAATAGGATAAAGGGTGTTAATTATTTAATAACAATATTTTCTATATAATATATACAGGGTGTGGTCGCATCAGGGATTGCATTTGCTGTACAGATATGGTGCATTGACAGAGGTGGCCCGGTTTTTGTAGCCTTATATCAACCGGTTCAAACCCTTGTGGTTGCTCTCATGGCTTCAGTCGCTTTAGGTGAAGAGTTCTATTTGGGCGGGTACATGACTAAACCCTACCACACACGTGCGCACACACACACACTTACAATACATTAACATTATGATACATTGATTACTCATATCTATCAGACTCAAAGTTGAGTATAAGGAGCCAAAATAATTCAGGAGATAGTAGTAATGTAGTTGTAGACAAACGCACATGTACTTGCACTTGCACAACCCATAGTCTAAACATTATCTGTATTGTGGGTCAAACTACTACATACATGATCTCAACAACTATTATATATTGTAGGTCCCTAATTTATGCTAACCGTACATGGTCAAAGAATGAGATTATTTAATATTGTGTGTGGTGTGCAGGATAATAGGGGCGGTGTTGATCATAACCGGATTGTATCTTGTGTTGTGGGGAAAGAGCGAAGAAAGGAAGTTGATGCTACAAAAACAGCCCGCATTGGGTCAATCCGCGATAGACCATGGTGTACCAAGGTTAACGGGCCAACCCAAGTCCTCGATCACTCAACCTTTACTCCCTCAATCAACCGAAAGCGTTTGATCTACGTAACACTTACGGTTTTTTAACTAGTGTGTGCTTTTGGAACTTGGAAAGAAAAATTATGGAAGATTTATGCATCTATTATGTAATAGAAAAAAAAAACGTTTGGTGTGTTTATTGGATTTGGGTGTTCCCGTTTTTAATTAGTATTGGAATGATTAGATTTAATATTACAATATTCTACTAGTTAAGGTGTATTTCAAATTGTGTAATTTTGGTTTCTTGAAAGAAGTACCGGTTATCACAACATGTAAATATATTGTATGATGTTTGTATAATATTTTAAATCTACAAATTTTTATTCTAAAGAGATATGGTGTGTATATTCATGATGGTAGCATGCCATCCAACTTTAGAGAAAAGGAAACTGAGAGGAAAGAACATATAATGATTAGTGTTGCTTAAAATTGGGACCATGGATCATTAACTATAATTTTGATGTCATGATGAACCAAACAAGATTTGAATACCAATAATATCATACCATACCATATATTACTCAGATAAACATATTCACTTTTATAAAAACCAACAAGAATTACAAGTGAGCGGCGGAAGCTACATCTTTTTGAATAATAAAGCATACTCTATTAACATAAAGCTTGTGTCTTTGGCCGCAGTAGAGTTACTCTGCACCACCCTTTGCACTCGATCTAAAAACCGGATTATTTCGGGAGCAAGGCCCCCAAATGTATAGGAGTTTTGATTATTTATCAATACACTTTAGTAGGGGGGAAAAAAAGCTTGTGAACTCGATTAAGTGTATATTTAGCAGGAAGGAGTACGTAACATCATACATGGATCAACCCAGACGAATACATAGTCCGGACAAATCCAAGGTTGGACGTAATTGTAGAGGACGGATTTTGACAAAAACACAGGATTATACGATCATACAAGTTGCTAAACCAGGTGCGGAAACCCTAGCTTAGAACAAACTGAAGTAAACTCAATCAAAACACAATCAAGATCATTTTAAAAGCTTTTCATAGATTAACTTGTTCAATTAAACCTTTACAGACTGATAATAGTTAATCTAGACCTCAAACAGACAATCTCTAACCTCTCAGGAACACACACACAAAACACACACTTTCTATGACTCGTTATACATTACAAAAACTCAATTTCTATTTATAGCCTCTGCACATTCGCCCAAAGTAAGTGGTCGAATGTAGCAGTTTTCCACATTCGCCCAGTAGCACTGGTCGAATGTGTTCTTCTGTGCATCCCTGATCTTCATTCGTCCATGACAATCTTCCTTCGCCCCTTACTAATCTTCCTTCGCCCCTTCTGAAACTCATTCGCCCATTAACACATGTTAGTATCTAATCCTTAGTCGCAAAACGGCATCTACAAACTCCCCCTCGACTATTGATTAGATCTTTTTCTATCTTCATCCATGGCTTTGTTCAGCAGCTTGATTCTAAGAATACTCTTCTGTTCTTTCGTCATTTCCGGCTCTAACTTTCTCTTTACCGGCTTCGACACATTCGCCATCTTAACCTTCTTGCCAAGCTTCCCTTCCAGATTGCTTCCAGCATTGATATCATAAGCAAAGCAAACACCCACAACTTGTGTGTATTTCCTTGCTTGATCTGCATCGTTTGGCTCATGATGAATCGGATTATAGAATAACATGATGATGTCTTCGAAGGTGCAATTGATTAGCCACATAGGATCAAATACATGCACATGCTTGTATTTATCCTTTCCATCTCTCAACACAATCACCGCTTCTGCCTTCCTCCAATCATAATACCAAAATATGAAGTCAGCACTGAAGTGTTGAGGCATAGGCATCAAAGGAATCTTCCTCATAACTTCAGGTGCCTTGTATATCAAGGTAACCCTCTTCAACTTGGTTCGAGGATCAGTATCCCTGTGAACTTTCCTCCGGGGATACTGAGGCTTGAATCTATTCCATCTCGTCCTACTCTCCCAAACCAACTTGTCTGCACACCAACCTACATGAGTATTATTCACTGAAGCACCAGACATAGGGAATCTGCATAGATCTCTAACCGCCCAGTACGGTAGAGTTAGCAAATCAATGAATCTGTAGAAGTACAAGATTCCTGATTCCCACTTGGCAGCTAAGCACTTCAGCCTGCTCAAGTATGTCCACCCAAGAGCTCTTCCTCTGAAATTTGCATTATGAAACCTGTAGAAGTTTCCTTGAGCTTCGGGTTTTGGTCGGTTTTCATCCATCAATCTCAGTTTCTTCAAATACTCCTTCAACTCATCAGTTTTACTTGAAGATTCTGGCAAATCAGCTCCAAGTACTTTTTCAACAAATTCAGCACTTCTTTTTCTAGCCTTTTTCCTTGCAGACGTATTATGCCTTTCTGTAAAATCAGGAAACACCACATCTTCATCTGTTTGTCTGAAGTACTGTGGATATTCCTCATGTGTAATATCCTCTATCTCAACTTCCTCAAACTCAGGGGTTTCTTTATCATCAGAGTGAGTTCCAACATCCTTTTCAGGAATAGGTGGAATCGACTCATCAACAATGAACTCTTCAAAAGTTTTCCCTACTCTCTGTGCAAGTCCATCCAGTATCTCCTTTGCCACAGAAGCAGGTACTTCCCCCTCTTCAAGATCTGGATCGTTATATTCCAACTCATAACGCATATCATCTGTTTGGAATATTTCTGCAAAACGACCTGTGAACTCAATGGTCCACTCTCTCTTCTTTAACATGTCTTTGTATACTTGTTTTGCATCATCAGATAATGATCTCACCTTCTCATTCCAGAACACAGTTTCATCATCTACATTCTCTCCCTTCTTCTTCGAACTAGACTCACCTGTGTCTTTCTTTTTCTTAGAAGGTGGTCTCTTTTCAAAAGTAAACTTAGCAGTATCATCTCCTCCATCATTGTCATCACTGCTACTACTATCATCATCTTTTTGGCTTCCCGAACCTTCAACATCATCATCATCATCATTATTATCACCTTCATCATCACTCTTATCCGATTCTTCATCCTCATCATCCTCATCCTCCTCTTTATCAGATTCAGATGGTTCAAAATCTACTTGTTCAACCTCTTTCTCTGTATCTTCTTCACCCTCCTTCAGCTTGGGTGCTATGTTGTACAAGTCATTAATCAGATCACTAAGGCGTTTGTTTTCAGCTTTCAGTTCTTTGTTATCTTCTTTAATTGCCTTGTATCTGTTTTTGTTTCTCAGAACTTTACCTTCAAGCTTCTGATTCTTTGCTTCAAGCTTCTTTACCTTCTCATCTATTTCATCTTGATTAGATTTAGAAGCAACAACGATTTGAAGCATTTTCTCCTCATTCATCTTAAACTTGGCAATTTCAGATTGTTGAGCCACAAGCATCTTCATCATATCATCCATTCTTTTGTTCATCTGTTTCATCACTTCATCATCCACAGTGACCTTTTTAGACTTGGATTTAGACTTAGACGGCTCATCCTCAACTACTTTTCCCTTCTGAGGCTTAGTAAACATATTAAGAACATTATCCAGTGCAATGTTGAACTTATCCACCGGTAATGTTGTAGCCTCCACAGTCTTTTGTTTCTTTGCAGCTGGTGAAGATCGTTTAGATGATGTTCCAGCATCCGGTAATCTCTTTCCCTTCAACAATAAGTTCAACTCCTTCTCTCTGAGTTGCTTAGTGCTTGTCTTCTTAGCCATAGACTTGTGTTTGGGCTTGGGCAAATTTACAACAACTGTTTCTCCTTCATTCAACTCATCCAGATTAACAGTCAAAACTTCATCTACAGCATCAATAGATTGCTTACCCTTATTAGCTTCTTCTATTGATTTGTTCAAAGATTCAGACTCACCAACCAAAGTGGCCTTTTGTTTGGTAGTCTTGACATTCTCAGCATCCGAATCCCATTGTTCCTCAGTTTCTGTCTCCTCAGAATCAACAGACTCCTCATCTACCAAACCTGTGCCCTTCTTTGCAGTAGACTTCCTCCTCACTGCTTGTTGTTTTGAAGTTCCCTGCTCTGTCTTTCCCTTGCCCTTCCCTTTGGCTCCGGGATTGACAACCTGTCTTTTCCTCTTCGTGCTAGCATCAGCATAAACAAGTGGATCATCATTGTCACTATCACTGTCTGGATGCCTTGCTGTGTTCTTCCCTGGATCATTGTAATCCTCTCTAGCCAAGGCTCCAAATAACCTTCTGTAAGGTGGTCTCTCATTTTCAGGTACACCTTTATAACCCTTCATTCTTGCTAAGGTTCTCACATTCATATGATCCATATTAAGTATCTGTGTTGGATCCTTCTTCAAGTTTGGATATTTGTGATCGAAGATCATCATCAGAAATCTCGGATAAAGCATAAAGTACTTCTTCTTCAAACCTTTCAACATCTCCAACATGTGGTCTAAAATCATCCCAGCAACGTTGAATGGCTTATTGAGAGTCAATGCAACCATTAACGAGCTTAAACTCTTCCTCATCACGTCATAACCACCACTCACACATCCAAATACTATTAAAATAACATGAGCAAAATACTTGAACTGCACGCTCAGCTTGCTTTTATACATAGAACCATCAGTAATCGGTCCTTTGTATTTCATTCTCAGAAAACATGCCTTCTGTTCAGTCCAGGACAATTCTCTAGGATCCTCACTAGTCTCAAACTGGATCTGGAGAGCTTCCCTGATATCAGCTTCAGTAATAAACATCTCCATTCCCTGGATTTTGCTTCGGATGATAGTCTGATTATCGAAGTAATCATACTTGGCGTTGTTATAAAAATCCTCAACTATATCCTTGTAGATAATAGTTGGTGTTGCCAATGCATAAACCACTCTACATCTCTTCAAGAACTTGATAATTTCAGTGAATTCTACATTCTTTTCCACATCACCAAGATATGCACAACAGTTGTGGGTCTTCTCAAACGGCCATTTTGTACCGCTTGATGATTCTCCTTCTGGTACAATCTCTGGAATAGGATCAGTCACTGCAGTCTCCACAGGAATATCAGCAGTTGATTGTTCTTCAGCCATCTGAAATGTAAAATCAAAATAAAACGTCAAAATACGAAATCGACAAAACTTGAAAATTTTTGACTTTTGGAATTCCACATTCGTCCATAACCAACTGGTCGAATGAAGATTCTTTTTGGCCGAAGGTGTAATAATTTGGACGAAAGTAAATTGTTTTTGAATAAAAATGTTCATTCGCCCATTTTAGTGTTTCCTTCGTCCACTAGTTTCACCTTCGTCCGGTCGATGGACCGGAGGTGGAAACTGTTCTTTGACAAAAATTTGAAATTTTACCAAACATGTTTTCAACCCCTTATTTTGATTCAACTCTGATCTAAAGTGGCCGATTAAGCAACATCTATCATCAATTGCCCTAAATCATCATTTTATATCAGTTTTCAAAACGAATTAGGGTTTTTCTTTATCTAAACAATCAATCACTACTGAAATGTTGTTAAAATCCTAATTCCTTCCATACTCTCCCCCTAAAACTGATATGGAATGAGTATCAATCAATATTAATTCCTAACAAACACTGGAATATCAAACATTCTAAAACCCTAAGTCCGGTTCTAAAACAAACGATTCCATGTTCAATCCGTCACCATTACCTGTAAAAGTTATATAAAAATGATGAGAATGAACCAAGGAACAAAATACACAAGCAGGAAATTCAAAAACAACAAGGTCTGGTATGAAAGAAATTTTGAAAAAATTTAGAAGTGGCTGGTCGAACCTGAATTGGCATAGATATAGGATGCACCTTCGCCCACTACCACTGGACGAATGAACCAATAATTCACCTTCGCCCCAACCAAATGGCACGAAGGTAAAAGGTATTTACCCGAAGGTGGACTGTAAATAGAAATCCACATTCGCCCAACAATAGTATGCCCGAAGGTGGAAAAATTTCCACATTCGTCCCAAATTAAGGGCGAATGTAAAATGGAAATTTTTAAAATTTTGCCAAATTACAAATTCGAAACCCGTTCAACATTTTTTCATTCCGTTAGGCTTCCAAAACACAAATTTTTACTTTGAGAATGATACAAAGCCCAGATGGTGTTGTCAAATCTCAGAAATTGACTATCAAGCATCCCCGGTTATCAAAAATAAAGCAGAAATGCAAAAATTTTGGATTTTCTGAAAATTTTGTTAAAACACACCTAAAATCTTTTTGGATTTTGTATCTTTTTGACATTAAAAAGTAAATTGCAACAAAGTAAAAATGCATCAAAGTAAATGAAAACAGTAAACATTTTGTGAAATCCGGTCAGAGGATCATATCAGTTTTCTGAGAAATCTGATCACAGCGTTGATCTTTTTGTTTAATATTATCATTAGAAAACAGTATGTGATACGGCAATTGCTGATATTGAGATCCACGTAAGCTCACATGCAGACAATTACGCAATGCCTTAAAATGATACGAGTTAGGTGTATTAGACTAACACGATGTGGTGCCCACACACACGACATACTCCCGTATCAAGTAATTGCACAAAGCTTCGTCGTAACGCGTGATAATGTCAGAGTTATCCGTAAAAGTTACAAAGTATATAGCACAGAGGTATACAGGTCAGCAATTTAATGCAGCAGAGTAACTTGTGCGTATACACTAGGTTGAGGCTGATATTAATCACTGATTTGCATCAAATGACCAATACGATGTAATAATGATCTATGATCAATTAAAACATAAAGTTCCTCAATTCGGTAACTTCCGGTTTTGGCAATTAAGCTCTTTTAGCAAATATTCTGATAAAACTAGGTCCGTAAATCAATACGACAAAAGTTTATCAGAATATTCCGGATAACTAGAACATAACGACCCGAAACCTCAGATTTTGGCAATCCTATCAAACGAAATTACGGTACTAAGACCATATGCCCATGAGGTGTTCAGCCACGAACGCGTAGTTCGTTATGTTTGTATCACTAATGCACGCAATATTTAGTCTACCAAGCCTATCAGCATATCACACGTAATCAACACACGCCTCATAAACTATACAATTCTTTAGCCTGTGTCAGATTCCCACTGATGTACTATCATTTCCTCTGTTTTACCAGGAAATCATTTTTGATTTTCTAATTTTTAGGTCTTTTTGAATTTTATAATGTTTTTTGGCTTTTCTGATAAAATGGCTCCCCCTAAAATAAAGAACATATTTTTGGATTTTCATATTTCTCAAAACAAAAACAAAAGTTTAAAAGAAACAATCCACTCGAAAGCATCAACTTCTTTGAGGATTTTACAATCCCCTCGAAAGCATCAACTTCTTTGAGGATTATGAAAGTAAAGAGAAATTCCCAATTAGCAAAGAGAAATTCCCAATTAGCAAAATATAAAAACTAAAAACTAAAAAGCGATAAACCGAGGTGCCGATTAGTCCTGTTTTTCCTTTATATTGTTTACTTTTAAAAGATATTCAAAGCGTGAACGATCAAAGGCTTTAGTAAACAGATCTGCACGTTGGTAGTCAGTGTGTATTTTGATCATATCGATCAATTCCTTAGCGTAACAATCACGGATAAAATGATATTTGATCCGGATGTGTTTCGCTTTAGAATGATTTTCCGAATTTTTAGTTAATGCTATTGCGGCTTCGTTGTCACAGTAAATAGGAGTTTTTAGAAACTGCAAACCGTAATCCACCATTTGTTGTTGAATCCAGAGTACTTGAGAACAGCAACTCGAGGCTGCAATGTACTCGGCTTCACAGGTAGATTGTGCTACGGAAGTCTGTTTCTTGCATTGCCAGGTGATTAACCTGCTCCCGAAAAACTGGCAACCAGCTGTAGTAGATTTGCTATCCTTGTCACAGCCGCCCCAATCTGCATCACTAAAAGATATGAAATCAAAATTATCATCATTAGGGTACCAAAGTCCTTTTGAGGGACAACCCTTCAGATATCTAAGGATACGCTTGACCGCCGTCAGATGACTTTGTTTCGGCTTCGATTGATAGCGGGCACAGAGACATGTTGCGTACATAATATCTGGTCGAGACGCCGTCAAATACATCAGAGATCCGATGATTGCTCTGTATGTAAAAGGATCCGTCAGCTCCCCCTTAGCGTCCACTCCAATCCCGTGATTGGGTTGAATCGGGGTATCCATTGGCTTTGAGTCCTCCATCTGGAACCGGCTCAAGATGTCGGAGACATATTTCGTCTGGTGAATGAAGATCCCGTCGGGTCTTTGGTCCACCTGCAAGCCTAGGAAAAACTGCATCTCCCCCATTGCGCTCATTTCGAACTTTTCCTGCATGACAGATTCAAAATCCCTGCATAAAAGCTCGTTAGTTGAACCAAATATTATATCATCAACATATATCTGCACTAGAAGCAAGTCATCTCCCGTCTTTTTCGTAAAGAGGGTACAATCGACGAGGCCGCGCTTAAATCCTTTGTTGATGAGGTATGTACTCAGCTCCTCGTACCACTGCCTCGGAGCCTGGTGCAAGCCATAAAGAGCTTTGTTCAACACATAGACCTTATCCCGGTGGATTGGGTCCTCAAAGCCTGGTGGCTGCCCGACATACACCTCTTCCTTGACTTTCCCGTACAGAAATGCGCTTTTCACGTCCATCTGGTAAACTTTGAATTTCTTATAAGAAGCAAACGCAAGGAACATCCGAATAGCTTCGATTCGTGCTACCGGTGCATAGATCTCATTGTAATCAATCCCTTCGATTTGATGGAAACCCTGCACGACCAATCTGGCTTTGTTACGAACAATTACCCCACGATCATCCTTCTTACACTTGAACACCCATTTGGTGCCAATCTTCTTTCTATCCGGCGGCAAATCCGTGAGCGTCCACACTCCTAATTTCTGGAATTGTAATAACTCCTCCTGCATAGCTTCCACCCAGGCATCATCCTTCAAAGCGTCCTTGTATGTCCTTGGCTCTACCTGCGACACATAACATGCAAACGACCAATCATTTTGACTACCAGATTGTTGAATTTTGGCATATAAAGCTAAAGCACCAAAACTCTCTGGCGAATTAACGCTTTTAAGCTGTCCTCTGGTCATAACACTACTTCCAGGATCACCGATAACTTGCTCCAGCGGGTGAATACGATGTATCCGAGATTCCGGATAATCAGGTACTTGCACTCCCGTCTGAACTGTCAAGTTCTCTACAGCATCCAGATCATGACCCGTATTTGATGATGAAGCCACATCAGAATTTGGAGTTGGGTTCACTGGCGGTGCCTCCTGTTCTTCAGCTTGATCAAGAATAGCTTCTTCAAATTGTTCATCTTCAGATTCTGAAGTGTCTAATGAAGTTGAAGCCTCTTGAAAAATCTCTTCTTCTTGTATAGGAGCATTGGTATCATTAGAAGCTGGTAGAGGGTTCACGGTGATCGGACGCACCAACGGTGAAGTTGTTGCATTTTCACACTCGTAAAGTAATCGAATAACAGCTTCTTCAACCAAGCTATCTAGATTGAATGATTCAAAGAAATCTTTGTAATCAAACATCCAATCAGGACCCGTGCCTTGAAGATTTTGAGTATATCGTTGAACTTCCACGTTAGCCCAGTCTTCCACACGACGAGTTCGCTTGTTGTATACCCGTTTGAGTGGGGTTGCATAACCAACAAAGTAACCCTCCTCGGCTTTAGGACTAAACTTTTCGCTTGGATTCAACATAGTGCAAGGCGCCCCGAAAGGTTCTAGATACTCTAAGTTCGGCTTTCTTCGGTGTAACAGCTCATAAGACGTTTTACCAAACTTCTTCACTGTCAGAACCCGATTTAATGTGTAATTTGCTGCATAAATCGTCTCGTTCCAGAACATTACCGGAAGATTTGAATCAGCGAGCATTGTTCTAGCCGCTTCAATTAGAGTCCTATTCTTACGTTCAGCAACACCGTTCTGTTGAGGGGTGTACGGAGCCGAATATTCATGATGTATTCCTTTGTTTTCACAAAGTTCATCCATCTTGGCATTTTTGAACTCCATCCCATTATCACTCCGAATTCTCTTTATCTTCACATTGTAGAGATTCTCCAAACGAGTGAACAGAACTTTTAGATTCATAAAAGTGTCGCTTTTATTCTGCAAACACATCACCCATGAAAATCTTGAGTAATCGTCAGTGACGACTAAACAATAAAGCTCTCCAAGATGACTATGACGCTTGACCGGTCCGAAAAGATCCATGTGCAATCGCTCTAGTGGCATCTCAACAGAGTTAACCTTTTTCACTTTGTGGGACTGTTTGTGCTGCTTCCCCTTTTTACAACTCACACACTTGTCATTCAAATGGAAATGTTTCACATTTACTCCCTCGACAAGTCCATTTCTCACAAGTTGATTCATTTTCTTCAGATGAATGTGCCCCATTCTTCGGTGCCACATTATCGATTCTTTCTCAGTCGCCTTGGACAAAAAGCACGTTATTTGCCCTTGTGATGTCATCGCCTTGGACATATCAAGAATGTATAGATTGTTGACGCGAGGTGCCTTCAACATTATCCACTCTTTAGGAATTGTAAAGCCCGGTTTCAAGATATAGCAGGATTTGTCATCAAAATGCACAGTAAATTTCTTGTCACAAATTTGACTGACACTCAACAGATTGTAGTCTATCTGCTTCACATACGATATCCGCTCAAAACTCACTATCCCATTGCTCACACTCCCTTCCATCGTGATATATCCACCCTTGTTTCCCGCAAACGCTACATACCCTCCATTGATGTTCTTCACGTCGAACAACAACGCAAGATCCCCTGTCATGTGGCCTGAAGCTCCACTATCAACAATCCAAAGACTGCTAATAGGGCCAGCTGAAGCTCCCTGCACACAAAAAGTAAATCATTTAGTGCTTTCGGGGGACCCAAGCCTGAGTCTTGGGTCTTTCAACATCAGGTTTCACAATAACATTTTCACAAACATTTTTAACAACATTTTGATCAATCTTTTTCTGATTGCTCAAAATTGTTTCCTTTCTCTCATTACCCTTCGAAGATGAGGCTCCTGGAGTACCATTGGGTGTCCAAGATTGTTCAGTCCTTTTCAGGATACGGATCTGAGACTTTGGATTCTCAGTCGGTTTTTGAACATTGTTAGCAAATGTAACTTTCTTGGTAACCTTATCTGATTTAACAGACTTAGGTCCAACATTTGATTTGACAATCGGTTTTGGTGGAACCTTTTGCCTATCAACTGTTGAGTTCACCACAGGCTTTCTCCACGAGTTTTCCATCGCAATCCGATTCCTTCTATCATAGTGCATTGGACGAGTGTTCCTCATTTGAAAATGGTTTTGATTATAAAACGGTTGTGGTTGTTGAGAAACAACTCTCCTATGAGGTGGCACATAATGATCAATCGGCTTACGCATAGAATTCCTCACTTCAACTTCGTGCCTCTTATGCCTTACATATGGGCACTGAGCAAGTAAATGCCCGCGTTCCCCACATTTAAAGCACGCACGGTATTCTTCAAAAACATTTGGAGCATTAGGTTGAGCAAATGATCTAACAGGATATTGATCATTATACTGTTGCTTTCTTAAACTCTCAGGGAGTGGCCCTTTTGAGTAAGTTGGCTCATTGAAACCATTAGCTCTGTTTTTGGGTTTAACAAACTCTGTGACATGGACCTTTGGTTCTTGAGGAATATCCAAATACAACTTCTTTAACAAAGCTGGTGGAATTTCATTTGTTCTCTCATGTTTAGGGAACCAAATAGTACTTTCTTGCCAAATCTTCTCAATTTTAGCATAATTGGCATTTTTAATTGGAAAGTCCTCGTCAGAGATGATCTTATCGGATCCTTCCATCCGATAAAATACCTTGACAGGTTTGTCACATTGTTCGTTTTTCTCATTCTTTTCAAGATCTTTCTTAATTACATTAAGATCTTTCTTCACAACATTCTTTTCAGAATTTTCCACATGATGAACATTTCTCATTGGAACAATTTGAGATGAAGAAACTGGTTCATTTGTAATGATGTGATTTTCTTTTGGAATATCACATACATTAACAGTTTGATTACAACCAGTATCATCACTCTCTGAATCTGAGTCAACACTTTCAGCAGTAACACCCTCATCATTGATTCCCAAAATCGGTCTAACATCGGAATTTGGATCACCAACACTTGAAGTGTTAGATTCATTTTCCGATGCTGAATCAGATTTTACCGAACTCTCCGGTGTCACTGAGTGACAATTATGGTTTTCAAAAAGAACCGGAGATGGTACAGCCCGATAGTTGGTTGTTTTGTCATCAATGATGTGGTCTACCACATAAGCCACATTCTTGTAACTTTCTAACTTTTTGTTTACTTTTTCAGCAAAGCATTTGATGGCGGCCATTTCTAACTTGGTGTTTTCAATTTCATTAATGTAGTTGTTAATTGCCAATTGTTTTAAAGACAATGTGTTTTTCAAGTCAGAAATGTCCTTTTTGTAGCCATCTAATACTTTGTTAAACGCATTCAACTCTTTGCGAGTAGATTGACTGTTCATGATAGCACTATCACGTTGAATACGGAGTTGTTTAACCTCCTCAGTCAGTCTATCACAAGCACCACAATATTTGTCACTAGTATTATCAGTACTACAAGCAGAACTTACAGGTTTTGGTGGGTCAGTCATGGCCATCAATGCGAAATGAGCTTCCTTTCCTGCAAAGAATCTGGAGTAATCAATCTTTGTGAAAGCATCATCTGCAATGCACGACTTCCTAGTCATCAGAAAATCTGCTTCTGCAAGTAACTGATCAATATCTTCATCAAGAGAATTAACACTAGCTTCTGTATCCGAATCACTGTCTGAATCAGAATAAACCGATTCACACTCCTCAGGAATGTCAGAAACAGTATCAATCACCACTCCTGAATTATTCTCTTTATTTTCAACCTCAACATTCACTTCAGAATCAACCTTAACAGGTTCAAAATCACCATCCATCTCAGCTTCAGAATCATCACTATCAACCTCAGTTTCAACCTTCTCCTCCACCGTCACAGATTCTTCAAGATCAACCTGATAGGCAACACACGCCACATTTCCTCCAGTTGTGATTTCCTCAACACCTATCTGAATACTCGACCAGTCAAACCTCTCATCTTGTTGGGTAACCAATGCTTGATTGGTATTCGGTTGTTCAGCTGGTGTAGTGATTGGTATGACTGTTCGGTTAGTATTGTTTGGTGTTTGGTTTTGTGTTTGGTTTGGTGTGGTTGGTTGTCTATTTTGGTTGTTGTTAAAGTTGGTTTGACGATTTTGGTAGTTGTTGTTGTTGTTTTGGGAAGAAACTTGGGTTTGGTTTTGTTGTTGACGGTTCTGATAGGTAGCATTAAATGGATTCCTGTTGCCTTGTTTTGGTGGTTGAGTGCATTCACGTTTAAAGTGACCTTTACCTCCACAATTAAAACAAGTCACTTTCTCCTTATTGAACCCGTAGGTTGTGTTAGGAGAAGTTCCCAAGTCGGTTCTACCTGTTTTCTCAATAAACTCAGTTGCTCTTCGCATTATGCTCGCAAATGCCCATTGGATGTCAATGAGTTCCATTTCCTCCTTATCAATTTGTGCGTAGTCTTCATTGGTCAAGTTGTTATTACCAATTTGACTAGCAACTAATCCATTATAGGAAGAAACCATTGCTGAGACTAAAGCAATGTGTTGCTGAGCAACTTCAACTGTCACATTTCCAAGATTGGAAGTTTCCAAAACCACAGTTGGTTGATTAGGTTGGTTCATTGGTTGTGGTTGAGTTTGACCAGCAGTGTAAAAAGCTGCTTGTTGTTTTGGTGAGAATGGTGGAATGTATGAATATTGATATGGAATTTGTGGTTGTGGTTGTGATAAAGATGAAGTTTGTTGATGGTAATTAATGATGGGTGATTCTACAGCATTGGATATACAAGCAACATGTGGTGTAACTAGCCCTCCAGAACTTGTACTTGCTGGAACTAAAGATCCTCCAAAGTATAGGTTTGGATTCTGAGGAATCTGTGCTCTCCTAGCTTTCCTCTTCTCTTCCAGTTCCTTGTTTTCCAGCTTCTCAACGAACTCTTGAAGAGACCAATACTGAAAAGCATCTTTCTCCTTCAGAAGATCCACATGCTGATCCCAGTTAGGTGGTAATGCTTCAGCAAACTTGTCCACCTGTTTTGCCATAGGGATCTGTACACCATAACTAGACAATTCAGATATTAAATGATTATATCTAGGAGTTAGTTCTTTCAAAGTTTCATTTCCAACATATGAAAAATTCTCAAACTCCTTAACAAGCTCTTCCATCCTCAAATTCCTAGTCTTCTCATTTCCATCATGCTTCCTTTTAAGCATATCCCACAAAGCTTTCGAAGTTGTGCACGTCCCAAACTGATGCAAAAGATCATTAGTAATGGCTTGTGTCAGTTGTGAGAACGCCTTCTTTTCTACAGCAAACTTTTTCTTCTCATCCTCTGCCATGCTCTCCAATGGCACTGGTTCACCCGTGTTCTCCAGAATTGGTGGTGTGTATCCTTTAGCTATCATGTTCCATGCTTCAGCACCTTCTACTCCCATGCCTTCCAAATGTATCTTGAACTTTTTCTGCCACTGATTGTATTCCTGAATCTCCATGAGCTTCGGTGGCCGAGTCCCGCTACCTGAAGACAAATCATTAATCAGTGTGGAAATAGCATTAGTAGTTTGAGTGTTTACCACCGCTGCTGCTACTCCCCAGTAGTCAGACTGTGGTACTGTAGGTGCACTCTGAGTCATGTAGTTAACCGGCTGCGAAGACTGTGTGCTCGTCTTCTGTGCTGCCACGGTCCATGGGTCCATCACCTGCTGTTGTGGTTGTGTAGTTGCTGGTGTAGGAGTAGTCTGATAACGCCACATTATCACGCACTTCGAGAAATTCAAACACTTAGAAAATTTTCCAAAACTTATCCTAGGTTCGCCCAGAATGTGTTTAGATTCGTCCCTTTTTAGTACAGGTTCGTCCAAAACACTTTCACCCGAATGTAGGATTTCACTAGAAGGTAAAAACTCACAAACTCTTCCTACGTTCGCCCGTTTATGTTTTACCTTCGTACCCCCGATGAACCGAAGGAACAAAAAGCTGCCCGAATGTGAAAGATTCAAGTGAAAACCCCTAGGTTCGTCCGAAATTAACTACGTTCGCCCGAAAATCCTATCACCTTCGACCTAACTCACACACATTCGCCCACAAACTCTCAGGTTCGCCCATTTTCCAGTTTTGAAAAACGGTTACACTTTGAAAAACGGTTATTTTGATCTTTGATTTTCAAAAGTTTGTGGATTTGATTGATCTTAATCAGGTTATGCTTCGGAAATGATTTGGAACAACTTTAATACTTGGAATTTTGAATTTTAACCACAAAATCACCTCTAATTGTTTCAAAAACACACAAAAACCATTTTTACTTGAAAACAGATGTGAATTGATGAAAATTATGTCCAAATCAGCTCTGAGTTTATCAATTTGTTGTTGTATGATCCTCTACGCTCTGATACCACTTTGTAGAGGACGGAATTTGACAAAAACACAGGATTATACGATCATACAAGTTGCTAAACCAGGTGCGGAAACCCTAGCTTAGAACAAACTGAAGTAAACTCAATCAAAACACAATCAAGATCATTTTAAAAGCTTTTCATAGATTAACTTGTTCAATTAAACCTTTACAGACTGATAATAGTTAATCTAGACCTCAAACAGACAATCTCTAACCTCTCAGGAACACACACACAAAACACACACTTTCTATGACTCGTTATACATTACAAAAACTCAATTTCTATTTATAGCCTCTGCACATTCGCCCAAAGTAAGTGGTCGAATGTAGCAGTTTTCCACATTCGCCCAGTAGCACTGGTCGAATGTGTTCTTCTGTGCATCCCTGATCTTCATTCGTCCATGACAATCTTCCTTCGCCCCTTACTAATCTTCCTTCGCCCCTTCTGAAACTCATTCGCCCATTAACACATGTTAGTATCTAATCCTTAGTCGCAAAACGGCATCTACAGTAATGAAGGTCAGACAAATCCCATACCAATTGTAACAAAGATAGAAAATTCACAAACATTGACATCTACCCTAAGTTGGGAATTTAGAGATTCACTCGTAAGACAAAGGACAATGAACATTAAATGCCTTGACATAACGATTAAATGTCTTGATAGTCAATGGATGTGGATCATCACTAACTTTATACATGTGTAAAGTACTTTGTAGTATCTTCTCTTTATAATGTTTGAGGTCACCAATGACTTCTACCTCATCTTGGTACGGATTATCACTAAGTTCTCTAATCTCCCTAAATGATGTAGATCATCGAACAATTTCTCTATAAATAAATGGTACAAATAGGTGTCTGAATATTACAATAATTCTTACACTAAATTTATCTCTTTTTATCTATAATCTTGAATCAAAACAAACATAAGCAACATTTAGAAGCCACTTTGGAAAGAAGATGGCTAGACATTACATAGTTTATGCACTTTCCGAACCTGAAGCCTGTGACATTTGGGATGCGTATTTGGGTGTGGGAGCAGGTAACGACTAAGATATTAGAATTTTGAGGGGTACTGGAGGTGAATGATATTAGGTGATATCCAACATAATTACACTACTAGAAAAATGACATTTTGTTACAAAATTTTCTTACGAAAAAAAATGCGTCACAAATTTTAACAAAGTTGCTACTCATTTGTGACGAAAAAAAATCTATAATTTTTTTAGCAAATTTGCGACACAATATATCTACAAATTCTTAGAAAATTGCGTAGGAAATGCGTCACAAATTTGCTACACCATGTTTTCGTCACAAATGCGTTAAAAATTGTGTTATAAATGTGTAGTAATTGGTTTGCGACGAGGGTTTTTCTAACATCAAGGTTTTGTTGAAAATGCGTCATAAATTTTGATGCATGACGCATTTTCAACAAAACCTTGATGTTAGAAAAACCCTCGTCGCAAACCAATTACTACACATTTGTAAAACAATTTTCAACGCATTTGTGACGAAAACATGGTATAGGAAATTTGTGACGCATTTCCTATGCAATTTCCTAAGAATTTGTAGATATATTGTGTCGCAAATTTGCTAATAAAATTATAGATTTTTTTTCGTCACAAATGAGTAGCAACTTTGTTAAAATTTGTGACGCATTTTTTTACATAAGAAAATTTTGTAGCAAAAATGCCACTTTTCTAGTAGTGTTACCCCTATGACACATACCCATTTACCCAACCACACTCGTAAACCTTTTACTTTTTATTATATTTTCTTTTGTCCTTGGTAATATAATTATAGTCAACTTATAATGTTTAGAATACATATTTATATAGAAAAACTAAAATAAAAAGAAATGTATATGAAAATCCTTGAACAGGTAATTTTAAAAAAAAACCAATATGTATACTTAATAGGTTGGATCATCATAGGTTGGATATAGGGTACTATTTTACAACTAGCTATGAAAATAAGATCAACAATACATGTCTCATTACCATTTTTCAGCTAAATTTTCTTCATAGTGTCTAATAACACCGGTAACCCTCATGTTCTAGGATATTCGGGTTTTGATGAGAGTTCTTCTCTTATCAGCATTGATTAGATTTGTGACTAGTAATTAAGATATTATAATGTGTGTTGTAATCTTTCTTTTATTAGTCTTCTCTATATATTTTATTATTAATCTTCTCTATATATTTTAGTTAGTAGGTATATGTACAATATTGTTGAAACCATTTACTATCTGTTTAGCCCCATTTATTTTTTATTTATTTTTTTGCAAGTTAGTGTCGGAATATTTGATCTAAGCACTCATATACACTAATATTCTTAAATTATTCCCATTTGCTTAGTTTTGAACGACTTCACCGCTAAAGACATGTGTCTCTACTAATTGGGTGAACCACACGTTGTTGGTAAATGATACATGTAACTGATACTAGAAACCATTGGTCTGGACCAAGTGGTTGTGCCTGGTGTCTTTTGAACCGGCCATGCGGGTTCGACCCACAGCAGCCACACATCTTTTCTTGGTGTTTGTATCTTTTGGTGATTTGGCTACTAACTTGGTAGTCGATTTGGAATGAAAGTTTTTGTTGGCCGTTCAAAAAAAAAAAAAAAAACTGATACTAGACGTGAATTTATAATTGTTTCTTCTATGACATTTTAAAAACAAAGTTAAGGGGAAAGATGGTCAAAGCCCATGACTATAGCCCAATTTTTCATGGGCCATATATGGCCCGTTTTGAATTTCATCATCAAATTGATAGATATGTTAAGAGCACTTTACATTACAATAGAGATGTAAAAAATGTGGTGTGATTTTTCAAATCGGCTTCTAACCCGACTCGACCCAATATTTACCTGAACAATTTTGAGTCAAACCGACTACAACCCGATCGAAACTCCCAATTTGTATATCGGTTCTTAATTTCATTATTGAACCCGGTTTAGACCTGAAATGATTTGAAAAAACCGGTTTTAACCAGGTAAACCGGTTTCAACCCGACCCAAAACAAAAAGTATAGACTATAAATATTTCCTCCATAACCGGTTTATGACCCAAATTGGTTTTGAATAATTCTGGTTTTGCTATAAAAAAGAGAAATGTACACCTCTGCTTTTAAAATAACGAAATATAGTGCTTCACAATTATCTAAAAGGTTGTTATTTTTATGTGGATTTCCCAAACTCAACAACTACTAGGTCAAAATAAATTTTGAATAGAGTTTACTAGGTTAGAGTCCCGTGGGACCCACGGTTCACTCGAAAGTAAAATGAAAAAAAGTAGAAAAATAAGAATTGTATTATGCAATTTGTTTTGGTTACTAAATGTTTGATAATGCAATATGTATGAATTTTGATGTTAAATGTAAAATGTCATCTAACAGTTTAATGTAACGAAATGATGGATATATCGAGTAAGTAAAGTTTAATTTGACAACTGCAAACTACATAGCATACTATCACAATATCACACATTACATCATTTGGGTAATATCTATATTCTAATCATAACTAAGCTTACGCATAGAACACTTATCATTTAGTTGGGGCTTAACGAACTTCAACCAATATCACACATTACATCATTTGGGTAAGGGTAATATCTATATTATAATCATAACTAAGCCTAAGCATAGAACACTTATAATTTAGTTGGGGCTTAACGAACTTTAACCAATGGTCCATTTTCATTACTTCAATCAAAATCTTTCAACTCTTGCTCATTGATAGCTGATTTTTCACCTTCGAAGTTGTTATCATTGTCATCACGATCCTAGGAGTGCAGCTCATTTTCAATAATTTATGAAAACCTCCACCATTGTATTCCATATTTGTGTTCTACATAAAATATAGTTGTTGTAAAGATATGGATACGGTGATAACTAAATCAAGAAACAATCCTTAACCCACTTACTTGAATGGGTAGCTTAAATTTTCATGTTATCTCTCCAATGGTTCAAACCGATTACATAGCTAAAAACAACTAATAAGAAAATGGGTCCAATGTCACATGCTGTAATATAAATTTCCTATATTTTATTAAAAAATAGCCAAAAGGACCCATTGTACACACACTTTAGGCAACTTTTGACATGTTACAAAAAGCCGCCAAAAAAACGTCATTATTTAAACTGTGTAAATATAGTACTTAACAATTAAAAATCTTAATAAATAACATCAAAATCATAATCAATCATTCAAATCAATGACATTAAAATAATCCGCGTCTGAAATTGACTTACCCATTATATACAAATTATTATTAACATCTTAAAATTAGCACACTTATTGAAATCAAGATGATGATTATCGTTTTGTTACAATTGATTAAAGGAAAGTCGTAATATCAAAATGAAAGTCGGTCAACAATGTTAAAATGAAATTCGTAATATTAGTAACATCAATAAATAATATTAAAAATCTTAATAAATAACATCAAAATTGTAATCATCATTCAAATAAATGACAATAAAATCATCCGCGTCTCAAATTGCCTTACCCATTAAATACAATTTATTATTGACATCTTTATTAATCATTATTAGTTGTACAGAAAATAACATTTTGAAAATTTATATTATCATTTAATTTCGTTGTTAAATTTGGTATGACGATTAAATGATTTTATTATTTGTTAAGGTTTATATAGTATTGCTGTGTCTCGAACAATTCTGCAAAATCGGAAATACTGTGCCTCGATTGACGTGATCGAGTAGGAATATTTATTTATATATTTGAATTATAAAAATGGAAGGATTGGTAATTGACGTGAATTGGTCAACAACGCTTAAAATTAGCACAATCAAACTCAAAGACATAAAGTCAAATAATTGACCTCCATCAAATTAACAAAAACGTAAAAAGTTTTTACTCAGATTTGGTCAACAATATTAAAATTAAGGTCGTAATATTAGTAATAACATTGAAAATTATCTTGAATACATTATATATTTTAGGAAACTGTTAAATAGATTTAAATTATATTTATTATTAAAAGAATAATAAAAGTGTAGAAAAATAAATGTACACTCCTATCTTCGGATTATATTTAAATTATAAACTGTTAAATAGATTTAACACTGTTAAATAGATTTAAATAAATGTTTAAAAGAAAGTCGTATATGTTTAAAAGAATATCGTTTTATGACAATTGATTAAAGGAAAGTTTTTGAATTATGAAAAATGGAAGGATTGGTAATTGACGTGAATTGGTCAACAACGCTTAAAATTAGCACAATCAAATTCAAAACATAAAGTCAAAGAATTGACCTCCATCAATTTAACAAAAACGTAAAAAGTTTTTACTCAGATTCGGTCAACAACATTAACATTAAGGTCGTAATATTAGTAATATCATTGAAAATTATTTTGAATACATTATATATATTTTAGGAAACTGTTAATTATATTTCAATTATATTTATTATTAAAAGAATAATAAAAGTGTAGGAAAATAAATGTACATTGTTATCTTCGGATTATATTTAAATTATAAACTGTTAAATAGATTTGAATAAATGTTTGAAAGAAAGTCGTATATGTTTAAAAACATATCGTTTCATCACAATTGATTAAATAAAAGTTGTAATATCAAAATTAAAGTCGGTTAACAATATTAAAATGAATTTCGTAATATTAGTAATTTCAATAAATAAGATTAAAAATCTTAATAAATAACAACCAAATCATAATCAATCATTCAAATCAATGACATTAATATTATCATAAATAACATTAAAACTCTTCATAAATAACAACAAAATCATAATTTAAATTTCAAAATCAAAGACATCTTGTGGTGCAACCTTAGTAACAAACATTTTGTGCTCGATTGAACACCATTTGAAGACACAATATTCGCCAATGGAAGTATCTTTTGATCAAAGCAAATCAGGTCATCCAATCACAGTAAACCTTTACAAAAGAATTATGTATAGAAAATTTAGAATGTGTAACTAATTATAAAATAAGAATATTTTAAACATAAATGTTGAATATGCAATAACAAACCTAGCGACTTGTGAAACAATTTCTGCACGTAATATTAGTATTAGTAATATATTCGTAAATTAATTCGGACAATAATAAATAAATGATGTTAAAAATCGTAATACATAACATTAAATTCGGTCAACTATTATTAATGTCATTAAAACTCATAATAAATATCATTAAAAATTAAATAAATCCTATTAATTGCAGGCAAAACCAATAATAATTCGAATGAATAGTAATATAAATAATATTAAACATAATTTCATAAAGATAGATTAAACACAATTTCGTAGTAATATTAATATAAACAAATGAGATTAAAAAATCATAATAAATAACATTCAACTCGGTCAATTATTATTAATGTCAATAAATAACATTAATTTTAACATACTAAAAATACATTAAAAATAATTAAATCTTATTAAACATAAATTCGAAAAAAGTAATTTAAATAAATGAGATTAATAGATTTAATAAATAACATTAAATTCGGTCAATTATTATTAATGTTAATAAATAATATTAAACATCTTAATAAATAACAATAAAAATGAATAAATCTTATTAATTGCAATCAAGACTAATCATAATTCGAAAACATAGTAATATAAATAAATGAGATTATAAATCTTAATAAATAACCTCAAAATCATAATCAATAATTCAAATAAATTACATTACAAACATAAAATACCGTAATTTTAATTTGAAAATCAATGACTTCTTGTGGTGGAACCTTTGTAACAAACAGCCTGTGCTGGATTGAACACTATTTAAAGACACAATATTCGCCAATGGAAATATTTTCTAATTGAAGCAAACTAAAATCATAATATTAATAGAAAATTTTAATTCGGTCAATAAGATATAAATGAGATTAAAATTAAAAATCGTAATATTAGTTTTAGTATTAGTAAAATATTTATAATTTAATTCGGTCAATAATAAATAAATCAGATTAAAATTAAAAATCGTAATATTAGTATTAGTATTAGTAATATATTCGTAAATTAATTCGGTCAATAATAAATAAATGAGCTTAAAAATCGTAATAACACTAAATTCGGTCAACTATTATTAATAATCATTAAAAAATAAATAAATCCTATTAATTGCTGGCAAGACTAATAATAATTGGAATGAATAGTAATATAAATAATATTAAACATAATTTCATAAAGATAGATTAAACATAATTTCGTAGTAATATTAATATAAATAAATAAGATTAAAAAATCATAACAAATAATATTCAACTTGGTCAATTATTATTAATGTCAATAAATAACATTAATTCTAACATACTAAAAATACGTTAAAAATAATTAAATCTTATTAAACATAAATTCGAAAAAAGTAATATAAATAAATTAGATTAATAATTTTAATAAATAACATTAAATTCAGTCAATTATTAATGATGTCAATAAATAATATTAAACATCTTAATAAATAACAGTAAAAATGAATAAATCTTATTAATTGCAATTAAGACTAATCATAATTCGTAAACATAGTAATATAAATAAATGAGATTATAAATCTTAATAAATAACCTCAAAATCGTAATCAATAATTCAAATAAATTACATTACAAACATAAAAAAACCTAATTTTAATTTGAAAATCAATGACTTCTTGTGGTGGAACCTTTGTAACAAACAGCCTGTGCTGGATTGAACACCATTTAAAGACACAACATTCGCCAATGGAAATATCTTCTAATTGAAGCAAACTAAAATCGTAATATTAGTATTAGTAATTAGTAATATATTCGTAAAAATAGTAATAGAAAATTTTAATTCGGTCAATAAGATATAAATGAGATTATAATTAAAAATCGTAATATTAGTTTTAGTATTAATAATATATTCGTAATTTAATTTGGTCAATAATAAACAAATTAAGTTAAAAATCGTAATATATAACACTAAATTCGGTCAATTATTATTAATGTCATTAAAACTAATACTGAATAACATTAAAAAATGAATAAATTCTATTAATTGCAGACAAGACCAATAATAATTCGTAATATTAGTTTTAGTATTAGTAATATATTCGTAATTTAATTCGGTCAATAATAAATAAATGAGCTTAAAAATCATAATATATAACACTAAATTCGATCAAATATTATTAATGTCATTAAAACTCATACTAAATAACATTAAAAAATAAAATAAATCAAGACCAATAATAATTCATAAAGATAGTTTAAACATAATTTCGTAGTAATATTAATAAAAATAAATGAGATTAAAAATTGTAATAAATAACATTCACTTCGGTCAATTATTATTAATGTCAATTAGTATTAGTAATATATTCGGTCAACAATACTATTTTTATGAATACTAAAACTAAAATCGTAATATTAGTATTAGTATTAGTTAGTATTAGTAATTATTAATAATTAATAATATATTCGTAAAAATAGTAATAGAAAATTTTAATTCGGTCAATAAGATATAAATGGGATTAAAATTAAAAATCGTAATATTAGTTTTAGTATTTGTAATTTGACACGGTCAATAAAAATTAAATGAGATTAAAATTAAAAATCATAATATTAGTATTAGTATTAATAATATATTCGTAAATTAATTCGGTTAATTATTATTAATGTCATTAAAACTTATAATAAATATCATTAAAAAATGAATAAATCCTGTTAATTGCAGGCAATACCAATAATAATTCGAACACATAGTAATATAAATAATATTAAACACAATTTCATAAAGATGGATTAAACCTAATTTCGTAGTAATATTAATATAAATAAATTAGATTAAAAAATCGTAATAAATAAATAGCATTCAATTCGGTCAATTATTATTAATGTCAATAAATAACATTAATTCTAACATACTAAAGATACATTAAAAATGATTAAATCTTATTAAACATAAATTCGAAAAAAGTAATATAAATAAATGAAATTAAAATTTTTAATAAATAACATTAAATTCGGCTATAACCCCAGCCCACAATATCCGGAAGTTTTTAAATATTTTCAAACTCCATAACTACCATACCTTAAATAATGCATCATTTTTAGAAATTCAATCAATCTCATTTATGAGACCCGATTCAAAACGGATCCTATCCAAACCCATTAACACAATCTGTCCATCCATACCCACACTTAGGATCATTCAATCAAAACATTCACCAAGGATTATGATAGACCAAAAACTTATGATCAACATGAACAATCAAGAACACTTGATGAATAACCACACCCATAATAATCCTCAAACAAACCAATCGACGACTCGGATTACCATGCACAAAAACCAAAACTTGGATCTGTCATGGAGTTCGATTTTAACATCTAAGATGTTAATAATCTTCAATCCAGAATCTTATACATCTCCTCAAACAAACACTCGGCCAAATGAAAAAACATCCAAACATTCAATAAATACGATCCATATATGTAAAGCAAGAAAATAATAAATCGGTGATTATGTTCAATGTTGTAACACACTATTTTTCATGTAAATCTGATGACCAGTTATTTAAAAACATGTCACACCCTCAAATTTCCACCTGCGGAGTTCTACCGCGAGGCGTGTGACACACCAGGATCCAAGTCAACGGTCACAATAAACAACACTATATGATAAAATACGTAAAATAAAAACATTTAGTTTCATAACATAAACCAACAGCGGAAGCTTTTTAAAATCTTGATTACAACTTAAACAACGTGACTGAAGTCTGAAATTACTGAAATCATGAAACTAGAATCCTAGACGCCAAGTGAGACTCCGTGCGCCTAAGTCCGATGCTGCTACCTTAACGACATGAGAAAAACATGCTAAAAACGTCAACATATAATGCTGGTGAGTTCACAGGTTTTTGTGAAAAGCAACTTAGTTAGTTTCAAAGAATATTCCAAAGTAGACCAAACCATACGTAAACTGACCAAAAGAATACTACTCAAAGAATGCCATCCAAAATGAATACCTGTCGCTACTACGATTGGAAAACCATTACTGGACTCGAATACATGAATACAAGAATACAAGAATACCTGCCCGAATACAAGAATACAAGAATACAAGAATACAAGAATACTCTAAGAGACAACATGCACCCGTCCGACCTCCAGTCGACGAGTGGGGCCGGTCACGCCCAAATAGATCTATCCATATTTCCCCCGTTGTGCAACCACCGCACATTCATGGTTTTCCCCGGGACTTTAACAAATTGTATAGCAACCCAAAAGAATACCCAAATGCATAAAGAATTCAAGAATACCAATACGTAACACCATATAGTAACCAACGACTACCTTGTAAGCTTTACCAATCCGAGTACTTAGCAAATCATAGGTTTTATGAATACGAAAACGTAAGTTGACACACCCTTTTATGAATACGAGAACGTAAGTTGACACACCTTTTATGGATACGAAAACGTAAGTTGACACACTTTTTATGAATACGAGAACGTAAGTTGACACACCTTTTATGGATACGAAAACGTAAGTTGACACACCTTTTATGAATACGAGAACGTAAGTTGACACACCTTTTATGGATACGAAAACGTAAGTTGACACACCCTTTATGGATATGAAAACGTAAGTTGACACACCCTTTTATGAATACGAAAACGTAATTTGACACACGTTTTATGAATACCAGTACCCAGCATGTTTTCTCCCCCGAAAGCAAAACCAGTAAAGAGTGGGGCCGTGAACTCACCTTAGATTGCGTTCTTCTTAATAAACCACAGACAATGCAAATGACAGCCCTAGTATCGGCAACCTATCATCGAATGCATATGAGTACCCGAACCATTGACCCGCAGGTCAAATAGTCCCCAAGTGTCCAGACCATGACCAAGTACGTTTTGAAAACACGTTTGATTGTTACTTTGACCCCACAGACAAGACCCGACATCCCATTGGTGACCCGACATTCCACGTGTTCATCTCATACACCAACATATACAAATCATGCAACTTAGTACTTAACACGTGTTAAAGTTCAACGAGTTCTAACACATAGATTAAATAACGCACAAATAAGTCCAAACACGTGTTACTATGTTACTAGACATGTTACGGGGTTTCTAGCATGTTCCTATGTGTCCAATCGGGTCTTGGAATACTAAGTTACAGTTACATTATCATTACATGTGATTAGGAAAAGTCAACTAGTGATTAGGAAAAGCCAACTGCTGATTAGGAGCTATAAGACATGTTATTCAGAGGTTAACTAGTGATTAGGAGTCATAAGACATGCTATTCTGAAGTTAACTAGTGATTAGGAGTCATAAGACATGCTATTCTGAAGTTAACTAGTGATTAGGAGTCATAAGACATGCTATTCTGGACATGATAGGCGATTAGGCATGTTAAAGGGCAATTAGGCCTCCTAATCGCCTGCAAGTCTTGTGATTAGGGGGCTAATCGCCTGTAGCATACGCGATTGAGATTCCCAATCACCTATGCTGTTCCGTTTCGCCTTTTTCGCGCGTTTAACCCTCCAAATCAGATCCGAACCATGTGTAAACACCCAATTTCAATCATAAAACATTAACAAACATATTTCAAGCAAAACCCCTAAGTTATCATCATTCTAACAGTCCCAAATGCGAGCGTTTTCCCAAAATAGTAAACTTAACATGTAAGCATCACATCAACATGCACAAACTTGCCCTAAATAGCAAATATCCAGATTTCCTTACGTAACAACGTTGTCCGATAGTATCCCACTCCTCTAGCATCATCCTAATGCAAACCCTAACATCATACAATCAACAACACACCTCATAACATCCTTAATCATTCAAAACTATTCAAATGGGTCAAAATATCAAACATCAACAATACACAACCAAAACCATCCAAACTCCTAGGACATCATCACACTAACTCATAACAGCCATAAACACCTTAATAACACAAGACCAATCATGTTTAAATCCTAAAAATCCTACCTTTAATCACATATAACACATATAACATGCATAAAGGTTTGAGTTTGTTTAAAAACGGTTTTTAATGGGTTTTCAAAGACAAAAACATTTAGAAATTAGGTCTGGACTTTTAGGGAACAAAACATAATCATTTAAAGGTTTGGGGATGAAGAACACACCTTGGATTTAGGAGAAAATGATGGGTAAAGCTTGGAAATGGCTGTTTTGATGTAAAAACGAGTTCCAGAGGGTGTTTGTGAGTTGGGATAGGTTATGGGACGGCTAGGGTTGCACAAATGGTGTTTTAGAGGTCAAGGGTGGTATTTATAGGCGTTTCTAGTCTTTTAAAACATGTCAGGCGATTGTGCAGCTTTATCAGGCGATTAGGGCTGCTAATCGCCTACCTTATCAGGCGATTAGGGGCCTAATCGCCCCTTAAGGTTCCTAATCGCCTACCCTATAGGCGATTAGGGCTAATCACCCCCTATCAGCATGCAATTAGGGCTAATCACCCCCTATCAGCATGCAATTAGGGCTAATCACCCCTTAATATCATGCAATTACGCGTAATCACCTATAACATCATGCAATTACGTGTAATCACTGTTTTAACATATGTAAACACGTATACACATACCGACAAGTCACATAATGATTATAAACACATAATTCATGAAAACAAACACGTTCACACTCGTTCACCAATTCCCGGGACTCGAGACTTGTGTGTGTTCGAACCCCAATGATGCACGACTCGACTCGACTGACCTTGTCATGTGTAATGTATGCACGACTCGCTAAGGTAGACTTACTGAGTTTTCAAAAATAAATAACCGGAGTTTGTCGGGTGTCACAAAACACATTGTTCAACATGTGTTGCAAATGAACAAAACGATGACACTGAAGATTGGTTCCAGTTTATGAAATGGTTCCAGATTATAAATAACTTTTATAAACCACGATTTATAAACTGAATATTGAATCGAGTTTATCATATGGATGTATTTTATTGATTAGCGATAACATAAAAGTTTTACTCAAATCGGAACATATGATATGGCTATTTTAAAAGTTTATGAATCGGAACATATTATAATGGATGCAGTTCCGTCGATCTCAGTGAAGAAGATACATACCTAGAAGCAAGAATGCATAAAAAGAAGAGTGATGAATGTTGGTTGGAAGATTTGTTAGTGAGGAATTGAGAGTGTGATGGAAGAACGTACACAATTAAAATATAGAAAAGAGTATTTATAGGGACTAACTTGGAGCTCCATATTCAATATGGATACCTCAAACCCTCTCTAAGGCCTTGATTCAACCCAAGTGACCTCAATTATTATCTAGATAGATTACGCAGATGATCCTTGTCGTTTACCAAAAAAAACACCTTAAGGTAATAACTAACTAACTAACTAACCTGTTTTTACCCAAAATCCTTAGTACCTATTTTTTAATTATATTTTATAAACAACTAGGAGTATCTTTCTAATATATCTTTTGAATAAGTCATAGCTTTGGTGAATAAGTTATGAAATAGAATTAGATGAACTATTTAAAAGTAACTAAAATAAGTTATGGCCTAATGGCCTGGCCATGAGTTCAAGACAGTGAACCAACTGTAGACATTAGGACTCCTAGACTCTAGAGTTACAACTGTATCTAATATAACATTTTGAGTAAGGTATTAGGACCAGTGAAATGGTGCTAACTTGCGCTGCCACGTGTCCCCGCATTATTGGGACATGTTCTTAGTTTTTCTTCTCCTTCTAAGACTATAAGGAGTGGTGTGTGTGTGGTGGGGGGGGGGGGGGAAGAGGGGGATGAAACACAATGTGGGCACTCGTGGGACCCATGTGGGGGGATGAAAATTGTGGGGAGTGGAAGGGGGGAGGAATATTATTATTATTAAATATGTGTGTGTTAAAGTTAAAAAAAAATCAGCCAATCACAACCAAAAGCAAGTGCCCCCACGCCCGTCCCTCCTTCCCCGCCACCCCCCTTCCCGTCCCCTCTCCATGCCGGTCGACGGCGGTGTTCACCCCCTTCCCGCCCCTTTCCCCGCCCACTCCGGATAGTCTAAAACATCATGTGTATCGACGCTGACTTGGTCCACTTGTCCGCATTTGATTTGCCCACTTTTAGATTTTTTCCCTTTCTTTAATGTTGCTCCCGGTAACCCACCACTACAGTAGCACCCCATCTTAATAACCGGCGCTGGGAAAAAAATCCGTGACATCGTCGGTGAGATGGTTAGACACAAACTAGCAGCACGGGTGGGTGTAGTCCTTCGATATGGCCAACAACGAAAGCGTTGGTTAAACGTCTATGTTTGGTAGTTCTCAATGGCGGCGACAAGTAATATGGCGGTGGTTGAGAGATTTAGACCACATGTACCGGCGGAAGACGGTCGTTCCAATATTATGCTCTTTTATGGCAACAGTTACGGCTCATTTGAACAGATCGGAGGCTGCATGCAAAAATCATAGATTGATGTCGGTTTGCCGGAAATGAACTAAGTCGTACCATGCGGAGGCTAGGAAACCGGTTGTAGAGCACGAGAAGGGGAGCTTTGTGGGGACGGGCGACAGTATGGGAGGCGCAAGATATTCTGGTTGGATGCGTGCGAAAGGTATTTCTGGTCAACAATGGACCAACGGTTCGGTAAGCCTCTCAATAGTGATTACAAGGAAAAAGATGATGATGACTGGCGAGGACTTTGGAGTAATTGAGTTATCCAAGTACAGAGTCCCTTTTTATCGAATGATATTTCATTCTACCCCTAAGCTATTTCTTTTGAACATAATACTTCTTTTAATTATCTATGAATTATCATACTCACAATCAAGACAAATGAAAAAAAATTAATATTAGTATCAGGTTTGCGACAATATAGGTTTTTTACTTTGACCACTAAGTATATAAAAGATTGCAATACCTCAGCGTCCAGGTACTCGAGAAAGCCGAAAAAGGATACAGGGGCTTCGGCACTAACACCCTGAGAAATCTAGCGAGTCTATGAACGGGGAACTGAAGAGCAGCGTACAAAGATGTTGACACAACTTTTATAGCATTCGGCTTTTCTGTACCGCCTTTGTCCTACCACACATCGGATTTTGACACCATCTTCTCTTATTGAGACTTCTGATTGCTAAGCCCTAACTCCAGTTTAACGTAGATGTGAGATGGTCGGTGACCTCATCTTCATCAAAATCATCCCAATGGCGAAGATCCCCAAAGGTGCAAGAAAAAACTCTAAAAGTAGTTCCCTACACAAAAACAAAAATAATCGAGCTTCAAATCTGATATGATCATCCATGGCTTCTCAGATCACAGGGGGTGGAGGTGTATGATTCTCTATTGATTTAGTTTTGTTTTCTTCTCTTTAGGCGTGGCGGAAGAAAGTACACGTAGCAAGGAAGGCTGCTGAAACGGACACGTAGAAAGAGTGGCAGTGAGTAAAAATTAGCAATATGCCCTAAAAATCAAATGTAGATCAGCACAATACGTTTTTAGGGAAAAAATTATGTCAGTTTGCAAACCTCGAACCCAGACAAGTTACCTAACACACCACCACCCACACCAACTGTGCTAGAAAGATTTTTATTAGGATATTTAAACAAAACAAAATAAATAATGTTAACAGCAGCAAACATGCTACTATTCATGGAGCTACACAATTCAATATATAGGATAATTCATCACTAAAATTGGGAGTTTTTGGTTTTTGGAAAACCCACTTTTCTTATTTTGAACATTTTCTCATATTTGGATGGTGATTTGTAGTTAAAATCGTGATTTTGTAATCTAGAAATGCTTCAAAATAGTTTTCTAAGCTTTCCCAATCATATGATCATAAAAAACATCTATATTTTGAAGAATTTGAGTGAAAATACCCAATTTGGTGAAAACAAAGGTTCTTTCAGATTTGCAGGACGAATAGGTCCCATTCACACGAATAGGTCTCATTCACACGAATAGGTCTCAATCACATGAATAGGTCCTATTGATGCGTGTGGTTTTAGTGACTTAAAATCCTTTTTTTTTAAAATAACAAGGTCCCGGTGAATGTGCCAAAAACTTGGTCGTGAAGAGATTTAAGCCGGAAAACTTTAGTGGGTGACACTTTCAAGTTTTAAATTTATAAAATAAAACGATAGTTGCTTAATGTTCTAAAACCCACACAATAGGCAAGTGTATCTATCGATTGTAGTATAGAAATGAAGAAGTACTGAGTATTGATTCAAGGACATGATTTTTACTACTCAGCTTTAAGTTGCTAAAATTAAACTAAAGATAAATAAAAGTAAAAGATGCCGAAAGTGACCAAGAAGATAACCAATAACCAAATGGGAGTGTTGCTTCGGGATCCGACTTCTCTTCGTATAGACTAATAGTAAATACTTAATTGAGTGATGTGTTCCAAGTCATGCATAACCGCGATAACTTTAAAAACGATTTGTATTCTCAAGTGTTATTGTGAGGGTCACCCTACCCCGGTAAGCTCACCTCTCAACTGTAAGGTGGAGGATCACCCAAGATTGTGTATACCCAACCCCGACAAACCCACCTCCCAAAGTTGTGGCATTGACATCTAACGACTCTATTCTTTTATGAATAACTTGCCGGCGGCCGTAGCATGGCCAACAAGCTACCACTTGACATGGCAGAGGCGACGCCGCCTCCCGTGTACGCTTATCTCATCCTTGAATTAATTAACTTTTCAAAAAGTGATTGGCCTATTATTAATTATGTGGCAATATAATAGTAGAAGTAAATAAAGACCATTCACTTCTAACATGAGTTCACTAATTCTTGGTTTGTGCCAAAGCTAACACATAGACCATGTAGCCAAGTCGCTCAACCAAGTCTTGGCTTATCACTAGTACCAAGTATATAGACCATACCGACCCTAAGTGAAATTTTGATAGTTGAGGATCAAACCACAAAGTGTGAATATTTATATCCACAAGTGGGCCAATCTTTACATGTGGAGTTAGGTTAGCTTACAAGTGCGCGGGTTTTTTACACGCCACGGGTACACTCATAAGGCCCTCCACTTCCTACCAAAACACCCACAAGACCAAATACTAAGTTGATTGATTAATTGATTCGTCAAATAAAGAAAGAGTAGAAAGAAATACCGAGAACACAAAACATCACTCAGAATAAACATAAACTATATAAATCCATACCATGATAGTCTTCACCCTAGCAACACTCTAAAATTCCTAGCCAAATAATGGCATTACAACAGGCTCACTAAGGTTGATTTTATGTGAAATCATGGTAAGGGTTGATAGAGGATTTTGTCACACCCTGACGAGGCAGAAACACGAGGTGCGACATGAAAGGTTTTCAAGCACAAGATTCAAGCAACCATTCAGAATAACAGAAGTCTAGAATACCAAATCGTTAAAATTTTACAACCATCATCAAAATTTATTGTTTTGAAATCACATGTTCATAATTCTTAAAGCACAAAAGATTGATATCCAAGAATGCATGCCTAAAACATATCCCAAGTTTCATCCATGAGTTTAGTTACCTGAAAAACATGCATAAAAACTTTGTCAACATAAAGCGGGTGAGTTTACAGGTTTGAAATAGTTATAAAATGTAAAGTTAATGAAATCCATGAATACGCATCAATGTCTAGCTAGAACAATGATAATAATGAAATCCATGAGTTTAGTTACATGAAAAACATGCATAAAAACTTTGTCAACATAAAGTCGGTGATTTTACAGGTTTGAAATAGTTATAAAATGTAAAGTTAATGAAATCCATGAATGCGCATCAATGTCTAGCTAGGACAATGATAATAATGAACGATCATGAGTCCATAACCAAACCTTGACGAGATGTGCCTCGCACATTGTACAATAAAGACAATGTATCATCATATGTGAAATACAAGCACTCTCTTATCGTATGTACCAGGGTTAGAGCGACTAACCAAGAGTGGGGGTGTCAACCCAATAGATCTATTCAAGCGTTTCATGGTTAAGTCCATAGCTAATGGTTACAGTAAACTAAATAAAATGAGGGCTTCATGAGTACTCTAAACATATTGTCCATGTATATAGGTCTACTAGGAATTCATTCTAAAACTATGTAAGTATTGCATGTCTTTTCCCAAAATATAAAACAGTAAAAAGGGGCCGTGAAACTGACCTCAAGTTCGTGCGAAAATCTAGCAAGAATGTAAGATCAGGGGGCTAGGAAGTCAGACCTACACGTCCTGTATAAAATGGACATCTTAGGTCTAAGTTCAATGTTTACTCATACACATCGTTCACCCAACTTGTAAAATATATTATCTTGGTGTCATTTGTGACTTTTATACTTTTAAAATATTGTTCAAAATCAAGTTTTAATGTATTAGTTACTCTTTTGAAAACCCATGACTTTCTACCATAAGTTCTTAGTTTTAAAACATGTGTTAATGTTTTAGTTGATATGAGTTACCTATGGATCACATACCACTCTACCTACCTTATATGTATATATACCTATCCATATATATATATATATATACACAATCAGCTCCCACCAAACGCATATATCCATACACATATACACGGCACACATACATATCTATATATATTCACACGACACACACATATATGTCTTTATATATATATTCAACATACACCCGCATAGATATCTATATACATTCAGACATACTTGTCTTGTTTTAGTTATTCATTATCTTTTAAAAAAATGATTTACAACCTTGGGTGAACATTAATAGGTAGATGTTAATGTTATGGAAATTAAAGGAGATGTGGGGTTAGATTCCTACCTCTAGTCTGAACTAGAGCTGAGTGAACTGAAGGAAACAAGGTGTTCTCACGATCTCTAGCCAAAAACCGAGCTTGTAGTTCCTTGGGGACGAGTCCTATGGCCTTGGATTGGGTGTTTATGGTTCACAAGGGGATGCCAAGGGGTGGTGTTATGGGCCGAGAATTAGAGGAGTGGGAGAGAGTATTGATTAAAAATGTGGTGTGGATTTGGAATGTGGTGGTGGTGCGGTTTATATATGGCCGAGAGAGAGGTAGGGATAGACATTTTGGGAATGTCAACTTCTATCAATCCTTGTGATTAAAGGAATCTTACATTTTGATATTTAATCACTTGAGTTTATCCATGACAATTCACTAGACTTGACCTAGCATTATGATGTTTAGTGAAGTGATTTGTGATTAAACAATACATGGGGATGTGGGAGGCTCTCATGGATCAAAAATAGAGGATAATCTCCACTAATTTGGAAGTAAATCTCCTATGTTTCTAAGTAAATCTAAGGATCATTACCATTCTAGTGTTTTTTCCATAGGTGTATCTACTTTAACCTCCAGGATATGACTAATCATGAGTGTGTTTGGATGACTATATCTTAGATTTGTTTTGTGTTTGGGGGACGCGGCCTTGATTCGAGAGAGAGAGGGGGGAGTGTTAGGGAAAAGGAAAACCAATCTTTATGGATTTAAGGGTTATAGGGAACCTTTCTAATTATGGTGATTAGTCTTTGTAGGGTTAATCTTTTTATAATGTGACAACTTCCTTGATTGATTTGGACCTAATATGGATTGGCTTGTGTAGTGAATCTAGGTTACATAGAAGCAAGAAAGATGGTGATGGTGATGATGTGGGGGTCGAAGATCAAGAGGAAGGGGGCAGCAGTTTGTGGTGATCAAAAAAGGGAAGAGGAAAGGTAGTGGCTTGGCTAAATTGGGTAATCTAATCTCTTGTTTTCTTAAACCATAAGAATCTTTCCTAATATGGTGTGACAAAGTGGAGGCTTGTAAGAAAGTATGAGGTTGATTGTAGTGGGGTTTGGGATAGCTAGTTGTGGTTAGTGAGACAACATGTTTCTTAGATTTATAAAAGTAACTTATTTCTTTTGTTCATGCACACACACACACACACATATATGTATATACATGTAAATAACATGTATTATTATTTTTCTTTTTATTACTATGCTTTCAATGTGTGTGTGTGTATATATATATATATGCATATTTATATTTATAAGTTTGCAACTAAACATGTGTGTAGGTTTGATGTTAAAGAAAGAATGTTATTAGGGTTTAAACATGTGTCACCAATGCTTGATAAATCGGATATTTGTACAATAACGTGGGTTATATTTGGGATTAGTTGTGCTTGCTTGGGTCTTGCTAGGTCCTCGGGGGACTTACTCTTATATGATAGTATCTAATATACGTAACAAATCAGGGACTTCATTAGAAAGTGAACAGATTTTGACCTGGTAAATTGGTAAGTGTCACAGATTTGGAGAATATTTGGGTGATTGTGTGTGGTTTCTTCTCGAGGCTCACTTGATCTAAGTGTTTATGGAGTGATCCCAAGCTCCAAAGGTCAATTACAAGACCCTAAAACAGCATAACTGTGGGAGAGAATCAGGTGGAATGTGATGCAAAAATGAATAGTGAAGGTCTCCTTTTATAGAGTTGTCAGGATGAGCACACGCGTGCTTCAATGTGGGGCACGCTCGTGCTCAATAGTCAGGTACTGTCCGTTGGTACTGGAAGTCCTTTCGAGCAGGTCTTGTCTTGAGCACGCCCGTGCTTACTGAGGGGCACTCCCGTGCTTGGCCATGTGGCATAACTGCATGTCAGTCTTGGTCGGTTGGAGCCTTGTGGTGCACGTCTGGATAAGCACGGTCGTGCCAAGTGATGGTCACACCCGTGCATGTTGACTTCTTCATCTGGTTGACTTGGAAATGTTGACTGGTTGACCTTAGCAGGACCACTTCCATGAACGATCGGAGCACAACCGTGCACCATGTGTTGCAGTCTGTAAAGTCTTCAATTTCCTTCCCTTTGAGCCAGTTTCCGCTCCGTTTTTCTTGTTGCTTCCAAATACCTGCATTTATCTTTTAAGAACAATTTAGCTCTGTTTTCTAAGGGTAAAAGCATAAATATGTACAAAAAGGATGATAAATACACGTGTAAAACATGTGTAAATGATGGCATATCACCTATTCACACAAATAGGTCTCAATCATATGAATAGGTCCCATTCACACGAATAACTCTATTTACATGAATATGTCCCCCATTCATGTAAAGTTTACACGAATGGCTCACCCATTCTCCCCAAGTTGTTAAAAAAATCCAAGCTGACTGAAATTAACTTTCGTTGACAGAGCGTTAATCGTCAGTGTTTGGGATATGATTTAAAAGTAAAAAAAAAAATCCAAAGTTCGACGTGTGTTGACCAAGGCTGACTTTACATTAAATTTAAAATCCGAGTTGAGTGAAGTTTGACTTTTGTTAACTAGAGTTGACTTTTTTACTAGATTTCCGAGTTGAGTGAAGTTTGACTTTTATCAACCCGAACCTTCGGTTAATGTCAATAACGCTACAAACCCGTGGGATTTTGCGTCTTCAATGAACAACAAAGCGGTTCAACAACCGCAACAAAAGAGGGCTTCCAGATGTAATCCATAAGCCCATCTGGAGAAGAAAGCAACGTTAGATGCTAGTCAAAGTCAACGGAATCTGACCCGACATATATCAAAGTATTTCATTAAATAGTTCATTCAAAATACAAGCTTTGATTTCTGGTTTACATATAAGTTTGTTTTTTGTCAAGACCATGATTCAAATATTCAGAATCTGCTGAAGAATCACCAAATGATACATATAGACTTTATCTTATTTTTTTATCTTATGACATAGACTCGATATGCTTTGGATACTAAAGAATACCCCAGAAAAAAATATATCTTTTTCAACTTTTCTAGACTATCAAAATCATTGAAGATATAACATGTGCAACCAAAAGTAGGTCAAAATTTGACACATGGGGTTCTTTTGAAAATAGTATGATACTGTGTCTTTTGTAGCCTTTTGTTAATTATAGTTGTGGTTTGAGTAAAACATGCATTTGCAATGGCTTCAAGCCATGGATGTTGGAAAATTTGAGTATCCTAGCATTGTTTTAACTACTTTAAAGTTCTACTTCTTCTTTCCACAACTCCATTTTGAATTACGTTCCACTATCACTTTTTATTCTTCTGACTGATAATTTTAAGTGATTTTTGATTTTTTTTTTGATAAAGTTGATTATCATTCATTTTTTTTATTTCTTAGAAAATCTACTCATGTGAACCTAGAGTAATCATCTACAATAACAAGTATGTATCTTTTACCTAACAACCTGTAACCAGCTTTTTATTGGCAAGTGAGCTTAAAGCTCTGAAATTTATGTGAGCTGATTTCCTACACCAAATCCAATTATCATTTGTGCTTTGTAAAAATAAACATAATTGTTATTTTTCTATTCTTTCATTGAAATCAAAATAATAAATGGACATTCTTTTTTTTTTTGAACGGCAAATTTCTACTCCTTATAGGATTTGAACCCATGATCTCCCCCTTAGGTGTTCCAAGAAGCTTTGCTTCTACCATTGGGCCACCAACCCCAATAAATGGACATTCTTATTTCTACATTTTTATATATATGATATGTATGTTAATTTGTTTTGCTTTCCCATTTTTATTACAATATGATTATGATCATCGGATATAGAATTATGCACTATGTGATAAAATGAAGTGTAATGAGAGTATACAACTATAGATTATTTTTAAAATTATCTATTTAGTTAAATTAAGTAGATATGTTTAATAAAACGATTTATTCTATAACATTGTAAAAACATGTATTTAAATTAATTTGATGTTTATTTATTTTTGTATATTGTTGTTTTTATAAAATCGGGCTATATTCCTAAGCGTTGTAAAAGATGTATCAAAATATGAGATTTAATCAAAACCGCATTTTTAACTTTGTAGATAAAACGGATCATACCAAACAAGTATCATTTATAATGATTAGGGCTGAGCAAACGGATCTAACCGGACCGAACTGGTTTTACCAGACCCGACCCAAAACCGAAATACAGGCAAAACCCATAACCGAGGATAGGACCAATGCATTAAGTTCAGGTATCGGTTTTGTTGAGTTCGGGTACATCGGGTATGAGTGTAAGACCGAGACTGAGACCAAAAGCAGGATTCATCTCTTCTAATTTGAACACAATCAGCCTTTATATTCAGTTCAGAATAATCTGAATCTCAACTTGAGATAAGGAGACTAGCATTAATAATTGTGTTTCACTTGTGCTAGGTGGCTTCATGAGTTCACGACAAGAGAAAGAAAGTTATCGTGATTGGGTTCTAATTTTACTATTGATGGTAACAAGAGAAGGAGGGTTTTTTGAGTTGGAGAAGGTTCCCCAGTTTAGTAAGCAATGGAAAAGAAAAGAAAGGCTGAGTTTTCTTTTCTTTTCTCTTCCTCAGCCCTTCTTCTTCCTTTCTGTTCCCTTCATTTCCTCCCAATTTGGGAGGATGATAATTGATGTGTTTTTTTCTTGTTTTCCTTCCCCCTACCCCTACAAATGAACTCTGGAACACCATTTTCTTCTATCCCTCCATTTCCTTTCCTATGATAAAAACTCAGGAACACCCATCATCTTCTTCTTTCCTTTCTTTTTCATTCTTTTCTCCTGTTAAGTTAACTGGGGAACACAGCGTAAGGAAGAGGCAGAGAAAATGAAATAAAGAGAAAAGTGAAAAAGTAGTTTTTTTTCATTTGAAATTATTAAAATTTAGATTTATTAACATCATCATCATCATCATCATTATACTCAGTTAATCCCACCTATAGAAAAGCTAAGGTAGGGTCTGAGGAGGGTAAGATGTAGACAGCCTTACCTCTACCCCTAAGAATAGAAAGGCTGCTTCCAGTGAGACCCCCAGCTCGATGTGGTTTGGTATCAAGCCTTGGACATAAGGCACAGATTTATTAACAAATATTTAATAATATGTGGCAATAGAATATGGACAAAATTATAGAAAACGTCCTTTATGTTTACCCAAAGTTGCAGGTTTAGTCCTTTAACTTTAAAAGTTGCAGGATACCTCCTTTATCGAACTTTTTGTTGCAGGAAACATCCTTTAATGAACTTTTGGTTGCATAAAACGACCTTTACCACTAACGGTGTTAAATTATTCTGTTAAGTTACCCTCACGTGCCAAGCATGTGAGGGTATTTTCGTCAATGCATATATTAAAGGACCTTTTCTGTAATTAAAACAACATCAACAATATAACAATAAAAAACCTTCCCGCCCCCCAATTCGTTTCATCAAAAAAAACCCTAATTATATTCATCGATCAAAGATGGCTTCACAGACATCATCAAACACATCAAACCCTAATTCGTCGGTCTACTGTGTTTGTGGTAGGGCTGCAGTAATCAGGACCTCTGGAACATCAAAAAACCCTGGTCGAAGGTTCTACTCATGTCCTGTTAACGTAAGTTTTTCCCTAAATCTGATATGTATTATGCACAAGGTAGTTAACTTGTTTTAATTTAATGTTCATAGGCATCTGAATGTGGTAAAGGTTTCATTGGATGGGCTGAAGCTAAGGTTTTTCATCAATCAAACAATTACATACAAGCCTCAAAAACTGAGTTAATAGCTTCAAACAATGAACTAAGATCTTCAAACACTGAGTTAATAGCTTCAAACAATGAGCTACGATCTGCAAACAAGAACCTTCATGATTTGAACAAGAAGCTTGAAACTGAAGTTGGAAAGTTGAAGAAATACTTGTTTGTGACTTGGATGATTGTTATAGTTGTTGTTTTTAAGTTACTAATGTAATGACAATTAGGAATTTAGGTTTGGATTAGTCTTGTAATGTAGTTTCTGTGTTGGTTAATGTAATGACCCATTTGGAACCTTTTGTGTAATAATAAACCATTTTGACCCATATAGATGATGATTGCATTGAATAACCATTTTGTCTAATGACTATAATGACCATAAGACCCATTTGACTCATTTTGTCTATTGATTGCATTGAATAACCTTTTGTGTAATAATAAACCATTTTGACCCATTTAACAATATTAACAAACTGTGTTGGTGATGACCCATCAACCATTTTGACCATTTCCAACCTTTTGTGTAATAATGACCCATTTTGACCCACTTACAACATTAACAAACCTGTTAAAAAAACCTGACCCATTTTGACCCACTTACACCATTAACAAACCTGTTAAAAAAACCTGACCCATTTTGACCCATTAACAACATTAACAAAGCTGCTAACATAACCTGCTACATTAACAAACCTGTTAAAAAAACCTGACCCATTTTGACCCATTAACAACATTAACAAAGCTGCTAACATAACCTGCTACCATAACAAACCTGCTAAAAAAACCTGACCCATTTTGACCCATTAACAAACCATAATCATACACCATACTAACACAAACTTTACAATAATCATAACAACCATTACAGGTTGGTATCCCAACCTGTTCAATAAAAATACATTAACATATTTGCAAACTAATTCACCAAGACCCAAAATATGATTACATACCTGTTCAATAAAAATACATTGACACATATTTGCAAAATACATTAACATATTTGCTACTAAGACCAACCTCCTATTTATAACACATAGGAGGCGGTTCTACATACAAAATTACCGACGTAGCGGTGTACCTTAATAACTAAGACCAACCTCCTATTTATAACACATAGGAGGCGGTTCTACATACAAAATTACCATCCAGGTTCATCTGTAGTGCCGCTACATATTTGCAAAATTTGAACCTGATCCGGAGTTCTTGTTAGTGTTGGTTTAACTAACAAGAGCACCCCATCCAGGTTCATCTCCAACAGACAAAGGATCCCCGGCCTGCACCCCGACGACTGTCATCATCTGCAACAGTGTTGATGGCGTCCATCTGTTGATACAGCCCAACGGACAAAGGATCCCCTGCCTGCACTCCGTTTTCCGCTAAAAATAGAAAGTCTTTAAATCTTCGGTTGCTGGATCCGGTGGATCATCATCATCTTCAATTTCAATCGCCATTCCTAACAACAATAACAATAATAATATTATTATTATTCGGATAATAATAATAACAACAATAATCAACAACAATGTATCCTAATCAACAACAACAACAATTTATCCTACTGAAAAACCCTAAATCGTTCACAATCCAACCTAACTCATATATACCAAATCTATCAGTATCCATCAAATCAACTGAAAAACCCTAAATCGTTCACGACCTGGAAATGAACTGAAAAACCCTCCATGATGCATATTAATACTGAATAACGATTCATACGTTTCTACATTCAAAAATTTTAAAAAAAAATTAGGGTTTTAACTTTAACAGGTTAATTACAAAAAATTAGGGTTTTATATTAAACAATCTTACCATATACAGTGTCGAGAAGAAGAAGACGGTTGGGTTTCATATACTCCCTGATTTCATCTTCCTTCATCGTGTTTCTTCTCTGAGTTGTGTACAGGGGATGAGAGAAGAAGACGGTTGGGTTTTTATTATATATTCGTGTTTTGTTTTTTAAATTTTAATTAGCATTTGAAATGACAAAAATACCCTCACATGCATTGCATGTGAGGGGCATCTAACGACAATTTCAAACGGCGTTAGTGTAAAGGATGTTTCCTGCAACAAAAAGTTCGATAAAGGAGGTATCCTGCAACTTTTAAAGTTAAAGGACTAAACCTGCAACTTTGGGTAAACATAAAGGACGTTTTCTGTAATTTTGTCTAGAATATGTGTACACTGTACATTTTCTTTCAATATACAGTGGTGAGTGGTTAAGGTTTTTAGAGTATTCACAATAGATGCTTCATAATAATGTGAGGGGGTCTCTATATTATATAGAGTGGGTATAAGTGGTTGTGAGTAGAGGAGAGAGAAAATATGTAGATGAGACACTGTTCATCAGTAACTTTGGAGGGGACACTGTTCACCCTCTATAATTTTTTAATATTTTTAAAAGTGGTTGTGAGTAGAGGAGAGAGAAAAGGTAATGATAAAAGTATAGAATAAGTATTATTAAATAGAAAATGAGAGAAAATGTAGTGATTTTTAGTGTAATTATAGAGATGGAGATGGAGAATTTACTGTGAATGCTCTTATATCTCCAAAGTTTTGTCAGTTTTTATGTGGTGTCAATTTATCCGCATAAACAATTTTTTATATTTCCAGAATTCAATTCCAACTTTCCAACATTTAAACTGTACTTTTCCAATGAAATTAAATGGAGTATTTACAAAAGAGTCATTTCTTACCCTCTATGTCTTACTCGCTTCCATGGAGAATAAGAAAAGACATTTTCGATCTGGATATGAATATGAAGCTTGAAGAGGAAACTATAAGACAAATACATCATCGATCAGAATATGATATTACCTTCTAATGATGTTGTTCAACACCTAGTTCGATGTAGAAAGAATCTTCGTCGTCATCCTCATGGTTTCACCAACTCATCCACTACAAAACTAGACTGTAGGAGTCCTCAGTCCGGTATTAGAATGGTCGGGTAACCCTGTTTCAAACCTGAGGACTGACCCGAAACCGAAATATCTCTAAAGTAGGAACCGGAGACAGACTTAATTACAAGATATCGGTTTGGTTTCAGGTAATTTCGGTCTTGGTTTTCGGGTAATTTCGGGTAAAACCGACTTATGCTCACCCCTAGTAATGGTGTTTTTTACTAGTGTTATATAGGATCATTTTAGTTAAAATTTAAAACCGTTGCAATAATTGTTTTTGTAGTAGTGTTAAGAAGGTAATTAAAACCTTATATTGTATCCTTTTTTTTGAACGGCCAATTGGAATCACTCACGGATCACTAGAGTATCATCATGTCATCAGTGTTACCGCGCGATCATATTCCACCACCAAGTCACCAATTCAAGAGAAAACTCATAATTATGAGAAAAACCCCCCTTGTAGGATTCGAACCCAGGACCTTATAGTCCCTAAGTCTTATCCCACCACCAATATACCACTGGGCTATAAAACAAATACTAAATTTAGTTTATAAACATTGGCATACATTTCATGAACTTAGAACATAATACAAGTGTAAAAGTTGATATTTAACTAAGCATACATTTCATGAACTTAAAACATAATACAAATACTAAATTGTTCCATAAACAATTTTGAAATCATGTAATATACCTGACTTAATACATGTTGGTTAATTATCCGTCATGTATCAGATATATCGTCGTGAATTAGCCATACTAGCGGGTACTTGATATACCCATTAGTTTGTTAAAGATACTAATGTTCCATCATTTACACATCTTTTACTTGTATTTTTATCATTATTTTTGAGGTAATTACTGTTACTATTATAGGAAAACATGCATAAATCCTGCATATTTGATAAATGTAGGTTTATAACCTTTATAATGAAAAAGAAGTAATTGTAAATAATCAAAAACTGATGATTTTTAAGATCATCATATGCCAAGCAAAGCCATACACCTTTAGGTAGGGGCATGCTGATCACGTGGTCAACAAATGTCAACAAATCAGTAAAAAAAAGCCACCTCAAAAGGCAAGCACGAGCATGCCATGCCAAGGCAAAGAACACAAGATTCCATATCTAACCAAACTGATGGTTGGTCTCAACACATGGCCAAGAATGGTCGTGCTTTCCCAACCGTCGGGGACATAATCTACAATAGAGGGCAATATAGGACATTGGAATGTACCACTGGAAAACAAGAATGGGCGTTCCACCTTTGGCATGGTCGTGCTCATGCTACTGATCATGCTATAAATTGAGTGCTTCACCAACACTTCAACCATCCCATTCACACCTTCTACTGATGTTTCTACCCCATGAGATTCTAGTGAGCAATTTTTGGAGCTTAGAATCACTCTATAAACACTTGTAGTAGCCAAATCTAGAGAGAGTAAACCCGAACATCACATAAAAAAGTAAGAAATCCCAACCCACTTCCTCACTATGATTATACCCATTATCATCTCTTGTGAGGAAGTTTACATGGCCATTCTTAGATGGATTTCTTAGTGTTCATCAGGTGAAGATGAACCTTAGTATATATTTAATAGTTTATTTTTAACAAAAGTGATATGTTTATGTTCTTGATAATTATTTCAACTATTTTCTTTGTCGATTACCTAATTAATTAATTAACTTAGTCTTTATTCTTATGAGTGTACTCGATAGAAAATGAGTAAGCTTATAAGTTTTATCACTGGTGTGTAAAAACCCATGTACTGGTCTGTGTAACCCCATGTGTAGAGATTAGTCCATTTGTGGAGTTAGAAAGACACATATTTTGTGACTAATCCTTGTCTATCAAACTTCACTTGGGGTCGGTATTGCCTATATACATGGCCTCGGTGTTAAGCCAACACTTGGTTATGAGACTTGGTTTGCACGGTCTTTATGCTAAGCTTTGACGCAAACCAAGAGTTGGAGAAATCATGTTAGGACATAAACAGTCTATATTAATTTCCTATTATTATATTACCGCACAATTAATAAACATTACTCACTATTTTGGTAACTTAAATATTTCAAACAAGGGTTGAGCGATCTCGAAAAGGACGATGACTGGTGTCATATCAGTGGTAGATTGCTAGTTGTTACGGCTCTTAGCAAGTTTTTCATAAAAGAAAAGATAAGAGCAGATTGATGTCAATATACAGACGTTTTGGTGGTTTATACTTCCCTTAAGGATGAGGAGGTGAGCGACTCGGAACAGGCGAGCCTCATAATAACCTTAAGAACATAAACTATTAACAAAGTCATGTGGAACACGTGATACATTTTCACATCACCTTAACTAATAATTTACTGTAAATTTCCCAAGTGGTTTCCATCCCAAAAAAACTCCTTATTTTGACTTAATACTTTGCCTACACTATTGCTATTACTATTTATTTTCTGAATTTTTAATCAATTCTCTAAACAAATCAACTAAGAAATTAATTGGTAACTAAAATTGAGTAGTAAAAGTCATGTCATTTGGATTTAAATACTTGGTACTTACAAAATCAATACTATACACAATATGTGCACTTGCCTATTGTGTGGATTTAGTTAAAAAGTAATTATTATTTCTTTATAAATTTAAAACACGGTCTTGTTTTGGTAAAATAAATCTATACTAAACTAAAACACGCAATACCAATTGGGATTTTCATATACATTATCTTTTCTCAATATTTATTTCTATATAATATTTTTTAACAACTACAATAAATTAAAATATGATAAAACATACATCCCACCATTACTATAAAATGTTTGAAATGTCTAAAATATGTAGATTTCATAATATTAATTTCTAAAGATAATTTCGTACTAACATACATATATAAATACTATCATCATTATACATATTAAAAGATAAGCTTATTTTTCACATAATAAATCTATTAAATGAAATATTACTAAATAGATGATAACATAAAATAAAATAAAACAAAAAAAGAAAAAATGTATATTATTTTGGTAAATGGATATAAGGTTTCAGCTAATCAAATCAGGTATCATCTAATCCATTACTACGGGATATTTTTTTCTCAATCCCATATCTAAATACCCGTCCTGAATGTTCGGTTATTCGTGTAAGGCTCCTTTTTTTGCCAATTATTTACTCAATTGTAATATCACGTAAGTCATGCTATATGTGTAAAATACTTTTGACGTGACAAAGTACATAGAACACCTAAGAAAGGAATGCTAATTTATTGATTTTATCATATAAAAAGAAAAAGTAGTTCCACGTATGCGCTAAATAGTATAAATGTCCGTATATGAGTAGTAGTGGTCAAAATTTAAAATGTTTGTTAACAAACTTGAGAAAACATGTGTAATCGACTCTTTATTACGTTTGACAAGTGTAAACACAAAAGCATCGTAATCTTCTCTGCAAGATAAGATAACATAGTGGGCCCGCTATACGGACGTAAGAACTTTGAATTCAAACTGTACGCTTAAATTGTTCACAATATGAAGACTCAAAACACCTAAAAATATATCTAGTCATTTGTCACATAAGGAAAACATTTATTTTTCAAAAAAAAAAATTTAGCACATTAATATCACCTTTTACATTTAACATAAATTACCAATCATTTTACTTTATTAAAATATATAATTAACATGTACTCTTTTTTTGTTTTTTTAATTCTATAATTTTAAGTTTCAACTTTTTTAAAAAATAAAAATATAAAAGTCATAATATTATTGTAAAAGTTATAATTTATAATTAATAAATAGTTAGGTTGATATTATTTCTCAAAATTTATAAATAAAGTTTTTTTTTTGTAAATATTATTCAAACACTACATTATAATACACATAAATAGAAGAACATGTGGTTTTATAAAATTTTAATATTATAAGCAATATTGTTGACTGTAAACCAACTTTCTTTCACGATTTTTAAACTTTCATAAAATTTTCATACATTATTTTTTTAATTACACCATCAAAATTAACATTTCATTCTATTTTACTTGAGCATATTATTGTTTTTTTTAGTTTAAAAATTAATATGTTACTTAATTACTAGTATTTTTGTTCCCATCACAACACGATGTGCGTATAGTATCTATAATAAAAGTAGATAATTTGTTTTTAATATAGTACATGTTATTTTCAAAAGATTTTAAACATAAATACTATGTTAATATTCCTTATTCCTTTGAAGTTCTAATTTTATAAAATTTTGATACTCCGGTAAATATTGTTGACTTTCAAACCAACTTTCCCTTAGGATTATTAAACGTTCATGAATTATTCATATGTTAGATGTTTTTTAATTATACCATCAAAACAAACATTTTACTCTCTTTTATTAGAGTATGAAAAGCAACATTAATACTCCTATAATTACCAACTTCAATATATAAGAGTTGCACCATTACAATAATTACCAGTGTTTTTGTTCTCATCGCAACGTGACCTTTGTATAGTATCTTGTAAATAATATAATTAAATAGATAATTTTTTCAATATAAACATGTTATTTTCATATAAGAATTTTTAAAACAAATTTAAACATCAATCCTATGTAAGTATTCCTTATTTCTTTTAAGGTATGTAGAAAAGAAGAAAAATATGTATTCCCCTAAAATACTAGTTTATCACCTTAGTTTTCAATACAATTATATTGAAAGTTGATTAAGATCAAACTAAGTGGATTAAGGTCTACCTAGGTAAGACATTTCAAAATTAGATAACTGATTAGTCATGTTTATTTTTGTACCGTATACAAATACATACACAATAATAAATAGCTACTGTCTACATATGCGTTCACACAGAGTACACACATGTGAGTATTTTTTTTTTTTACTAATGTTAAATTATTTATTTTTATATCGATTTTTTACACTTGTCATTTTTATTCATTTCAAATATAATGTTAAAAAATAAATTTACATGTATTCGCAAAATATTTTTTTACACATGTAAGTATGCTAATCTATACATATAATAAAGGAGTAACTAGGGGTGAGGTGTCACCATTCTAGGGTGTCCACCTCAGCAATTTTCAACCCATTTTAGAGGGATCCGGTTGACCCGAACCGCTCCAAACTGAGTAAATGGTACCCGCTAACCCGTGTATAAATACTCTTTTTTTTCTCAGTTCCATTCACATCTCATACAATCTACAACAGAAACCCTAGATCGCCTCCTTCAATCCAATTCGTATCCTCCAATCATAAACCCTAACCGCCTCCTTCAATCCAATTCGTATCCTCCAAGCAGGTAACAATTCTTTTCAATTTCGTATTCAGATTCATCGAAATCCTGTGTTCGATCAAAACCCTATTTATTGGATTTATTTTTCAGTAATTTCGTAGCTATTTGAATATGCGATGAACAGATTTGTGTGAAGATCCTTTATCTTTTCTTTAACATCCCTATATGTTGTACAGATTTGTGTTATTAGATATATGATTATCTTTATTTTCCGTTCATCTATGTATGTTCCGATTTAACCCTTTATATTTCTGTTCACTGATTTCAGTAGTTTGTGGTTGTACATGGACAAATATTGGATCCGTTCGTTTGAAACATTTTGTTTCTGATTTCGATATATGCATACATTCGTAAACGTTATGGATTTTGATTGAGGTTATGTGTTTTGTCGTTTTTTATTCCAGTAGTTTCTGGTTTTATACGGATAGATTTGCAATCCGTTTTCTGAATTTTCGATCGTGGGAATATCTATATATCTGCTTCTTATTGTTTTTTATATATATACTGCGTCCTAATTCCATAATCTATTTCTTGACATATATATGTTCATATTGTTGGTCGGTTTTTTTTGTTTTTCATTGTGTTTATATGGTCATCGTCATTTGTGGGGTTGACATTAAAATTTCATTAGGACTGTATTTTTGTTAGTTACTTGTATTTGAAAAGGCTTATAATGGTGTTTTGGATTTAACTGTCTTCCATCCTAATGGACTCCAGTTTGTAATTGTAGATGATGATCATAGTGGATGCTATTGAAAACGAGCCAGGTGATGATGAGCATGAATACATATCCAAATTGATATGGTTCTGTTGTTCATAACTTAGGGTTTTTTTATCTCTTCTTTTTTGATCGATTTTGGTTCTAGATCCATGTTCTTCGCATATAAAGGAAAAAAAAAAGTATTTTGAGTCCATTAGGGTCTGATGATTTTACTTATGATTTTACTTATCGATCAAAATAATGGTAACTTTTTAAGACAGTCAGGGTTCAATTTATAATGGTACCCCAAAATTTTTGGAAGCCTACACGATTGGAGAAATTTTTCTTCTTTTAATGAAGCAAACAAATGTTAAACACGTTAAGGAGGTAAGATCAATTGTTGGTTAGGAGCTGCTTTACTGGCACTATTTCACAAATGATGATTATTTGTTTGCTAAGTAAGTGGTTAGAAGGGTTCGACTTATCCAAAATCATTGACGTAATTGCTAAATCAGAGTTTGGATTGATCAGGAGCTTGTGAGACATTTTTCTGCTATTTATTTTCCATTTATTGGCTAGCAATTTATATTTAACTAAGGTTTCTTATCAATAACAGAAGGATTCAGGCCAGTGGATTCAAGGTACCAATACCTTACAGTATTACTCTCTTGGAAAGCCGATGATGCCAATTGAACCAGAGTTGCTAATCATTTGGATAATGGACTATCAAATCCTAAATATGGATACCTTTGTGAGCTAATGGGTCGTTCTGTTTGGGCTCCACAACTGTTCATCTGCATAGCACCTGATACACAGTTAATATGAGGTAAAAACTATTGATTTATTGTCAAATTTAGTAGTTCTCTTTATCATTTAGTTTTCCTTTAGGTTTATAATCATGTATACCATGTGTTTTCATGCTCCATTTCAATGTTGATTCTATGGATAGTTGGGTACCAAAGACGATTTGAGCTTTACCCAATATTAAATTCAAGTCAACCATGTTGTCTTATTTCTTTTAGAGAGGATCATAGTATCAAATTCAAATTCAATCTTATATTGACTATACTTTTCAATCCTTTCTAGCTATATTGTTTAATTTTTTTTAGGTTGATTGTATTTGTATATTTAGGTTCCGATTTTTAGATCTGATTCGCATACCTCCAATAGTGTAATCGCTTCATGGTTTATGTGTTATTCTTCCCTGCATTTTTATTTTTAAATTAGATTTTTTTCTTGGGTATTTTTTATTTTTAAAAGATCGTTTGGGACCTAAGATTCCACTTCAAATCATCAATCTCTTCATAAGACATCTGCAACATGATGACAAACAACAGCCAAGTGTTTGTTTAAAGTAGTTCATTATGATCTGTTAACAAGCATGATTAGTGATTAGTGATAATGATTGGTTGCATTGGATTATGGGTTATTAATATATGGTACATGTAGGAAAAGTTGGTTCATGTTTCTGGTTTGTTAGATGTTAGTTAATGAGACTCCTATTGTTATTTCCATGATTAACAATTTAACAATATTGGTATTGGGCCGGTTATTGACCCTGCACGACACTTGGATTAAAGTAGGTAGAGTTGTTTCATAATTCCTGGTTTGTTAAGGGTCAATCAGTGATTTGTACTTTGATGTTAATTGAACTTAAACTTGATTATTGTTCTCTATGAATCTATGATTAGGGTGATTCTTTATGAATTAGTTATCGCCTCCTATACGACACTTAATTTTTACCCTTTGTTTGTGTTAGTAAGTAGTCATGCAATTTGGATATATTCTATTCACAAGAAAATAATGGTCTGTCTTATGTTATGTTAATTAACATTTCTCACCTTTTTATTCCTAACCTTTTCAAGAAAATTAAGGTGCTTTTAAGTTTAGTTTTTTTTAATAGTTATTCGTTCAAATTGTGTAAATGGTTGTTATCAATTATTTAGGAAAAAAAATTTGGTTTGATGATCATGGTGGAATATATACACTTCTGAGCCACTTATCACCTGAAGCAAGAGATCTAATCCCACGAATGCTTATGGTTGACCCGATGAAACAAATAACTATCCCTGAAATCCGTATACACCCCTGGTTTCAGGCTCATCTTCCATGCTATTTGGCTGTTCCTCTCCCAAATTCTATGCAGCAAGCAAAAAAAGACACGTTGATCGATGATCCAACGACTTTTTACAGGCTATTATATATTGTAGTCGTTCGGTAATTAAAGTACTTTTATTTTGACAGACGGATGAAGATATTCTTCTAAATGTGGTTAAAATGGGATTTGATAGGGACACTCTCATTGAGTCGCTTCGCAACCGAGTGCAAAATGAGGTACTTTTTTGGGAAGTATCTTAATTGCCTAATTGGTATGATATTACATTTGGATCTTTGCTCCTGCACGCGTGATTATAAAATCCTCAAAGTTCCTTGGTATGTATAACTTATTTTTTTTTCCAGTTTTTCTTATTGGTATTAGTTTGTATTATAGCTTAAAAAGAAGCAAGTCGAAGGCTTTTTGCATAAAAAGAAGCGGATCGACTACTCTTTCGCTTAAAAAGAAACTGATCTAATGCTGTATCGCTTAATAAGAAATGGGTCGAATGTTTTATCGCATAAAAAGAAGCAAGCTTAATGGTTTATAGCTTAAAAAGAGTGGGTTGAATGTTTTTTTCGCTTAAAATGGCGGAAATTTTCTTTACAAGCAGAAAATGATGCAAGAGACAATGCTGAGTTTTCTACTGCTCAACATTGCTGATTTGAATTATTTCAACAAGTAATAATATTTGATCTTTTCTTGTGTTTCTTGATAAAGTTATGTTCTTTCATTATGTTTGCATTTTCCCAGCAATTTAAGTTTGTTGAAGTTTATGTAGATGTAGATCATAAACGTTAAATACTTAATGATGGGACAGGTTCAAGATGTGAAGTGGCGTAAGAGAGTATGGGTGACAAAAGCATCGGTAAATTGGGAATTGAAAAGCTGGAACTAGAAGCTGCCAGCTTGAAGTTGAAGCTGCAACAAGTGCTCTCGAGAAGGTGAGGTTAGCTTTAGTGCCATTTTTTCTCCATTTGTAGAAAAGTTTGTTATCTTTTGATGTGATTATTGTGTATAATTTAGAAAGTTAAGAAATTTCATATCAATTTCGAAAACGGTTCATCTTTGACTTTAAAAGTCAATCACATGCAGCTGCAGCTGTGTCTTTAAAGCCAAAATTTGTGATCATATGTTTTTGACTTTTGAAGGTCAAACTTCTATTTGTTAAATTTGTAATTATAACATGTTATCTCACAAATTTAACGCCTTTTTTCTCTGTTTATTGTTCTCTTTTGTTTTGATTATCAAGTATTATGTCAAAAGTAAAGCATATTCATATTCAGATTAATTTTGTAATTGAAAGCTGTTCATCTTTGACTTTCAAAATCAATCACAAGTAATTTAGGCATATTTGCTCTTTAATCTCTTGAGAATCTATTGAAATGGTTTATTGAAGTGTGATTGTGTATCTATTTTTTTTTTTCATTTTGTGATTTTGTTATGAGAAATGTTGCTACAAACCGAGATTGATTTACTTTCTTTTTGTGTGCAGATCAACCTCGCTTTTGAAATATTTTTTGCCCTTTTTTTATTTTTTAATGATTAATTTTGCATCACATTTAGTCTATAAATGGGTTCGTGTCAACTTGAGTCCTTTATTATGTATGTCAGGATGGGTCACTTGGGCGGCGGGTCAGGGCTGTATTAAATCGCTAGATATATAATATATAAGATTGAATCGTTAATAGCTTAGAAGTTCCATTACCCTTTGCAATAAGAAAACATAAATTCACTTTTGATCTCTTGCCTCTTGGGTCAGGTGAGACATTCATACATAAATTCACTTTTAATCTCTTGCCTCTTGGATCAGGTGCGACGAAGGTTTTAAAATAGCTGCTTTTTTTAGGTTGCAAAGGTGGTCAAAATACGCTGCATTTTGTTTACTCGCAAAGTCAGCCCTCGCTTCCCTTGGTAGTTAAGGTAATCACTAATCTCATTTTGATTAGTATTTGGAACTATACCACCATGTGCAGTACACTGAGTTCTTAACAATGATGATTGGTATGTTTATAGTAGTAAAAAGGCTTTATGCCAAAATTTTCTTAATACCTACTTATTTAGTAGCTTTTATATTGCACTCGCTAACCCATTCACATACAACCAAATCAAATCAATGTATTCTTCTAATAATTTATACTTTACCAAAACAGTTTCATACTGTATGACTGAGTTTACGTTTGGTATGTTTTCTTTTTTTTAATCATTTTTTATTAAGTCATATTAGATTTTTCAACCCCGGGACCTTCCCGGGGTAATCAGCTCGCATGCATTCGTATTCTAGAGTTTTTAACTTTACATTTTCGGTTTGCCACTAATGACCCATGCGAGTTGTTGCTCGATCCATACTTTGATACTCGAAATGTAGTCTTGCAGCATTGGCGTGTAGATGTGTCGCGTTTTACAACAAACACAGGCATGAACCTCAACATCAACAGCTCATACTCTTGCCACATGATAAATGTTGGTTGCTGGAAAATACCATAAACAACACTATGTTCCGAATTTTACTGTTGTTACAAACAATTATCAAATGTATGCTAAACTATATACAACCAGTTCACATTTTTCATTTTTGCCACAGGATAATGTTAAGAGCACCATAATTGGTTTCTTTTAAATTTTAATAAAATATTTCTACTATTTTTTTTTTACGTTTTACCACTCAAAATAATTGTACGTTGGTGAACCGCGTGTTAACGCGGGCAAAGATCTAGGTTATATGTTCTTCGCACTTGCTGATTGCAATTGGCTGTTAAAAATGGGTCTGATGATTTTACTTATCCCAGGAAGTGTTCTTTTATGAGGAGGGTGAACCTGGAGCTTTGAAGGTTAGTTTGTTATCATTGATGACTAAATAATATAACTAATCTGTTTAAGGAAAAAAAAAGTATTTTGAGACTAAAATTGATTACCTCTGATGTATTCAAATTTCAAACAACTACTAATGCACAAAGGTTGCAGAAAAGGGCAGTCGCTTAGAGTGGTGATCAGTCGGTTAAATTAGTTATATTCTTTAAGCATGTAGCTTTCAAAATATATGTTTCATATAAATATCCTAATCTGTTTAAGCTGGAAAGGAGAAAACGCAGCAGTGTGGCTGATCGACTGCTGCAGGTTGAATATGGGATGGGCCTGGTTTGGGATTGGGTTAGTGAGCCTGATTCGATTGCTGAAGTCAGACTACTTTATTGTACTCCCAACCAAAATCTGTTCTTGGCACACCGGGCTTGGCACCTAATGTTCTATCTTGAAAGTAGTAAGATGTGAAGGTAATTTTTATTTGAGTATTTCGGTATGATTATAGACACTTTGCAGGTTCATGTTATCTGTGCATGGTTACGGGCTGAAGTTACTTTTGTATATGATGAAATAAATGGAACCTACAACTGGACTTCTTCTGATTCCACCTAATTCTTTTATGAAGGTAGGAATAAAGATTGAAAAGTTAATATGTTGGCTAATTAAACAATAGTGATTTATCATCTAATTGTTCCTTTTTTTGGGTAAATTTCAGGTGTGTTTCATCTGCGAGCATACAATGTTTCAAGTGCACTACTTATTCATGCAATGTGGGCTTCAAGAGCCGAGTACTGTGTAGAGGTAGGTTATAAGCACTTAATATTCGCTCCACATATATTTATACAGAACTCAGTGTAATTTCTATGATACCACTAATTATATTGGACATATTCGGTAAATTAACCAGTATGGAACTATTGGTGGATTGTATCTTCTACAATTTTTTTAAATCTTCATCCCATAAAAATTGGGAAGTTTCCTATTAAGATGTCTTATTAAAATTGCAACATATTTTTTTTTATATCCGTTATGAGTTTTCGTGGTCTTTTTTATGTTTACATTTGATAGTTATGTAAAACTTAGGTTAAGAACTTGCAACATAAATTTGACTTATATAAAGTCAAACAGTAAATATCTTCGTATCATATGCTAAACATTTTAAATATATTGTCACTTAGGTTATCATTAGAACTTCCAAATCTAAATTTTACTTACATAAAGTCAAACACTACAACACAAGAAGCATATAGTTTTATGTACATAGTAAGTTATAATACGCCATAGTATGTTATGTTAGATGTTTTTGTCATTTGACTTGGGAATCCACCGTGTGTCAACACGGGTCTCTAACCTAGTTATACATATGCAAAAAATTTATTAAGAGTGATTTTGAGAGGAGAAATGAAAAATTTTAAGAGTGTATTCTTTTTTGGTGTCATATTTATATTATAATGAAATTTGTATTAAAAATTTGATTTTAATTGATTTTTTATTGGTTATCATGGTTTTCACAGAATATTTATTGTTCTCAAGATAATTTATATGTATATAGAGAGAGATGTTTATTTATTATATAACACTAAATTATTTTGAAAATAAAAAAACAAACCTAAATCGTTTGAGTTTAATTAAAACTTCATATTTTTTAAAGTGTAAAGTTTTTAAATTTTGTAGAACCTACATGTAATTATTTATGTACGTTTATGTACATAAAAGACTATCAAATTAATTTCCCAGACATTTTAAACTTTTTTAACATTTAGCTACAATATAAGTAATATAATATATGCATAACTTACCACTACTAGAAAACTGGGCTATTGTCACAAAAAATTGCTACATAGAAAAATTGTAGCAAATTTAGCAACCGATTTTACACCAAATTATGTACTATAAGATAAGTTAACTAATCGGTTGCAAATTTTGACACTGTTTATTTTTTGTGGTAAATTCGTAAGAAAAATAATAAGAAAGAATTAAAAATAATAATTTATAAAAAAACAACAAATCTATTGAATTGTGACCACCTTAGCGATAGCAAATTTAGGGACGTATTTCTTAAAGCGTAATGCATATATATATATATATATATATATATATATATATATATATATATATATATATATATATATATATATATATATATATATATATATATATAGGGGATGGATATATAGGAAACCTCATCTTCATGAAAAACCTTGTAAACTCTATGGTGACCATTGATCAAGTTTGATCAATGGTCCATGTTTAATTACAATTTAATAATCAAAAGCAAGTGGGCCACTATAATATAAAATAGATTTAAGGGCAATATGGTAATCTTACTAAAGCAAGTGGGCCACTTTAATTTTCTGAATCCTAGGTTTAAAAAGCTTGATTTGACCCATGTCAAGTCACCTCTCTCCTACTTTATGACACTTTTTCCAGCACCAATATTAACGTACGTTAGTGTTGTGATGCAAAATTCTGACCTCATGTGAGACATCGCTAACATGTGTTACCAGGCATATACTAAAAGACATAATAAAAGATCACATAAAATGTGTATTTATTTAATAAATGATAAAAACGATCATTACAATCAATACTAAAAATGTATCAAAAAAGTTTTCATACATACATAATTATTTGTGAATGATAAAAAACTATCATAACAACATAAAAAAGATATAGCTATGCTTCGTTCTTGATACCCATTTTCATCTTTAACACAAAAACACATCTCTTCACCTACAAAAAAACATAACATGTGTTAGTTGGGCTCTCCGAAACATATAATGAGACATCACTAACATGTGTAGTGTATTCTAAAAACATATGTTTTACTGAAATAATGTATGTCATATGAACCCTAACACACGTTAGTTAGGCATATATTACGTATGTCATATGAACCCTACCACCTGTTAGTTAGGTATATACTAGCATGTGTTAGCATCACTAACATGTGTATAAACAATACCAAATCTGCAATGCCATGTGTATCTTACTCAATTTGAAGTGCCAAGTGTATAATACTCAAACATGTGTATAAACAACACTAAACGCGATTTTTACAACTATGTTAATACAACTACTCAAATACGATTAATACGGTTTGAAATCCAACAATAATAAATTTAAAAAATCAAATCATAACCAATCCAAATCCATATACCAAAAAATTATCCCCATATTCATGAAATATATAATATGATAAAAGACATTAGTAGCATGTGTTAGCATATTCTAAAACATATGTTTTACTGAAAATAGCGTATGTCATATGGACCCTAACAACTGTTAGTTGGGTATATACTAGCATGTGTTAGCATCACTAACGTGTGTGAGCATCACTAACTGTTAGTTGGGTATATACTAGCATGTGAAAACCAACACTATAACAGATACATATGTTAGTTGGGATCCCCAAACACATAATGGGCATGACTACTAATATGTGTTAACATATAGTAACATAAAAAGATTACACATTTATTCATCAATTACATCACTTACCACAGCCACATCACCAACGCCTCCTTCTTCCAATAGCCTACTCGTGAAAACCAACACTAGAACAGATAACATGTGTTAGCATATACTAACATAAAAAAAACTACAAAATTATTCATCAATCACATGTGATCTGTCAACCTCATGTCCTCAATCTAATAAAAATCTAACATAAACAAAATAATAATAATAAAAAAAATAAAAAAAACGTTAACATAATTTTTTTTTCATTCAAGCATTTGATCGAACACTTGGTATGCGAACAAAAACTATCCCCAAAACTACTATTATTATTATTCTAACAAAACCCAAAACCTAACTACAAACAAATATTTCAAAACTCACCAAGATTCAAGTTTGATTAACACCAAAATATCCAGATCCAGATCTAGCTTATAATAATAACAATAACAATAACAATAACAATAACAATAATAATAATAATAATAATAATAATAATAATAATAATAATAATAATAATCTAGATATAGAACATGACTTCGTAATATACAGAAACATCACTTCGTATTATTATTGAAAACAATTAGTATTACATATATATATATATAATAATAGGGGAAAGTTAATTTGAGAACACCTATATTTCGTGCGAACCGTGAGAACGGCATCTAAAACCATTCAAATTCAAAATTTCTTTTTACATTTTTCTTTATTACTAAAATACAATCCCAAAAACACAATTTACGCGTAAAAATTTAAACGTATACGAAAAAAAATTGTTTTTACACATGTGTAAATTTACTGTTTATACATGTGTAAACTGTTTCATTTACACATGTGTAAAAAGTTAATTTGAAAGTGTTTTTGCAAGAAAAGATGAATTATTTGAATAGAACATTCATTTATTAATGTTGTATTTTGATTATAATGAGGTTTGTATTAAAAAAATTTGATTTTGATTGATTTTTTTACTTGTTCTCACGGTTCTCACAATATTTAGCGTTCTCAAGATAACCCTCCCCTATAATAATATTATTATTATTGGAACAGCCAAACAATTAATATTATCATAAAAAACAGATTGGATAAAAGATTCCTATATACATAGTTAAGTGGACGAAAACAAGAGACTTTGTTTGAATGAGGATTAAGTTCAAAGATTTTGAAACAGAACCCTGTTAAACGCATATTAATATTTTGTGGAGAACTGCAATGAACATAAGATTTTTGCCTTTCCAGACGTATTCAACCATACCTAAAATTTGAGATTAGTTGAAGATCTGGGAGAAGAGCTTGAAGCCTTTAAAAACCTCTTTAATTCCTGACGGGTCATGGTGGTGGTGGTGGTTTCAGTGGAGGAGGAGACGGGGTGTGGTGGTGGTTTCGGTGGAGGAGACGGGTCATGGTGGTGGTTCTAGAGAGAGAGGGTAGAGAGAGGATCAAATATCTGATTTTGAATTTGAAAAATAAATGGAGAGAGAGGTGGGAAACAATATATATATGGAGAGAGAGGAGGGGATAATGGAAATGTCTATTATGCCCTTTTGAATATTATATAATATCATAATATCATGGGTGATGTGGCACAACATGGGCCAAGTAATGGGTTTCTTAGAGTTTTTCATCTAATATGGGTTTTTCACATATACTTCCCATATATATATGGCTAGGATAATATGAGAACTCTACTATTTTGTGAGAACTAGAGAACTCTTGTAGACCATTGATCTTGATGATCCAATGGTTGAGATCAAAAGTTGGTGAGTTTTGTCTTTACTTGATTAAGGAGTAATTTTTTAATATGTTAAAGTACAATTAGGGGCATTTAGGTAAAACCCCATGGGAGAGAATATTTAATATAATATTATTTTATTTTTTATTTCTTTATTAAAAACAAATCATATTTATTAAACTTTATTTTATTATTTTAATTAAAATAATTTACTTTTTTTTAAAACAAAAAAAACGTCCAGCTTTTGTCCTCTCTCCCCCATTTTTACACTAGTGTAATTTTTTATACCAGTGTAAATCTTCCATACACAAACATTTAAAACAATTACACTCATGTAAAAACCAAACAAAAACATATAATGAGGATGATTTACACCAGTGTAAATCAGCCATACACAACTTTTACAAAAAAAAAAAAAACACTAGTGTAAAAAACCAAAACTAGATGGTGTGCTTTATATTCATATTTACACTAGTGTAACTGATGTTTTACACCAGTGTTTTTCTTACATCAAAAACGACTATACATTATACATTCATATTTACGCTGGTATAAACTGATGTTTACACCAATGTTTTCTTACAAACATACTACACCATTCATCGTCGTCTCCGTAGCATCGGCTCTTCGTCGCAGCATCATCTCCTGACAAAAAACCCCACAAAAATCAACATAAAAAACCTATCTTTTCACCATAAACATCATTATTAATAATAATAATAATAATAACAATAATTATAATAACAGATAAATAATAATAATAACAATAACAATAATAATAATAATAATAATTTTAATAACAGAAAAATAATAATAATAATAACAATAATATCATAAAATAATAATAATAATAATAATAACATAAACAAAAATAATAATAATAATAATACTAATAACAGAAAAAAATAATAATAACAATAATAATAATAATAATAATAATAATAATAAATAACATAAAATAATAATAATAATAAAAACAATAATAATAATAATAATAATAATAATAATAAAACTTACTGCCGTCCCCCAGATCCACAGATCCACCCCTGAGCCACCACCACCGTCGTCATCTTCATCTTCACCATCATCGACCCACCACCCCTCCACCCTCTACAAAACCACCACAGATCCACACCCCTTCTGCAAAAACCCCGTCTTTATCATCAACACCGTCCTCAGCCCTTAAAAACCCTCTCCCCATCGTCATCTTCATCATCACCACCGTCCTCAGCCCTTAAAAACCCTCTCCCCACCATCATCTTCATCATCACCACCGTCCTACGTCGTCCCCACTTCCACCACCACCATCACCATTGAAAATAACCTACAAAAAACCCTCTGTCTTCTTTGTTTTTTTAGAGAGAGAGAGAGATGTGTTTGTGTGTGTGTGAGAGAGAGAGAGAGAGATATAGAGAGAGAAAGAAGAGAGAGAGAGAGAGAGAGAAATCTGATTTATGAATATTATTAATATACTTGTTGTTATTTAAAAAGGTAGTTGGGGTGGGGGTGGGGTGTTATTACTAAAATGCCCATAATATTTCAAACAAAAGGACTTTAATACCCCTAATTAAAAAAATACAAAAAATTATAAAAGTGATGATGTGTAACTTGATGAATGGTTAAGAGTGGTTCTCTAGTTCTCATAACTTGGGTGAGTTCTCATAATATCCCATTCCTATATACATACATATATATATATATATATATATATATATATGGTAGATAATTAGTGGTAAATTTTGAGACTAAATAGCTACCATATTAGCCACGATAAAATGAGCTCTTGTCACCAAAAGTGTCCACCTAGAAAAATGGTAGCAAATTTAGCAACTAATTTACACCAAAATATGTATTATAAGATAAGGTAACTAATCGGTTACAAATTTTAACACCGTTTATTTTTGGTGGTAAATTCGTGAGAAAAATAATAAGAAAGAAAAAAATAATTTATAAAAAAAACAACAAATAAGAAACAAAAACACATCTTTTGGATTTTTTTATTCATGTGACCAAAAACACATCTTTAGATCCAATTGACCATCATTGGATCTAATTGACATGATGGTCAATTAGGCTCGTTGATGGTCAATTAGAACCAATGATCGCCAATTAGATCTAATGATGGTAAATTAGATCTAATGGTGGTTAAAGACACCAATGCTGGTAAGTTGGATCCAATGATCTCAATTAGAACCAATGATCGTTATTATATCCATTGATAGTCAATTAGATCCAATGATGATTAATTACACCACTGATGGTAAGTTGGATCAAGTGATGATCAATTTGGCCCAATGATGGTCAGTAGATTTAATGATGGTTAGCTACACCCAATGATGACTAATTAGATCCAATGATGGTCGGTTAGGCCCAATGATGATCAGGTAAATCTAGTCATTGTCACTTAGACTCAATGATGGTCATTTAGACCCGATGATGGTCAATTAGACCCGATGATGGTCAATTAGGCCCGATGATGGTCAATTAGAACCATTGATGGTCAATTAGATCCAATGATGGTCAATTAGATCCAATGATGGTCAATTAGATCCAATGATGGTTAATTAGAACCAATGATCGTTAATTAGATCCATTGATGGTCAATTAGATCCAATGATGGTGCATTAAACCAATGATCATCAGTTGGATCCAATTATAGTCAGTTAGGCCCAATGATGGTCAATTAGATCCAATCATTATCACTTAGACCCAATGATGGACATTTAGACCAAATGATGGTGAATTAGACCCAATGATAATCAATAGGCACAACGATGATCACTTAGAACCAATGATCATCATGTAGATCCAATGATGGTCAATTAGTTCTGATGTGTCATAAAACACATCTATTTTTTTTTATGTGTTTTGGGTCACAGTTGACTCTTTTGTATATAGTTTTTAGTAATTTTAGGCATGTATTCACTTGTTTCTATATTTTACCATTTTAAAGATTTTTATTAGTTTTTAGCTAGTTTTAGTATTTATTTATTATTTTTATATTTGTTAGGTGTTCATGAACATTAGAGCGTAAACAAGGAATTTTGGTTGAGTTAAGAATACCCGAGTTGGAAATCTATAAATATAATAATATTAATAATAATAAATAACTAATAATAATAATAAATAATTAGAAAGAGAAAGAGAGACGATGTCTCCTTCTCGTGAGTTAAGAAAACAATAAAAAATAAAATAAAAGGAAAAAGAAGCAGCAAGCTTAAGATGTAGCTAAGACTATCCGTTGTGGTTCGCGAGTCACCTGTTGCAAGCCACAACTTTGTCCACGTTACTAGCAAGCACCACGACATCCCCACGTGATCGGGCCCCCGAGCGACCGTACGTGAGCCAGCTCGCGTTCGTTATCGGGCTGGCAACGGTTTGAATTTAAAAAAAAAATAATTTTTCACCAAATTCATTTATTACTCCCCAATTTATTTACCTATTTATTTACCTCCTTCTTCTTCACACAAAATTGTTCTTCTTCTTCAAAATTCTCAAATCCTAAACATTCAATTTTGAAACCAAGTTAATCATGATGCACACTAAGGAGGAAGAACTAACACTCTGATTTCTAGCTATAGGTCATATGCATATGCAAAATCTATATATTTTTTTCTTTAAAAATTTAGAAAAAATGAATAAACACTACATTTCTATTATTATTATTATTATTATTATTATTATTATTATTATTATTATTATTATTATTATTATTATTTTCGTCTTTAAAGTTTCATGATTAAAACTTCATTAGTTATTTTATTTTACATGTTCTTATAATATTTAGTGTACGGTTTAAATGATGACAGAATCAATAAAAATTAGTTTTTAGATGACGCGGACTTAACTAATTATATAGCAACAAGCCCAATTGATTTTTTTTTTATGGAGATGACATCCTATTTGTTATGTTAAAGATAGATATTAATTTTTCAAAACAAATTATGCGTTTTAAAAAAGTATTGGTGGATCTGCTTTTAGATTATTGCGTTTTGATAGCCTAAAAATCTATTTCAAAACTCAACCCCAAACACTAAAAACTGATCATTTGCGTTTTCAAAACGCAATAATCTTAAAATCCATTTCAAAACGTAATCCCAAACACCCCATGTTCAAGATTTAAACTTAATTGGGCAACGAAATAATCTATGACATGCCGCATCTTCAAAACTGTTATCTTTTATGATTTTGGCAAATAACTTAACAGTGTATCTTTTTATATTGAGTAACAATAATTATAACTTTTATTTATCCATTCATAAAACTTTTTATAAAAGCGAAAATTACATCAGAATATCAGACAGACGAGTAACAAGCTAATTATGTAGCAAGCAACAGTCGTTTATCAATAAAAAAAATTGTCTAATTTAACACAAAATGTGTAATATCATATTCAAACAATACTTAAGACATTAGATTATGCAACTAGTTAAATTAATTGTTTCTCACTTTTATGCGTTTGTATAAAATAAACACTACGATTGGTTTATATATATATATATATATATATATATTTTTTTTATTGGTTTATATATTAGAGAAGACATTGTATAATACTCTACTATAATTGGCTAATTGCCTATCTAGATATGATAACCTAGCAACCATAATCCCCTAATTCACACAAAGTGCATATACATAATTTATATTCATATATTATATTTTATTATTATAAAATTTTATAAAACACGCTATATATAAGAGTCACGTATCATGTGACTCTACACACATTCCTTATATTATTCTAATCACAACTTCTTTTATTTATTTATAACATATATTTATCAAGTGCCATAACCCACTCTCAATCCTTCTACACCATAAGCAACCATGCAGACAGATATTATGGCACTTGAATATCACCAAGATCACTCCATGAATGGATGATTAACCTCGATACCGAACGCATCACCAAACGCCATCGCAGCGATCCCCGGATCACATATTGCTTCCTCCCACATGACGGAGTCATCAAACACTGGTAAATTTGAGTTAACTTGGTTTGAAGTTGACTCGAAAGACATAAAGTTTTCGCCTAATGGCTCCATGAAATTTGTTTTTTCGTAAGGTTGGAAGATCGGAGGATGATTAATCATGGCGCAATCCACCAGACCAAAGGCCATAGCAACTTCTTTCATTTTCATTTCTTGGAGGAGTTGACGATACCTGCAGGATAGTAAAACAGCCCGAATAATAAGTAAAAGTAATAATGTATGTATCATGGACGTAACCAGAGGGGTCAAGAGGGTCCGCTAATTAATTAACCCTAATCACCAGTTATTTTTTCCTTTTGTAATATAAAATCTATGTACTTTTAAACAAAAAGACGAGTTGAACCCCTATCGTCTACAATAAAAGTAATAATTTCCTACAAAAATTTCAGACGAAATGTAAACGGAAAAAATCCTACACATTTCCAACAAAAACCCCCAGAGACGGACCTAGCTTGAAGCTAGGTGTCGCGTCCGTTGCTACTCAACTTCGCGCTCGTAGTGGAAATTTTGTTTTTTTTTATGATATTTGGAAAACGTTACTACTAAAATGAAAAACGTTATTACTGAAATTAATTTCTAGATCCGTCACTAAAAACCCATAATTTTCTGCAATAAGTAACACGGAATTTTTTTTTTTTTTTTGTATAACTTTTTTATGTGTTAATCTACGTTGTTCTCGTTACCTCGCCTTTGCCGCAGCGTTAAGCAACATCAAAGACTTCTCAGAATAAGCGGGTTCAGGTGGTGGTGGAGGAACCTCTTCAGGAAGGTTGAGAATAGCATCTGGACCAAACAGTTTTCGGGCTGCGGCATCATAAGCCAAGGCTGCTTCACGGGCAGTGTCGAATGTCCCTAGCCAGATTCGTTTTCTGGTTCTGGGATTGCGGATTTCCGCCACCCATCGTCCCCATTTGCGCTGCCTTACACCTTTGAAGATGCAGGAAGCATTGAGAGGGCCACCTTGCCCTCTCATGCAGCCCTTCCTTGGGCTAGCTCGAGCCACCTTGTTTCCAACTCTCCTCATGGTTTTTGTTCTAGAGTTTACTAAATTTGATCACAAAATGTGAAGTGGATGAAAATTGGAGAATACAAGTGTGAATTTATAGAGGGCAAGAGGGATGCATGTGTCACTTGCATTAATGACTAGGTTTTTCTTTCTTCTTTTTTTTTTCAATGTAAAACAATACATATATACTTGTTTGATGATAACCAAAAGTACTTCTAATCTATTGGTGCGAGTGTATTGAGAAATTGTCTATTCAATTGGTGTGAACTATTTATCCACCGGTTGTGGATAGAGGTGAAAAGAAAAGGTACCCGGAATCGGACCCGAGAAAAGAAAAACGAAACTAGTTATTTTTGTACCAAGGTATTTTATACCCGTAACTAAACCCAACCCTACCCGTAGGGTATAGTTAGGGTATAAATTTTAAGCTCAATACCCGTACTCGACACCGCACCCAATACGGTATTTTTAATACCCAATAGAATAAGCTAATTTAGAGTATAATTTAGAGTATATTTTTATGTTTACATTACAATTTAAATATTTAAGTTTTTTCTAAAAATGCATATTAGAAAGCAAATAATTTGTACTTGAGTGAGTTTATGTTATTTACTTTAATTATTTTTACAAATTACAAAACAAGTTCAATTTAAAATTAATTTATCTTTGTGTAAAATAACAAAAAAAAAAAATTAAACTAGGTATCAATACCCTACCATACCCAGATCCAATCATACCCTACTGGTACATAGGGTATGTTTTTTCTTCTTAATAATAGTACCCGAACCCTACCCGGTTTCTCTCAATACCATATTTTTCAATACCCAATCATACCTGAAATTAGTTCTATAACCGAGACCATGTATTAAAAAAAGCCCGAATTGTACACCTCTAGTTGTCGACGTCTGTAGTATTTGTATATGAGTTGGCAATTTAAAAAATTAAACAATAAAATAAGAAAATTTATTTGATGATTATATATATTTATAATATAAATTATTTATTTCGAAAAAAAATCATTACTTTATCTACTTTTAATTTTCCAATCAGAATCTAGGTGTGTGTAAATGGTCGCCCTTTAAAAGAGATTGAAAGTTCGAGTCCTTGTATGCCTAACATTTTTAGATTCCATTTTTTTCCATGTAAGACATTCTTCCCTATTATGGAACTTGTTTTTTGCATTTGGCTAGGAACTTGAAAAAATGGATTAAGAGGGTCCATTCTACTTTTTAATTATAAAATATATATAAAAAGAGAGACCGGTGGTTATAAATAAATTAAAGTTGTGATGATGTGTGAATAAATTTGGGTATTTTTTTTGTTTTTCTTATTGGGTGAGTTTATGGTGTTTCTAAAGAATGTGTTATTTTTTTGATGTGGCAAGTGACTAAGTATGTTTTTAGGTGTTTTTCGGTGTCTTTATTGTTGATGGTCTTATATCAGTTGAGAGAGTGAAAACCTTCTCTACTCTAATGCATTTTGTAATAGTAGCAGGTAACTCGCGTGTTGCGGCGGAGTCGACAATACAGGACGGAAACATAATTCAAACCTTAAAACGATTAAAAGAATAAATATGTAATGTGTATATTTGTGTGTGTAAGCACATGTGCTTCGTAGTGGTGTAATTTTTTAAAGTCTACAAGGAGACATGATAGCATGCTACGTTCTATATATCATATGCAATTTTACCTACATGCCGATAAAAAAAATGGAAGTAACGGTTTGACTCATTAGCACCTATTATTATACTAATAGTCAGTCCCACTCAATATGTTTAAAGTGACAAATCTGGAAAGATTGCGAGTAGAAGAAAGCTTTATAACATCCACATTAAGAGAAGGCAAGAACAACTCATATGTAATCAATCTGCAAAGAAGTATATCCATAACTTTTTTCACATGATAAAAGCAATGCAATAAAAATGTTAATCAAGTGCATCATAAATTTCTATCATTAATTGGCATCAAAAAGTGAAATTGGAAGTTAGGTTAGTTGAAAATATTCCACATAAGACCTCCCAACTTGAGAACTTTATAGACGTGCACATATCGGTTTTTTTCTAGGAACCGAACCAGTTCTAAACCGGTTCGTGTTTGAACCTGTTTCGGTTCGTTTCGGTTTCGGCCCCCGGTTTTGCCAGTTAGAAAGATTGGTTTCGGTTCGATTCGGTTTAGGTTCGTGAACCAATTCATGCACACACAGTACAAGTAGGTTTTGTATGAAGGGTAGAAAGGGAAAAAATTACATGACATTTGGGTTTTAAGCATGAGACTTTTCCTATGACATCTTAAAATCCATATAAAATGACATTTGTAGACATCTCTCCTCATTTATAATATAGCACTCATTACTATATGTGTGAAATGAAATAGTTCTGACATGACCATAGTTATACAAAATACCTGAGATAAAAACTAACTTGTTAAATAAATCATTTAAAAATTTGTTGTGATTATGCATAATCATTAATAATATATATGTCCATTTATGGAGGTCATAAATTTTGAAATATGTTAATAAAAATTATTTGTAACGGAGTCTATATCATCTTTGACAGCTGTAAAAAGCAAAATACTCGCTATCATCTTTGACTGGTATAATAGCGTGGTGGGCCCGTCGTTCGGTGACATAGGAATTTTGAGTTTACACTTAATCTACTAAAAACATTAAAGAGAGAGTTATCTGAATAACATATATTACAAATATATAAGCATTGTATGTGAATGTACATAATCTAGGCATGACCTCAAATTACAAACCAAAAATGAAAAAAAATTATCACACCATCCTACCATACATTGAAACGACACTCGGCGTGTTGCCATAATATAACTTACGCCAAGTATAGCCGTTGTATAACATGTCCAGGTGTAGGGTTATGCAGGCTAATGTGAGGTATGCCAACGAGCATACTGGACACTTAACACACTACAAACAATGACATTTAAGGCAAATCTTCTTTATAAATAAGATTTCAAGATAATTCAATATAGAAACTCTGCTAACCGGAAGATCACCATGTTTTTTAGCAACATCATGTTGTGAGTAGATGGAAAAAAAAAACATATGACAATACTACCAATGGGGTTTAGTCTGAAAGGGTAACTTAATGGAAAATGATAACGATTGAGTCTAAAAGAGTTTAGCCCCAAAAAAGCTACAGGTGCGAATTTCTGACATAATACGAACCTAACACAAAATTCACGAGTTGGGTTTACTATGAAGGGTTTTTTTTCCCAAAATACAAAAGTTAAAAAAAATGAGCATCAGATTTTATAATTAACATACAACTGTTACGTGTATATTTTTAGTTGCAAAAATGTATATTAAGAGAATTAAAATGTGACAAAGTAAAAAAAAATTAAAAAAATCCAGACAAACAAGTCACATTCAGTGTTGTGAAAAATTAGTGACTGAGTACTCGGCGGGTATCCGTTACTCCGTATGGTGCCGAGGAGATATTTTTCTACTCTAAATGGGTCAAATTTGGAGCTACTCGGTCCTACTTGGAGCTAGTCAGCCCAACTCGAAGCTATCTGACTCAGACAACTCGGTTAATTTGGATTTTTGCTATTTTCACCGATTTTTGTTGTCTTTAACATTTTTACGAACATACCTTGGAAGAAAAGAATTAAATAATTGCTATGTATATAAAACTAAAAAATGAATATCACTAAACTCATGCTATAAATATTAACATGTATGATTTTGATTTATTGATATTCCCATATTTTTCTATAAATCTATATTATTATTTATTATATAATGGGTTCTGAATGAGTAAGATTGTCATTTCATATTTATTTAAAGGGGTAAATATGTAATTTCATTTAGTCATAAGACAAATTTAATACAACTATTAAATCAACTTGTTTAACATATTAAAAGTAATTAATATTAATAAATGGTATTAAAAACCACTGAAGCATTTGAAAAGTTTAACATCATGGCATAGAAGATTTTAGAGAATTCATAATATAAGATGACATTAAGAAGCATTGTTATGAAATTACACAAATGTTACATACAATTATAACTACAAGTCAATTTTGTACTTTCTTTAAAATTTATGTTACCACTTTGCTGAAAAATCTATAATAATAATAATCTATATCTATGTGTGTGTGTGTGTGTGTATATATATATATATATCCTATGGTTATCTATATGATTTGCCAATAAAACAAATCTTAAAGCTAAATGTAGAATATGTGCTTCACGCATCCACTCTCCCAATAGAGACCCACCTGTTTAAATTCTTTAAGATGCCATCATACGTTTATAGATCCAGATCGATGATTCCAAGCATTAATAATAGTGTTCTTAATTTCATTCATGGGATTACTTAATCCATATGTTAGAAACCAACGGTTCTTGAACATTTCTATGTTCCTTTTTCAAATGTTGGCCCCATAAACAAAAACCTCGAATCAAACCCTAATATGTTCTAATTTAAGTTTGTCGCTCATCTTTCATTCTACGATCATCATGTCATCGATGATTATGGATAACTATTTCTAATTAGATTTTGATTCATGGGTTTATACAGGAGTCTTTGATTAAATGAATCAAGAGTGTTTGATTGTTGTTGGTTTGTCATTGTAGTACTGTCACACCACATCAATGGCGGAAACACGTGGCGCAACGCTCGAAAGCATATCAAAGTCAAGATTAACACAAACTATATTTAATTAGAAAAGATGTTTTTGTTAAGATGTCGAAAATAAGTATCTTGTTACAATATTTCACAAAACAACAAACAAGAAGTGCATAAATGGGGTTTTTCCGTTTAGGTTTCAACCCGAAGGTAACAATAGATGAAACCCCGACAAGTATTCGACATCCCGAATTCCACCGTACTAGCCCCATCTATTCAGCACTTAGTCACCTGAAAGATATGTTTAAAAAGACGTCAATATATAAAATATTGGTGAGTTCACAGGTTTTAGTTTCGTAATAACAACATTTTCACAACCATCGACTCGACTCACTTTCCCGTATAATTATTTTCCCATTAAATAATTATACTAGGATCTTGTCGATCGATATTTCATTTTTACAACATGTGCGAAACCTTCACAACTCGTGGCCTTTGTAAGGAGTAGCTAGCTCCTACAAACTATGATGAGGAGCAATCCCCTAAGTCCCATAACCAAGCTAAGACTAATAAATATGCCCCGCAATCACCAGTTGTTTCTCGGCAAATAACAACTTAGTTCAGAATACGTGCACCCCAGGCATACGCCGATGCATAATCGACGCTATCGATTTGGGGTGGGCCTTGTCAGGCACCAATAGTACTATCCAAATATTCTTTCGGTTTCATTTCCCTGAATTAATGGTTACAGTAGCGAGGACTCAACCCCGAGTGGCGAACATACAACAAAACTCAAGTACTCATCATGCCACTAATCACATTTTAACCTTTGAAAACATTTCAACATGTGATTTCTTTTGACAAACGTATCTTTCCCCCAGTTAAAACAGTAAAATGGGGCCGTGAAGCTCACCTGAAGTATAGCGTGCAATCAAATAGCAGAGAATAGCAAGTCCGTGGTCAAGCACCTACGAACGTCCTAGTGCGTGTAAGTCACTATGTCTATAACGTGTGTTTTTCCGGCAAGTTGTACACCCAACTCCCAACACCACCATTTACATATAATTCCCCGTTTAAGTTAAACATATGTCCTAGGTCCGTTGGTGATGGATTACCCTCGTTACAAGTTACATTTATACTTTCATGAATATTAATTAACTTGTATAATATTATTCTCAACTCAACTTCACTTAACGTATGATTATTTTCCCAATAAATAATTATACTTAAGATCTCGTCGTTCGATATAATATCTTTACTAGTCGACACGACTCACTTTACCGTATATTTATTTTCCCATTCAAATAAATATACTAAGGTCTTGTCGTTCGATAATATGTTTTCTACGCTCGACTCGACTCACCATACCGTATATTTACTTTCCCATTAAGTAAACACACTAGGATCTCGTCGATTCGATATATTTATATATATATTGTTTTCTACACTCGACTCGACTTACCTCCCCGTATTTTTACTTTCCATTAAATAAATATACTAAGATTTCGTCGAGTCAAATATATATATATATATATATATATATATATATATATATATATATATATATATATATATATATATATATAGGGAATGGTTCTAGAGAAAACCCTCCTTATTTGGTAAACTCTGGAAACTTTGACTTCCCAATATTTTTTTTTTGAAAAAAATAGGGCAAGTAATATATATGATTTTAAACATTTTGGGCCAAAAAAATTAAAAAAGCGCCGAGTATTTTTTTTTTAAATAAAATAAAATTTTGACTAACACATGTTAAGCGCTAATAACAGGTGTTAACAATGTGTTAACTATATGTAAACAGTAGACGTTTTTTTTTAAAAAAAAAAAAACCATTCGGCGCTTTTTCGATTTTTTTGGCTCAAAATGCTTAAAAAATGTATATTACATACCCTATTTTTTTCAAAAAAAAAAATGTTGGGAAGTCAGAGTTTACCAAATAAGGAGGGTTTCCTCCGTATACTTTACCTATATATATATATATATTCCTTGTTAAGCTCATACACTTGTTTAACGTTTAATCGTTAGATTATTTACGTTACTTTTCTCCCACGAATATTTTCCAACACTTAGGAAAGTGTTATGTATTTTTCACCCAAATCATAAATTTTAAATCCTTAAAATATATTTATACCCATCTTGACGTAATGATACTTTTCTCGTCCGTCCGTTTTTACGTCTTAGTTCGTTAACACGTCCAAGTCCGATTACTTAACTTATATATATATATATATATATATATATATATATATATATATAGTTAATTTTTCCCAAGTTTCTCAATACGTGTATTCTAGGAAAGTTATTCACCTCTTTAATTTCCTACACATATTACTTGGATGTTTTATAAATACCTTTGTATTTTTAACACAAGACTTGGTAACTTATGTATAAAAATGCTCCAACACTTTTATATTCCCATTTATATAAAAGTGTTCATTTTTATATAAGTTCTCCCAAGTTTTTAATTTGTCTAACATTTTTATAAAAACCTTTGTTTTTATATATATCCATATGTTAGAAGAGTCCATATTTTTATAAAATTCTATTTTATAAAAATACACCTTTATACAAAATACATGTGTATAATTATTAGTATTTACCAATCTACCATGGAAAATTATTATTTACACTTTTGACACCAAACTTTCCATGGTTATATTTTTAGACACAGGTTTCTAAAAATATCATCTTTAGTCCCTCAACTTTTAAAGTTACCAAAAATAGTCCTTTAACTTATAAAGTTGCATTTTTCTATTCTATCTTTCAAGAATAACAATTTTCTACTAAACTAGTAGACTTTAATGGATCATTTTTGTCATGGTAGACTATTTTTTTGTTCTAACATCATTTATAGTCCATAATGATGATATTAAGGATAATATTAGGGGTATATGTGTGTATTATGTCCAAAAAGTCCAACTTTGTATTTTAACGTTTGCAAACTTTAAAGTTGTAAACTTTATATCTTTCATTTTCCAACAAGATCAACATAATATTAAACTTTAGATGACTATTTTAACAACATTTAAGTGTATTCATGTCATCTTTACCAACATTACTTAGTTCATCTTCCTAAACAAGTCTATGTGATCTTTTATAAAATTCAACAACAATAGCACTATCCACCACCATCCACGGCCTAAACAAGCTTTAAAAAGGTTCATTTTAGTTTTTGATAAAACACATGGAAACCTATAGTTAGAACATTTGTTAAAACTACCCATGTACAACTTGCAACTAAACACAAAAATAAAAATATAAGTTTCAACAAGAAGTTGAAGGAACTTACTACTAGCTCAAAGGCTAGGGATGACACCAAAAACTTGTGATTATGATGGGGCTTAAAGAGGATTAGAGTGTATCCTTCCAAATGGTTAAGCTCCAAGATTTAAACACACTCTAAACCTTATAACCTAAACTAAATTTTTAAGTGATTTTCGATTAGGATGAAGGTTATTGGAGAGAGTGTTCTTGAACGAACACTTAAATAAGAAGAGGAAAAGTGGCGTGTATGGTGTGATGTATGTTAGAGGATTCAAAATACTTATAATATGGCACATGGTACTCTCCATGACTATTTTAATCAAGTGTCCATATCTCCCTCAATATTTTGATCAAATCTACAAGCAATTTGTGATTTGGGTATGGTGGCCGATCTTGGCCATGATATGAGGGGTCCACAACAAATTTTCCACATGCCTAATTTGTTTAAGTTAGTTTCATTTTGGGTTTAGTTTGGTTCGGTTATGATCGGTTTTGGTTACGAGATATTTTGGACACTTAATTAAGCCTTAATCACCCTTAAAGATTGCCTAGTTTAAGTGTTGGTTGGTTAGTTAGGCTTTTGTTGGGTGAAATTATTAGTTATACGTGTACCGGGTGCGGTACGCGCGCATTATTCGTTACCGGGATATTTGTATTTAGAGTTTTCATTTATGGTTTTGGAGTTCCAAAAAACATTAAATTTTGTGAAAATACCCTTTATTTTATATCCTGGGTGTCCAGGATCCTTTTCGTTTATTTAATTTTTACCGGGTAATCACCAACGTCCGTTCCGGACAAGTTTATTCGCACGCGATATCGCCGTGCTTCAACATTAAACATGTGCATTCCTATGCATCTTATGGGGAATTTGCTATTCCCTAAGGCATCAGTTAAATTAATCCAATTAATTTAAATATGCACGTAAACCGTTAATTACGTATACTAATTACGTACGGAAACATATCGATTTTTGCCGGATGTTACAAGTACTACAGTCCAATTTCATCGAAAGGCACCATAAGATATTCCAAGTCCTTTTATTGTTTACATTGTTGTGCATTTCCAGCTCTAAAACTTAACATGAACTGTTACTTTTCCTTTACATTCCGAAGTTTAGGTCTACATGAGCACGATTCCAAGTCATTTTATTTAGGTCAACTGCTAGAGCACAATTAGATGCATATGTATTAGAGTCTACCTCTATTCAATTTTCATGGTTTGCTCATCACTTTATGAAATGTTGCAAGTCGAACACATCATGTAGTCAATGATTATTCTAACGCCATTAATAAAAAAAACTTACCACGTAACGATATTATTTTAGACATTATTGCTTTGGTTTTGCATTTGATCTATGGAACATACATAAAGTAATGCATGAGGTGATCATGCATGCAGTATGTAAAGAGGATGCCAATTCTACATGCTTTTGTTGTCTGAGCATTGTTAAATGCCCCTCACACCCCCCTCATCATATGAACCAGAAACCTCCTCAGACCACCATATCCAAAGCCTCAAACCACCAAAAAAAATCAAACAACCCCTCTCCTTTACCGTTGATAATGATTACAGTACGGCGAAGCACGGTGGAGATGTGTCGTCAGAGTTGGTGGTGTGAGGACAATGGTTTGGTGAGAGAGAGAACCATCTGATAAACAAAAGAGAGAGAAACAAATGGCTTGGTGAGTGAGTGAGCGAGAGAGAGAGAAAGAGAGAGAGAGAACCATCTGATAAACAAGGAGAACGGAAGATGAATGAAGCAAAAATGACGGTTATACCCATAGAACCTAGCAAAATTACGACCATACCATAACACTATTCATCAATGTTGGTTTTCATTATATAGGATAATACTTCTAAAACTAGCATCACCAGCACCATTCCCATCCCATCTACTAAGTGTTTGTGTTTGTAATTTTACGATTACACGATGGGAAGACAACCTCCGTGTTGTGATAAATCACATGTCAAGAAAGACCCGTGGACGGTTGAAGAAGATGTAACTAAACATATCAATTACATACATGCCAATTATATATAGCCAAATATCGTGCAGCCCCGCCGCAACGCGCAGGTTCCTGCTAGTATTAGTAAACTTATGCTATTTGACACATATATACACCTTGCCTAGATCAAGTACTTGCAACTCCACAGTCAGCTGACTTGCAAGTGTCTATTGACTTCTTTGAAATTTGTCGTCTTTATATCAACGTGTGAAAATTTGTGCCGTGTTTAGTTTCATATGTATGACACGATTTTTGGGTTAGGGATCATGTTAAACTTGTTGCCTTTTTTTCAAGTTAAACATGTCAACCAACAAACACAACCTGTTTATCCCCTTAACTGATATAAATCGGAATGTGCTTATAATTATTTAGAGAAACAATTATATCTATAATCCTATACTATTAATTATTATAATTATTATTATTATTATTACTACTATTAAGAGAACTCAATAATTAGGTTTTAATATTTAATAAATGTTTATTTAGTATAAACATTTATTTATTTAAGGATAACTTGGGCCAAAAGATATAAGATTAGGGTTGTTACACAAGTGGTTATAAATAAAGATCTCGGTATTCATTCAAAGTATCCCAAATAATTAATCCAGTCACAAACCCTAGTATACACACCCAACGACGAGTTTGAAATGGGTTTAGGAAACCCAGCTCCATACCAAATTATAAGATTTTGTTACATGCCTGACTCTAAACCTGCTAGATATTAATCAATAATTATGTGGTACGTATTAGGCATACCCGTGGGATTCGAACCTGACAGCCCATGTTTGTTGAGGATGTTGTTTCTATTTTTGACAAAGGCGCATGGGAAGCGGTCGAAGACATTGTGGTTTCTAGAGAGCCAATTTTTTTTTTGAGATTTTCAATGGAGGTTGGCATCCTTGCCGATGTGGTTTGGACTTGAGGCGATGTTTCATATTATGCTTTCGTGGACTTGAGGGCGTTGGGCCTAGCAGAACACACCCTGAGAGATAGTGGTTTCGTTGGGTTGGACTCTGATTATAGTGTGCATCGGCTAGCTTGTATGGGCTCTTACCTGATTTTGATATTAACAGTTTCGCTAATAAAGACATCCCCCCAAGGCCCAACATTCTTTGGTGAGTGCCTTTTATAGTAATACCTTCCAGAGGTTGGAAGAGCAATTTGACCTATCCTCACGTCAGAAAGCGGTCTTAGAGTGTTTACGAGGCCCTCATGCCTAAGATTTCTCTGCGGTTGTCTCCATTGAAGGGCTAGGCTAGCACATGTCCGTGATAAAGTATCTAGTCATCCTTAAATACAGGCTAATGATTCCCTTGCACCAAGTTGATGAGACTTGCCCAATTGGTTGTAAAGCTTGTTTGGATAAATTTGGGGAGCATGCGGTCCATTATAAAAAGTTGTTAATGTTTAAAGACAGACATGACTGGGTCGGGATGTCCTTAAACGGGCAGGGATCTCAGCAAAACAGAAGGCTCCATTGAATTTGTTGACCGGCCCACTGGAAGGGAGGTCTACTTTACGTCTAATGGATGTTTTAGTGTTTGGTTGGGCTGGCGGGAAATACGTCTGCGTGGACCTGATTGGTGTGCCCCAGCTAAGAAGACTTAATTTTAGATGGCACTAGAAGCAATAAAAAGTATAATGGATGTGCAAAATATCTAATCAAATACATCCATACATGTGTAAAGTGTTGGCTCTATTTTAGCATGTGGGCTAAAGGACACGACATTTCACACGTGTAATTATTTCACTAAGAATTTCATTTTCGTACGACAATACAAGAATATGAATACCTGAAAACGAAAAGAAACAAATATTAACATGTGTATAACATAACCAGCAAAAAGATGGTATATCTTATATGAGGCACTTAGATACACAAAACTTTGCGTTATACATGAACTCTATCATTTGCAGATGTACCTAAATTAAAGTTATGTTCAATACAATGAAAAAGAGATGCGAGTGTAAATATCTATCTCTCTCTATATATATATATACATAGAGAACCATTCTGGGCCACACATTTCTTATAAAGGCAAAAAAAATTCTTTAATCGCACATTTTTATGCAAGGAAAAAAAATTATTTTTTTTCATTTTTTTTCATTTATACATATGTGTATATAGCAATTATACATATGTGTATATTCCAATTATACACATGTGTATATTGACAAATAAAATAAAAAAAAATCCTTGCATAAAAATGTGTGATTAAAGCAAAAAAATAAAAAAAAAATTGCGTTAGAGAAATTTATGGTCCAGAATGGTTCTCTCAGTTCTCAATTTGGGTAAAGGTTCTCATTTGAACTGAACCAAATCCTACATATATATATATAGGGTGGGGTTCCTGTACAAAAGGCAGTTTTCGTACAAAGTGTGAGAAGTCTATATAGGCATTGTGTTTTAAATTTTAGGCATGACGGTTTATATTCTTTAGGCATAGTATTATATGGAAAAACACAAAACTTAACAATTTAAAACACTAATTGATGTATTTTAGACATGCAATCTAAAACACCATACGAAGAAAGTAATCATTGTGTTTTAAATTTATTATCTATAATACATTTGATTGTGTTTTAAATTGTTACGTTTGGTGTTTTTCTATACAATACAATGCAAAAGGAATCAAAAACATCATAGCCAAAACTTAAAACACAATGACTACATAGACTTCTCACACTTTGTACGAAAAATGTCATTTGTACAAGAACCTATATATATATATATATATATTAATATTCCAAAGCATGAAATCTTACGTGACATTCAAAGAGCTCATCCCCCCTTTAAATATTTCATGTAATATCCTCCTTATTTCCATCCAAAAAGTCTCTTTTTATCTCATGTTTCCCCTGCAATTTTAAAACCTTAATAACTTTTATATACGAGATTTTTTTAAAAAAAAAAATTACACCAAATTAACGAACACTTTATTATCTTCCCAACGAGTACCATAGTGCTATACTGCTATACAACAAACAAAAAAATGATTTTTTGTCGGTTTTTGATCATACAGGAAAAAAACACAATGTATTCAGGCAATTCATTAATCATGTCTAGGAAGTACCCTTATGGGTCAAAATTGTAGAAGTACCCTTGTGGGTCAAAATGGATGGAAAGACCTTAATGGGTCATATGGTTAAACCATGTAAAATAGGCTGGAAAGACCTTAGCTGGTCAAAAGGGTTGGGAAGACCTTAACGGTTCATATGGTGGAAATCATGTATGATAGGTAGGAGAACCTTAATGGGACAAGGTTGGAAGGACCTTGATGTGTAAGGATGGGTAAAAATATACGGTAGTTAACGATAGAAACAAATTGTAAATGAAAGATTTATATAATTAGACATTCTAATTAAACCGAATTTTGTATGGACTATTGGAAGTCAGTTGTTATAAATGTGAAGGGTATGCATAACCAATGATTTTGTAGATACGAATGGTCGAATTTATGGATATAATGAAATCCACAAGGTAGGTGATATGATGTTGACGAGTTGGAACTCATGGTTAATGAACTAAAGCAAGCCGAGTACGGCATGGACTTGTGAAGAAGCAAGTTAAGCCGACATATGGATGGTTGGTAAACGTTGTGAAAGGAATGTTAGTAAATTTGGATATTTTGTGAATGTTAAATAGAAAATTGATATGTTGAATAGTGACCCCGTATGAATGAATGGTAGCTCGAGCATGATGTAGTTCGGGAAGCTTGCCTCTTAAAGGCCAAAAGATGAATGAACTTTAGCTTAGACCAGGTGTTGTTAAGCAATGGATATGTGTTTCTACAGTAAGTAGCACATGAAATGAAGTAACAAACAAATTAGCACGATTAGAGTGGCTCCGAAATTTACCAAAAAGGGGTGGGTGTATATGGTAGATGTACCGAATCAGTAGTGCCTATGGAATTATGCCTAACTCTCAAGTTAAGTGAGGAGGAATGGAGAATGAATTAGTAGGTATGTTGTGAAAGTGATAACCATGATTTAAGGTTCGGGATGTACGTATGCATATAGTCTAACTTGTTACATGATTGAAGGGATTTAGAAGGAATGCTAATAGTGGAGTATTGTAGCAATCCAGTAATGGACACCTTGTGACTAAAGAAGGAATGAAGGACTAAGTAGGATTTATGGGTTAAATATGTAACTAATCGATTTATTATGTTTAATATATGCGATAGGCCTCTTGTAATATAAGAGCGTGAGAACAAAGCATAGAAATATGTTTTGCTACGAGTAAAGATATTTCTATAGTCTATATGTGGGTTTGCGACATGGCATGAAACTTTAAATGAATTGAATGAGTAACTAAGTAAGTAGAAAATTCCTCGTATGGTAGTAATAAAGGAGGTTTCGGGGACGAAACCTTCTCTAAGGGGGGTAGACTTGTAACATCCCGAAAATCCAATTCCGCCTAATTACGCTATTAGGAATGAATAAGAAATGACAAAACAAATTAAATAGTAGAATGAGTCTTTTATGGATAATAAAAGGCGGTGATAAAGAATGTTGGTTATGCTCTAATATGAAAATTTCCTAGTGGAAGTTATTATCTTTATAATGGAGAAATAACACTAGAAAGAAACTTGCATAGTTAAGGTTTTGATAATAAATGACATTAGGGTAAACTTGAGGGACTATTAAGGTAACTATTGGTCAAATAAGAAGGATCAAGAAGACCCATTTGGGGTCATATGAATTCAGCCCCAAGGGGCATCCATGAGCCAAAAACCTAACCTAATAATCCCTCAATTGAAGAAGTTTATGCAAGGGATTGAAGTAATAGATGAAGGGTGTGTTTTAGAAGGTTAATCTTCAAGGATTGAGCTTTGGTAAGAACCCTAATCCCTAAATTATGTAGGGTTCGAAATCCATATGTGGGTTTTGAGCAAATGATGTTAAATTCGTATTATTGCTTGATTGTAAGTGATATTGATCATCTCTAATGGTTTAGAGATGAGCTAATCACTAGAAGTTGCTTATTTGCATAGATGATGATATTGGGTTTTCATTAGAGCTTTGATATTGCTTTAGTATGGGTAAATCCATGTAATAGTAAGAATAATGTGTAGTGGGTGACATGCATGTGGAAATTAATGATGATTGAAAGTTGTATATGTGTTAATTGTATAGAAATTGAATGAATTGAAGGATATGTTTAGAGTTGAAAGTAGATGTTGCTATTAGTGTAACCCATGGTCATTCTTAGTTAAATGGGTGAATAGATTGAAAAGAAAGTGACGATATGCTTTGTTGATAGCTATTGAATGAATGGTATGTAATGTAGGGAAGACGTATGATGATTCATGTTATGAGCTATGAAAGTATGCATGAGATGCTTGTACATTGTGTTTTAAATGTTGTATGCACACCAAGTATTTGATGAAATGCCTAGATTAGTCTAACTTGTGAAATTGTAGGCAAGACTGGACAAGTATGAAAGTAGTATGATAATAAATATAATCTAAAGTGGGTTAGCATGAGAATTGTGTTCTAGGGTGTATTCATGTAGGAATTAGTGTTATGAGGTATTCTTGGGCTATGTTGCTAGTTGGAGATTATGAAGGCCCTAGTATGTATGTGAGGAAATGTATGAACGTACATGACAACCGTTGTGATCATATGGTTGTATGTGTTCCGAAATATATGAGACATATATGATAATAAGTGGTATTACATGATGTAAGAATAAATGTGGTTGTGAATGTATGTTTTAGATATGATAGAAGTTGACTAATGAAAGTCAATGTAATATTTGGTTGAGAATGGTTGTTAGTGTGATATGATTATGTATGCTAACAATGATGTGAATATGATAATATGAAAGGATAGGAAGGATGGACTCAACCATGGGAAGCTAATGGGTCAAGAGGAGGCAAATAAACAAGCATGAACTTGGAGGACTTGAGGTAAGTGATTCCCGAACTTAACTCGCATCTATGATATTGAATTATGTTCACATAGAATGGGAATCTTCAAGGAGTGCATGGTTTTGGTTATGGGTCCAAGATTTCACATGGTAGCTAACTTGGACCTTGTCTTTTGCAAATGTAACTAATGTCGCCAAGGTTTGAGCGAATCGAGTATATTAGGCACTTGAACTCAAACCGAAAGCTCGTAGGGGCGTGCATTCGATCCGAGACTTGATCAAGGTATGTGTGGAATGATGGGTGGGAAAGTTAGTAAATGAACGGCTAGAATGTCGGAAATTGTGGGTAAGACTGGCATGAAAGATATGGCTTGAAAAAGGAAAGCGTTGAGCGAAACCTGCTGTTGGCGTACCCTACGCCAGTTTTGGCATAGGCTACGCCAAGCCAGGTTTGCCTACGCAAAAACCTGCTGCCCTACGCCACTCTGTCACCCCTTGCCTACGCAAGTGGCGTAGGCTACGCCACTTTTGGCGTACCCTACGCCAACTTCCCCTTCGGCCTTGGATGTTGATTTCTCAGCTCGTTTATGCTTCCGTACCTTGCCCGAGCAACTCCAAAACTCATTTATAGTACATATGTGTACTCATGCTCGGGTTTGAGAGAGAGCTTCATGTATGTAAGGGTTGGTAGTTATGTGTAGATTGAGTATAGGATTGGAAACGTCATATTTGTCTTATAGATTGGCGAAGGAAGAGTAACATGACGGGTTAAAGTAAGTTATATGAGGGAATTGTATGCTTGTATGTATTGTGGGATTATATGAGGGAATTGTATGCTTGTATGTATTGTGGAGCTATATGAATGAATTGTATGCTTATATGTATTGTGGAGTTATATGAATGAATTGTATGCTTGTATGTATTGTGGAGTTATATGAATGAATTGTATGCTTGTATGTATTGTGGAGCTATATGAATGAATTGTATGCTTGTATGTATTGTGGAGTTATATGAATGAATTGTATGCTTGTATGTATTGTGGAGTTATATGAATGAATTGTATGCTTGTATGTATTGTGGAGTTATAAGAGTGAAGTGTATGCTTGTATGTATTGTGGAATTATATGGAGGGAATTGTATGCTTGGATGTATTGTGGGGTTATTAACCTTTGTTGTGAGAATGATAGGAAATGTAGGTAGTTAAGTATGATTGCAGGAGACAGGAGGTTCGGATCGGGGTAACCCACCCAAACTTGAAAGAAGGCTATTGGACAGGATCACAGAGTATTGTTGGATGTTATTTCCGCATCATGATTAGATTACATGAGGTCACCTATTGAACTAACGAAATGGTTATGTGGTGAATGCAGGATGTCTTGTCTACCTTGAGAAGTACGGAAAGGATGGAGATCGAGCGAGGAGGCGGATTGTACGTGGTCACGGTCCCATAATCAAACAGAGATGAGTCACGTTGAATGTATTAAGAAATATTTTAAAATGTAACACCAAAAATACTTAGTAGATTCGGTTTCTAAACATTCAAGGTCGTTTTTAAAGAAATGAATTTTTCGGTTTGCTTTTCCGCTGCGAGTTTTCTGTAAATCGGTTTAGGGTGTTACACTACAGAATCTAAGCATCATTTATTTAACCCAATCCATCCAAAACCAAAAGATGTATTACACCAGCCTACCATATGTCGACCCGATGTACAATATACTACCATGATTTTACGAATGCCAAAGTATGACCGTTGTACAACAAATGTCAGTGTAGGGTTATGCATGCCGATGTACGGTATGCGGGCAAGCATATGTTACACAACATACATACTATTAACTTTTAGCCAATTGTTCATTCAAAATGTGATTTCAATTCAAATTATGATTTCAAAATAACATATTATATATAGTAACATTTTTACCGAAAGATCTTCATGTTTTTATCAAGTTCATGTTGGTACAAGATGACCAAGTAACATATGACAATAATTCAATGAGGTTTGGTCTTAAAGGGTGATACAACGAGCAATGATAATGATAATGATAAAAGGGTTTCGACATATTAATACAAATCGGTGTTGTACATTAATTAATATAGAAAAAGATCTATCTATATTCCTATAATGTTAATTACGTATATTTTTTTTTAGAGAATAATAGGGGTATGTTTGGTATGGAGTAATGGAATGGACGAGTGAATGGAATGGACAAGGGAATAGAATGGACAAAGGAATGAAATGGATTATTACCATTTCATGGTCTTGTTTGGTTACCATGTAAGAATGGAATAAATCACTACTTTGTATTGTTTGGTGGGTAGGAAAAGACTTAGGAATAAAACCGTCGATGGTGAGTGGTGGCGATAGCGGTTGATAATGGGTTCCGGCGACGGAGGTTGGTGGTGGCAGAGGTGGTGGTGGTCAGTGGGTGGTGGCGGTCGTGGTAGCGGCAACGATGGTGGTCAATGGTGGCGGCAACGATGGGTGGTGGTGGTTGGTGGGTGGCGACGTTTGGTGATTATACTAGTGGTAACGGTGGTGGTGGTCGATGGGTGGCGATAGGGAGTGACGGGCACAGTGAGTGGTGGCGGCGGCGGCGGTTGGTGCTTGGTGGTGGGTGGCGGTGGTGGAGGTGACGGTTGGTGATGTTGGTGGTTGGTGACGGAAAGTGTCAGTGGTGGTCGGTGCTTGGTAGTGGGTGGCGGTGGTGGAGGTGGGGGTGGTGGTGGGTGCCGGTGGTGGTGGTCGTCGGTGATGATGGTCAGTGCTTGGCGGTGGTCGGCGACGGCGGTGGTCGGTGACAGCGGTAGTCGGTGATGGCGGTAATCGGTGGGTGGGGGTGGCGGTGGTCGGTGATGGAGAGTGGCGGTGGTGGTCGGTGGGTGGCGACAGTCGGTGGTTGGTGGTGGTCGACGATGGCGGTGGTCGGTGGTGGCGTCAAGTGGTGGTGGCGATGGGTGGCAATGGTAGAGGTGGGTGGTGGTGGTGGTGGTCAGTGCTGATTAAGGGTCACAGATGCAATGGAATGGAAAAAATACAGGGGGGATTGATGGAATGAATTTTGAGGTTTTTAGAGGGAATGAAATGGAAGAGGTAATGGATGATTTCATTCTACCTTCCATTCCTGCATACCAAACGCTACCTAGGTTCTAACATTGAATAAATATTCATTAAGAATAAACTTTTATTTGCTTTTGGATTATTTAGGTCCATAGATATAAGATTAGGATTGTAGCATAGTGGAGAGTTCAAATAAGAAGAAAATGTCTCGTAAGAAGAAAAAAATAAGTTTAAACCAATAGAAACTAGTTTCTACCCGTCTGTTGGACGGGTTGTGCAATTAAATGTTGGACGGGTTTGTACAGTAAAATTATACAAAAACTTATAAAATTTTCACTTCTTTATTTTTGTTTGCTACCACTCTAATTTAAAACAAATTTTGTATATGAAACAATATACAAAAGCTTGAAAAGCACACATTTGATTTCATTGATCTACCTTATCTAACATCTTTATGTTGTTGATAACAATTTTTTTAATATAGGATATGAACATTGTATATATTTTATTTGTTTGTGTGTTACCTACATATATAAAAACATTATTATAATAAACCTCGTTGAGCTTCTATAACCTTAGACAAACGCTTGAAGCTTTGCTTCAAAACACCAAAATACAATGTATCTTTCTCAAAAAGAATTTCAACCTCACTTATAATCTTTTGTTTAAATTGATCAGCGGGTGATGGTGAGGATGCCATGTATAAAGTCGCAGGTTAATATCGACAAATATAACCAAAGAAAATTTACCACAAATAATACTACTCATACATACAGCACCAATGCTTTATATATATTATGTATTCTATAGGCCACTAAGTAACATGTATTAGCCCACTAACAAATATGAACGAAAAATATGGAAATCGTGGGAAGTTTCTTACAACGTGTCACCGCCCTTAAACATTTTTTTAGCCGAAAATTAAGAAAGGAAAACCATACAGTCATACACATACGGTACCATATAGAAAACAAACACAACACAAAACGACACACACCTAATTTTGATCTAATAACACTTCAAACACGAACATCTCGATTCCGATTTTATTGCCTTCAATGCGCCTTTTTTCCCAATCGACTCAACAGAATCAATAGCATCAACAACCTCATTTACGTCTTTATTATCCACAACAGTATGAACGGTTTCAGTGACCTCCTTGTCGTTTCCGTTTTCATCACCAAATTCAGCAGTAGCAGCAGTGACCTCTTTGTTGTCTCCAACATCATCAATACAATCAACAAGCCTGACATTTCTCAGCAGGTTAATGATTGAAGGTTTCATATCTAAGAATTGTTGATAAAAAGGTGAATTACTTCACAGATAACCCACTGGGGTGGATTCAACCTCACCCGTTTTGAGAAGTACCAAAATATTATGTAGAGTTTATTGCTAGAAAGTTTAGTTTTATTTAAGTAGAATTTTCTGTTGTATATGCATTTTAAAACATACCTTTGCTAAGTTATGTCTTCGAAATTCGGTTGTGAAGTATTAAACAAATATGAGTTAGTAATAATAAAAGAATGCAAAAAATATGCTACTAATCATGTTGTACATAGAAAGTAACATAGAACATACCTTTGCTAGGTTCATGTCTTCGAAATTCGGCTGTTGTATATGCATTTTAGAACATACCTTTGCTAGGTTCATGTCTTCAAAATTCGGCTGTTCGAACTTTTTGCATCCTGATGGGCGATTTAAGTTGTCCATCTGCTTTTGATTGTTTTGAATTCAATGTGAGATTTAAATGAACATAAAATAGGTGATGAGGAAACGTGGGAAGAGATAGTGGCAACATATAGAATCTGATTTCTGTGAACCACTCTCCTATTTTGATGAATTTTAAAGATGAGGCTCCTATTTTCATGGCAGGATTGGAAGAGATCGTGGGTATTATGCAGGTGAGAAAAAAATGGGACATAGGTTTAGTGGTGGCAACAGTTTAGGTGGGAATTTTTTTTTTTTTTTGTAACTGCCGTGAAAAGGCAGAATTTGCAATTTAGAGGGCCAAGATCTGTCTATTTTCTCATCTTACGGTCATATTCAAACCAAAATCAGTTTTTTTTGTTGGCGTCAATATTATTTATAATGCTCCATTTAATAATTGTATTTAATGTTAAATAAATGACTAATTTATTGTAGCCTCCTTAAATAGTTAAATAAATGAAACTCATAATTCATTTTCAAAATATATTTTTTCAAAGAAACTTAATTTACAGTGAAGGGTAAATTTTGATAATGTATAGGATACATGTATGATGCATTTCTCTTGTAGGTAAATATATAATAATTTCGATATGTGTATGATAAACATACGATAATTTTAATATATGTAGATGAATATTGATGTGTATTTAGCCGACCACTTAACTAAAGATTAAGTGAAGATCTTGCACAATGCGGCTGTAGGGATAGGATTAAAGTCCACCTGAAATTTCTCATTTTAAGATACTCAATTCCCATCTAATATGATATTAGGTCCTAAATTCAATGTGGAAAGCTTAATACCTAAAAATTTGAACACTATTAGCATCATCCCAAGGTATGTGTTCAGACTTGCAAGTAAAACGAGGTTGAAGTTTATCTTCTTAATAGTTCTTTTGAAAAACTGCATATGCATGTGTAAGAGTAAAAGAGCTACCAATATGAGCATGAAGTTAAGCCACTTCAAGAAGCTAGGACTTGGCTTTGATATTTTAATTAAAGGATATGACACATGTTGCTAAAAACAGTGTCAAGTAAGCATATAAGTGTATGCCAACTTGTGCAGGGGCGGATCTACGGTCATCGAGGGGGTTCCCAGGAACCCGTTCGGTTTAAAAATTTTAGTGGTATTATATATAGAAAATTCTATAGGAACCCATAAATATAGTTGAAAGGAACCCATAACCAAAACAAGCAAATTGTCACAGAGTAAATCTTCTGACTCACGTGCGGCACTTAGATTGGTTCTAAGTTCAGCGTAGTATCGCGAATGGTTGTGTTTGGGCAGCGGAAGTCTTGATTTTGTAGAACTTAGATCACAAGTCTAAAAAGAAAAGATGTTTTATTACACAAGAGTAAAGATTACAAGGCTTTCATTACAAGAGCTTGATTGGTTACAAATGAGGCCTAACATGTCTATTTATACATGCCTCAAGATGTCTAGATTGTTCCTAGTCTAGATCATTCCATTCTTAATATCTTGGGTGTTTTTCTAGAGTGTTCTTCGCAAATATCCAGCCATTAGAGAGACTTGTGGGCTGATCTAGAACCATCTTTGGACCAGCCTTTTCTAGTCTTTTCCTTGGAAACATCTTGGGTCTTTTATGTATGTTCAAGGTTGATCTAGACCCTTCTTTGCTGGAGTCTTTTGGGTAGAATTTCCAGCTTGTTCTGGAGTGTTCCGAGCCCTTGAAAGATGGTTTTATGTACCAGCATTTTTTAGTATGATCCGGGGAGTTCCGATTGTATCTAGCATATTAGCATAATATCATTTTTTTATCCTCATAAGTTGTTTTAAGTTGCTTTTAAAGCATCATCGAACATGTAAAGATTATATGTGTCGTATTCAACCCAAAAGAGGTTAATAAAACGCTAAGTTAATAGTAATTAATTCTTTTATCAATACATCTACTACAAGTAATAAAGTAAAACAAATAAAATAACAAAGTAATCAAATAAAATAAATTTTCTAAAAAAATTACTTTAGATTTTTTAGCCATAGCTTATTGAGTGCGTAAGCTTTGTGGAAAGCTCATGCATATTGCAGATTTCGACTCCACTACATGTCCTCGCCGTAACAAGCATGTCGTTGTCGTCAAATGTGTTGTCGATATCATCGGTTGCACTATTTTTTAACTTGGGACATTTACACTTACTTTTCCCTATCCTCCAATGCTACCCGATGTCTTGTGCACATGATAGCGTAACATACAGTGACATGTCCGCTTGAAGATTTGTGGTCTATCCACACAAGCTAAGGCTCGTGTGTCGCATATCACCATTAAAAACTGTACATAGATCAATTGGTAACTATATTTTTTAAGGTTATTGTTAAAATTGTATACCAGTTACATTATTTTCATAACATTTTTTATGATATACAACTAAAAATATAACCGTTTAAACATAACAGTAACACTTCTAAAGCATTTGGCATCTTCCTAATTTACTTCTCATGTGTACCAGTCCCAGATACTCCCTATTAATGCATGACCATATTTATTTCACATGTAATACAAGTTGTAAGCTACACTGTAATTTTGATCTTCTATTCTCGAAAAAGGTTGAATTTGTACAATCATACTACAATGGATACTAACATGATCAATTGCTCTTTTTCGCTACGAGTAAAGGGCCTCTTCAGATCCTCGGCATTTTCTTAGGGCTAACCTAATTTCCCTTAGTAATTCGCTGATATTCATGTGTTTCCTGCAAAAAGAAAATATAAATCAGGGATAGTTTCATATATCCCCTTAAAACATGCATAATATCATATTATGAAACTTTTTAGGGGTATATATAAATACAAAATTATGGTAGAAACTTTTATTCCAGACTAGATGTAAAAATGAAATATAGAATGAGATATGGGAAGATTATTACAGGACACTAACGCCTACAACAGCAACAGGTCGTGGATATTCATCGATATCTTTTATCTTTTTATCCTCAGGTGAGGTTAAATTTGCAGGATCTCCGTGGTCAGATATCGATTGAACTGAGGATTCGTCGCTTCCAATTTTTTGTATTTCTTCAACTAAGAAAGGGAGCTTATTCATAGCCTGTAAGCAATAATCCACTGTTTATGCTAAAACAGAAAAAATAAAAAAAAATTATATAATTAATATTAGTATGACATACCTCTGGTATATCGATTTTATTCAAAACCACCACATATGGCCTTTCAAGATATTCAGGATTGTACATTCTTAATTCCTGTGAATTTAACATAAATTTGATATTCATATGAAAGAGAAAAAAACTGAGGGAGAATATATACAGATGGAAGCATACTTCTTTAACAGTTTTATAGTCATAAACAGGATCCTCAGCAGCAGCATCAACAACATGGACCAACATTCGGGTTCTCCTCAAGTGCCTCAAAAAATTACGGCCTAGTCCCTGAAATATTACAACACGATACGATTTTAGCTAATATTTAAAATAAAAATAAAAAAACATGTAAATGACACTGTACCTTTCCTAAGTGTGCCCCTTCAATAAGACCAGGAAGATCTGCTAACGTTGCTTCCGATGAGAATTTACCTGCCCCTAAACTAGGATCACCTTCAAGACGTCCTAGGTTTGGCATTAAAGTTGTGAATGGGTAATCAGCAATATCTGGTTTTGCAAGTGTAATGGCGGACAGCAGGGTCGATTTTCCAGCATTGGGGAGGCCCTGAATTTAGACTGTGTTATTTACATTATTACAAAAATAGTCTCGCAATACACAATCATCCCATATGTGTTATTTTATATGGTAGCTTAGACCAAGGAATATGAAATGACAAAGCGTGTGGACATATGTAAAGAGAGGAAATGTGTAAAACATTCTACTTACAACAAGACCGACATCTGCAACAACTCTTAGTATTAACTGCAAACTGACCTCCTCCCCAGGTTGACCAAGAACCAACACCTGCATTACTGGTATTAATTATAAGCTTCTGTACAGGCAAGGAGTAATGGAGGTAAGTAATAGAAAAAATTTGAAAATAAGTAAAATTTAACTAATCGAACCAAGAAGAGAGTCTAGACCAACATTCAATTGTAGGGAATTAGCAGGTTAATATGCTTATATGCTGCTATCATATAGCATGAACTTTCTTGCTCATTTATCCTGTAGGAAAGAGAACAAATATGGCTCTACTCATAGTAGATCCCAGTATTCCACCCAAGGAGGAACATTATAACCTACTGTATGTTGCTTTTATTAAAAGTTATGTGTATATCAAAGTCATCATCACTTTTTTAGATCCATTGTAGGACTTTCTTATGTGTTGTGGTATCCTATTCTTTTTCCCCTTTTTACTTCCACTGAGCAGATTCCAAGCAAATAAATGTGTATAGCGAAACGGCTTGCATAAACTTCATTCTAAAACAGACTGTCAAAAGTAAAGTTGCACTAATTTTAACGTTATTTTACTAATTTCATGAAAAAACGTTAAAATGACGGACGGTTAATCATGCATCATGTGGTGGCGTTGATAGCTAAAAGACAAGGGGGGTACATGCACCAATCGGGTTTGTCCCGATTGCTAAGTGTTATGTGCCTTATGTCCAAGGCTTGATACAAAGCCACTATCGAGCCGGGGTCTCACTGGAAGCAGCCTCTCTATTCCCACGGGTTAGAGGTAAGGCTGTCTACATCTTACCCTCCTCAGACCCTACCTTAGCTTTTGCTATTGGTGGGATTAACTGAGTATGATGATGATGATGACGACGACGACGAGTGTCAACATTTTATGCAGATCTGTACATTCCTCACTCCATAGTTGCAAAAGTCGTCCGACTTGACCGATTACTCGTCGGGTACTCGCTACAGGGTGGGTCACCGAGTTGGCCGAATATTCCGAGTACTCCCCGCATAGGCCGATTCGACCCCCGAGTACTCGCCCGACTAGGCCGAGTACTCGCAACTCCCCAGTCGGCCGAGTTGGTAACGCCTAGCGAGTTCTGCAACCATCCGCTCACTCTAACAGCTACCATGTTTACTAAGACAAGTTGTACTGATAGTCTCCTCATCTCCACTTTAAATTTGTGCCCATGCATCTTATCTCATGTCACAACTACTTGTGGGTATACTTGACGAATACTTGGTTTCGGCACTGTAAATATTACTCCTATGATGCCATTATCCTTGTTTTGGGGGTTTATCTCTATTTCCATTCAATTTACTATGTGGCAGTAAAATCACTCACAATTTATTGTGTTGCCATATTCGTTCCCAATTCTTGTGGCTTCCAAGATCTATCAGTGAAGAGGATACTAGTAAAGGCCTAAAACCTAATGCCTTATACAGTTATACATACTTGAACCCTTGGATGTCTAATTCTCTAGCATGTTCAACTCTCTGTGTCAATATCCTAAAAAACCATTATATCCTTTTCCGCCTAAAACATACCAGTAGCACTTGCTTTGTCCAAGATGTCTGTCCTCAAGTCAATAAATTAGATCTTAAGTCTCGAATGTGTGTTGCTTGGTTATTCACACCTGTTGTTTCCTGTGTTTATAATTTAGGATTGACAATGATAACAAATGTACAGTTGAATTGACAGAGACCTTCTACTATCTTACCATTACCCTCTGTGATATTCCTTCTCAGTGAATATGGTAAGTCAATTCATGTCATCCTCAAGGACCTCATACTAAAATATTGCTAGGCATATGAATATCCTACAATGCACACGGTTGTGGCAACATGCACGTAATAATGGTCGCCACACGCCCATGCCATAGAAGGGATTACAGATGTTGACTAGAATGGAGACCCTCCTACGAGCAGGTGTTTTACTACTAGATCTTGTCAGAGTGATCTTGTTTGGTTAGCATTCTAGTGAAATACAGAACCATGATGTAAACTACCTGTGAACTCATTTGGCTACAAAATCTACTAGATGAGAAAGGGTTTCCCCAAACTAAACCTATGAACTAATAGAACAGAAATTGTAATTGTATTAAATGAATTCCATAGATGAGATATTTTATAGACTGTATATAATCTAAATATGGTAAACTAAATCACAATCCTTTAGATACAAATCTTGGTCTAATATGAACTTACGGTGCGATAACGAGGCAACCATTCACACTGCCATGTAAGAACTTGACAGTTGACATAGACTCATAGAGAACTTAACTGGCATTTCACTCAATAAAGTTTAGGATGGGACATGCAAAACATCTCATGTTAGCTGGTGATTTCACTAAGTCATTACCCTGGAGCCAGATTAATTATACTTGTAACAAGTTAGGCATCATCTGTATTTATGCTTGCTTCAGCCTCAGAGGGAGTGTTAGGTTGTTTACAATGCAGCATATGGCCCAAATGACCATATGGTTTTAGTTTAGAACGTATCCCCCCCCCCCCCCCCCCCCCCCCCCCCCCTCTATATATTCTTGTTGACAAGTATTATAGGTAATACACTTGTTGGGCTTTGTTTACTAGGTTAATATCTTAAGGACTACTAAAGCAAAAGGAATATTATTACTGAATTATATAAGAAGGCTACATGAACTTTTATTTATAGGCTAAGATTTTCTTGGTGAACAGACAACCTGATCCTATTAGAAAACTAAATTAAACTAATAATTATAAATGTTATTTACAGATAACGACTAACAAACTGTCAAAGCTCTTATCATCAAGTAAGAACACAATAAGAATGTCATGACATTGTGCCTGAATTGCAGAACTAGGAAATAACAGTTGAAGATAAACATTGTGCATTCTAAAAAAGTAGATTGTTTAGCATTGTGTACCAAACACTCAAAGTAACAATATCATCATTCATCAGAAGTGAGAAAATATAGAAGGCCTGACACTAACTTACAGTAAGAATAGAATAAAACAATAAATTATGTACCTTGTCATTTTCATCTGTCATCACATTTGATGTCATATTCATCATCTTCTTCTTTTTATGCTCAGGCATTTCTAACAAACTAATCTGCCACAAGCACAGAACAAATGTCCATTTACCAACCATGATAGAGTTCAAAGCTCAAATTTCAATAAGATTGTGTAGCACTTGTAAATTCTTTTTTCCCAAGATCAATTGAGCTTTTGCACTTTTGGTTTCATCACAAATTTAGCAAGCATATTTGTCATTGAATCATTTAGATAATACACACATGCTTCTTATTGTAACATTCAATAGAAAAGAAACCATGATTTTCACTTATATTGGATAATTTCTTCTCATGGTCACCAGTTGAATTATGGTGTGGGACAGTGGGTTCACCGGAAACATGTTATTAATTATGGTAGCTCGTATATCTACTAAATATAATCATCAAGAAGAAGTCTTGTAGATGATTGATGAAAAAGATTTTTTTATCTTAGTCAATAAAATGTTAATAGTACCCTGTTGTAATCTACATATCAAATGATAAAATATATGCTATACAATTTTATGTTTTGGGACGTATCATTCATCTAGGGGCAAAGAGGGTAACAGAAGAGGATCATTGTCCTTGCAGGTGATGTATGAATAAACTCCAGTGAGGCAGAGAATGAATTATCCAGGAATTCTACATGTATTTTACTAATTTAAGACCTAATAACCACTCAACATTTTCAACATTCCACTCAAATTAAAGATGAAATACTTACCCCACCTTGACCACCCCTAGCAACAAGAATTTCATCACCATGCTGAGCAAGATCAGCTAGAAACTTGCCTCTTTTATGTTTTACAACAGTACCTGTCAACATATCAAAACTTTGTTGATTTCCTCAACAAATGCATAAAAGTTTGCTAGAAGAGTAGAATGCAAAAAGTAAACTTAATAAAGTATGTTACCCAAAACTTTTGGGTAACATACTTTATTTGCAGTCACAAAAAAAAAAAGCTGAAACTTTTTAAAAAAACACGTGTCATTCAGGATAATCTTCCAAGTCAACACGTGTTCATGCCCCGATCAAAAAAAACGTTAACATTGTCAAATTTACCAGCATGTTAGCGTTACGCCATTATCTTAACCTGGTAAACATCTAATTAGCTTATTATCAAAGTTTTTCAAAAGCTGGTTACCTTTTTATGAGGTATAAAAAAAGATTGTTAACATTTTATGCAATATTTCATAAAATAAAATATCAAACCTAAAGGTACAGGAATACGCAACGTTGGGGCAGCTAAACCATTTCTTAGTTGAGAATGAAAAACACCCATTGTATCAACATTCCCACCACGTTTTGCATTAAACCGAGTTTGTTTATGAAACTCCAACAACGAATCTTTCCCCTCATCAGCATAAATTACGACATCACCACCATGCCCACCCATCGGTAGAAGAAGTGATCCATCAAAATCCCGCTTATAAGAACTTCTTATCCTCGCTTTCTCTTTGTCCTGTTTGCTCTGCGACTTGGAATTAGCCTTTGGGTTATTCATACTAAGAGTAGCACCATGGCCTCCATCTCCAGCACGAACGGTTATGATTGCTTGATCAAAATACTTGTGAGGTTCTCTTGTTAGACTTTCTAGGCTTGGAGACGAGACGTCTTTGGCCTTTGCTAGTCTACACTTCAATATATAGTGTTGAGAACCATTGGGAATGCTTTTCTGTTGATTCCAACTGCAGATAATACGGATTGAAATTGTGAATACAAGAAAAACAATGTAATGTTATAGGTCTAACAACTACAAGTCTATAGTAATAAGTATCTCTTATGACTATATCATAACAGAAATTTAGTAAAAATTAAGGAGTGTTGGATTTAAATAATCTCAACTATCAGCAATTGGCCGCCACAAGTCCCAACTAACGAAACCTATGCTAGTGGTCCCACCATTTAACATATTAGCCACCAACAGACCATGACTAACCAAATACTAACTAATTATATAAATGGAACAGATTTTTTCTAGTCATGGTCCGTTTGTGGCCAATATGTTAATAGGTAGGACCGCTAGCACACATTTCGTTAGTTGGGACTAGTGACGGCCAATTGATGATTATTAAAAAAACCAATACTCCTAAAATAATCACATAATATTCATAGCCAGTTTTGTTGAATCTACTTTGATTATATAAATAAATAAATAACTGCCTTGATATTGTTACATTTTAAACAGGATAATGACAATTATTCATAAAAGTAAGGTGAGTAATCTTCCATATTTTAGATGAGTAAAAGTTAAATGAGAATGAATTTCATTTATTTATTTGTTTGGTCAATTTAATGTCACTAACAATTAACAAAACCCTAAAAACATCAAACAAAAGAGAGAGAGAGAGTACCTATGAGTGAGAGGGAGAATGAAGGAGGTGTGTGATTTATAGGGAGAGAAAGAGGTGCCGTAAAAGGGGGACGTCGGAGAAGGAACGGAGGAGATGGAAGAGGATATCATATTATTATTAAGTCACCGGTAACTGCACCTTTTACAGCAGCCGTATGCAGTTGTGTATAGGGAGGGTATGGATGGATAATCTGGCGCAAATATTTTGAAATATTATAATTCTGATGATATTTCTCTTTTAATACCTCTTCCAATTTTTAAACAAAGCTTAATCAATCCATACAAAGTGAGTGACATTGAAGTGATTAACTACATAAAAGAATCTTGGGAGACCCGGGTTCAATCCCCACATGCTACGATTATGGATATTAGGCAATGATGGTGACGGCGCCCCCGCCAATGTGCGGATTGCTTGATCCTGAGCTGACCCGGTTTTCATCCGGTCGTTACTTCAATGAGGTGACTCGTGTGGAGGCGGTACGGTTTCCGGGCAAACGCCACTCCCACCCGTATCAGCGTGGACCCGGTTCAGACAACATAAGTCTGGATGCGTGGGAGGGGCTCGGCCGTAGGCCGAGTGTCATGTATCTCTACCACAGAAAGAACAAAGAAAGTCACCGTTCAAAAAAAAACTACATAAAGAATGGTGCAAAATGAAGACGCAGATAAAAAAGCACGCCGCAAAGGTATATTCTGAAATTAAGAGAAAATTACGTCGTAAGAATCAACGTTAGAGAACACAAAAGTATATTTATAAGATAGCTTGGTTTTAAACAAAACATAGGCTTAGATTTGGATTTGGATTTGGATTATTACGATAATAATATAGGTAGTAATAAGATGATTAAAATAATTACAATAAAAATATATGTTTTTAGTAAAGTACACGGATGGTCCCTATGGTCTACTAAAATTTTGGATCTGGTCCCTAACTTTCTAAAATTACACGGATGTTTCTGTGTTTTGCACTTTATAACTCATTTAGTCCTCAACTTTACCAAAAAACATGTATGATTCTTGTAGTTTATACTTTGTAACGAATTTAGTCCCTAACTTCACCATAACCAAAAAGTATCATATTTTATGCCTTCGTGTACTTTTGGATATCAATTCACAAATTGTTGACAACTTTAAGAGTTCACAAAACATTTTAAAAAAAGTCATGTACGTGCATTGAGACACGCATAAGAAATTTTATAAAATAAATATTAGTTTAGCTATTTTTTATATATTTTTACAAGTTGAGGGAGTTTGTTATACCAAAATTAGATTGAACAATAAATGTTTTAAAGCTAGTTATATTTGGTTTTGTGTTGAGCTTAAATTACATTTATGAGCTTTTGTTCAAACTTTACAAATTGTCATGTGACACTCTAAGTTATACAATAAAATTAAGAGAAACATGACACATTTTTGTTAGGTTCTTGCCTTATTAGCTTATCTTTTTAGTTCATTTTGATGAACTTTGTATGATATCATTTGTCTGTGTGCGTAAATGGTGTGATATATTGCCATATTTATACGTTTCCACCAATAAGTTGCTTGGTATCTTACTAAGAACATTTTACTATATGTTGCCTTTTTGTTTGTTTTGAATAAATGCATGCCTTTATTTGTTTTAAGTTTACTCTTATATATGGTTATGGTTTTTGAGCTGGTGGTCTCACAAGAAGCAATCTTTTTATCCCCAAATATAAGAGATAAAACTTGCATACATCTCACCATCCCCGGACCCTACAAATAGGCTCAAGCTAGCGTGGCTTTACACTGGGTGTGGTTGTTTGTAATTTACGGATATCACCTTTAATAGTTTAATGTATGCCAAGTCATTACAACTCTTGTCAATGAGGCTAAAGGCGAGTGACAAACATGATGTAGAAAGGCAAGCTGGCAACGGTTGGGTTAGATTCGTGTTTAGTGCCGTGAAAGGGGGCGGTGGAAGTGATTACAGGGGTCGATAAAGAGCTCACCCAAGGGCTTGTTTGGTGGTTATGGTGCCCGAAGGTGGGACGTGGCGAAGAGAACTAAGTTGTGTTCGGTTTTAAGTTTGGCAAACGGACTGCAATATTGCAAGATGATACGGTGAGAAGATAACGACATCAAGTTTTTTTTCCCAGAAGCAATGCTGAATGCCTGAATATCATCATCACCTTTGGCTGTGACCTCATACAGCTTTTGTTTTCTTTTTCTTTTTTTTTTCCTCATTTTTGTTTTTTGAACAAAAGGGCAAAACGGTAATTTTACACAATTTACAAACAGTACACTATATTCGCAATTTCTTATGAACTATCCTTGTAATTTACTAGAAAACTAAAATACCTCGGTGGTTGGTATTTGTTCTTACAATGAATCTTTCTAATGACTTTATAACAAATACATTTATATCAGAAACATTGAAAAAATAAAGGAGCATTTGTTCTTACAAATGAATCTTTACGTCCGAAAACAGGACCTGGCTAAGAACTTGAAGTAACGACGCTTTTCTTCCACCCAACCTTAACCAATACAACGGTTTTATACATGTAACGAAACGGGCTGGGCGATTAGGAGATTAGACCTCCTCAACTAAACATAAATAAAAACCATGTGAAAACAGCTAATATAACATACCAAATCCTTGGCTTGTAAACTGCGTGTTTTCGTGTTGAAGAAACGAACATTAACAGATCTAGCTCCTCTTCAAGAAATCCTTTAACGAGAACGGTGATAGTACATCCTGTATTAGAATAGGTGTTATGAGTTAGGAGGCAATTATACTTAAAAAGGATGTTTAGGAAGCAGTTATATCATATATGGTTTAAAGAACCCGAAGGGAAAAAAATGAACTTATGTCTAAGATATCAGTCATTGTGTTATGATATTACAAATCCAAGAAACAAACCGCTAAAGATGAATGTCTTACATAACATTATAATTATCGTTGAATGGTAGAAGAATTCAGATATGAACGAAAACAAAGCATAAAAAGTTTAAATTTTTTACCTTTCCAAGTTCTTCGCTCAAGCATTGTCTAACTACGGTTGCCTGCTGTATTATCCTCTCGAGTTTTGAATAACTTGGCATGTACGCATTTGCTGAAAATATTATGAATCACATGAGAATTAAGAAATAATATACAAAACTAAAAGAAGGGGTCTTCATAAACCGTTGAACCAACTGAACACTCAAACCAAAGCAAGTCGGCTGGTTTGGTGATCCAAATGGTTCGGTTTTGGCGGTTTGGTGATTCTAACGGTTCAGTTCGGTTTGGAACTTGAAACCCATTGTTTAACCTTTAAATTTTATATTTCTTATTCATCTTTTATATATGTAGTTATTATATATGTATTATAATCATGAACCACCGTAAAGCTACCAAACCGGTAAAACCGACTGGTAGAGCCAACTCACCCAAACCGGTCATGTAGGTTTGCATTTCCTAAAACCATAGTTTGCGGTTCAACCCGGAATTTTCATCAAAACTGGCCGAACCGAACTGCGAACACCCCTACCTCAAGTTATCTACAACGTCGTCGTCATCATCATCACCATCATCATACTTAGTTAATCCTGCCAATAGCAAAGCTATGGTAGGGTCTGAGGAGGGTAAGATCTAGACATCCTTACCTCTACCCCGTGGGAATAGATAGGCTGCTTTCAGTGAGACCCCCGACTCGATAGTGGTTTTACATCAAGCCTTGGACATAAGGCACATAACACTTGGCAATCAGGACAAGCCCGATTGGTGCATGTACCCCGTGTCTTTTGGCTATCAACACCACCACATGATGCATGATTAACAGTCCGTCGTTTTTAACATTATTTTCACAAAATTAGTAAAATAAAGTTAAAATGAGTGCACCTTTACTTTTGCCCCCCAAGGGACCACGCATATGAATATACATTATATGAGTACACTACAACGTAAGATGTGTAAAACAGTAGAGAATAAAATACACACCGAGAATTGCTCTGTTCAAGTTATCTACAACATGTTGTCGGTACTCCAAGCTAAGTAGATGAAACATAGGTGATTTTTCTGGTTCATCATAAGCTAGTAAGGCCATAAAATCCTGCACGAAAGCAAGTCATTTCTTAACCAATCTCATAAAAGATTAATATAATGAAAACGATAAAAATGACTTTCTTCCATGTAAAAAACGTACTTCGAGCTTTTCAACATATTTTTGCACTTTCCCAAAAGGGGTCAATTTGGCCTGACCAAATTCAATTGCTTCTGTGCTGCCATGAAATATGTACATTTAGTAAAAAACATATATATAAGTAAAGCTTAAGAGGAACTAAACAATAATATTCTTGTGCTCACTATTTCCTTGAGCAGATAAGCTCAACAAAATGAAGACTCAATAGATCAAAAAGCAGGTCCTTATTATTTTCAAGTAGGTCAGGTGACATCTGCTCTGTCAAATGAATAGCATCCAATGCCTTGCCCTCTAAAGCGGAGTGTAAAATCCCTGAAAAGGTTATCTTAAAGAGTCTCATAAGCAAAAACATAAATATATGCAAAACTCTTGGCAACTTTACTTAGCCAAAAACAGATAGAAACGCAATGCAACTCTATTTCATCATTCTGGCTTGGTTTTAAAAAGCGTGAGGTGCGAGGTACAAGCTTCACATACGCGGGGCATTGCTCTACGCCTCTACGTATGACCAAATATGTGTTATGTTATTTATGTACAACCAAAAGTTGAAACTCTCTCGCTCAGCCTTTTTCATCAAGCAAACCATTTAAAATCTCTTCATCCTTTTGGTTGTCTCTACATAGCAGCCTCCTCCATATCCTAGATTTGACCAATATGTGCATGGAGCACCACCTAAAATGCCTAAGGCAACGGATAGCGTTTTTCCCATCGCCCAGCGCGCCTTGAGACACGCTTTTCAAAACCAAGCATTCTAGAATAGTAGAACTTACGTTTTCTTTTCTCCATGTCCTCCAGCTGAGCAGTAGTTACATTCAATCCAGTGGAAGCAACAAGTGATTCCAGAGTGTCTTTATAGCAACCATGTATGAGATATGACAAGATAATATTGTGGCTATCCTTGTCATTAATTTTCTGCCAGGTTCAGTAGTAAAACTTAAAGTTATAATAACATAATTAGAATAAAAGTTGAAACTTTCCAAGTAAGAAGTAAGAACCACATAAAAAGATATCATAAACACATAAAAAGCTCCCAAACTGTATTGCTTCCCTAATGTTCAACACAGCATGGACCGAGTTAAAAAAAACGCCTGCCTACTACTTTACTTGTGTTCCTATAGTATTATGTGTGTAATGTCAACACCAAGAATTATTGCAATTATTAATCTCATCATCTACTACCAACCACCACTAACTTAATCACAAAGGTATGAAAACACAAACAATCTAAGGTGCCAGCGTTAGTCAGTCAGTGGGGTACCAACTAGCAATTAATCAGGATTAACTGAGATTAATCGGATTGAGAATTTATACGTAATTTTCAGTTTTATATGTATATACACAAATTTTTATACATGTTTGAGCACCTTCCTGGACACATATTTAGAAGTAGATAGGATTAATCGCCGGAATTTACAGATTTTGGCCGAACTCTGGCAGGAATATTACAGGTTTAGCCTGAACTTGACCTTAATCCCTAGACTTCCACTGATTTTCGACTGATTAGGACCGGATTTGACCATTGCTGACCGCCTAGCGATTAATGGGCCAATTAGATAAAATTACTCGGTGAACCTCCGACAGCTACTTTTACAACCATTAAAAGGAGCTAACTGCTAACTTATGTATCTGTAACTCTGTAACAAACCTAACCTAGGGATCACATCACAGATTAAAGTCTATAAAGTTCAAGCAACAATGAAGATTTCAACCTAACCCTAAAAATCTAGTTTGATGAATTATATGAATATTAGGTACAATAGGAAGATGCAGAAACCTACAGTATTACAATTACAAACCCTAGAAAAGCAAGAACCATACAAAAAAGTCAACAAAACAAGAATTATTGGCTAAAATCAACAACAACAATTGAATGATGCATTGTTGACTAACAAATGATGCAGTTTTTAAAGGACGGATTAATTGATGATATAGAAGATAAGGGGAATAGATGAAACTTACGATTTGTTGGTATTGCTTTGGATCGACATCCATTGTTGAAGGGCGATGTTTCTGATTCAAAGATTATGGATGAATAGTGTGATTGTATATACGATGGATCTGATGAACATAATATGACTTGTTAATTTCTACATTCTTTTTGTCAAATGGTTGCTTCTCATGTTGTTAATACTTCTAATTTTATTAATCTATACATATAATAAAAGAAAGCCATTTTAATGACATAGCACTTAAAGAGGCATTCTCCTCATTGAGTGTGCCATGTGTCATCCTATGTGGCATTGAGATATTTTAAGAAAAAAATAATTTAAAAACAAAATTAGATTTTTCTCTCTTATGTTTACTCCCATAATATTTAAACGTTAATATCTTTTATATACGAGATTTTTTAAAGAAAAAAATTACACCAAATTAACGAGTGTTTTATTATCTTTCCAACGAGTACCATAGTGTTATATAAAAAACGGAGAAAAAAACCGACTATTTTTTGTTGGGTTTTGTTAAAACAGGAAAAAAACACAAAGCGTTCAGGTAAATCATTAATCATGTATAGGCAAGTCACTAATTATGTTCAAATCAGTAAATATGAATTCTATTTTCAACATGCGTTAGCATTGGAGTAGTACATTGTTTTAGGTTAGATATTAATATTAGAGTCATACATTGTTTAAGGTTAGGCGTTAACATTGGAGATATATTTTTTATTGTTTTAGGTTAGCTGTTACCCGAAGGTTTCATGCATGTAACTGTAAAACGCATCATTCTATTTCATATGTAAAATTAATATGTCATATTAGATTTTTCAACCCCGGGACGTTCCCGGGGTATAATCTAGTTAAATATAAAAATTTGTGATTGTCTTGTAACATATGATTAATTTATATCCCGAAAGCTTTTCAAAATATATAAATAGAATATGATATGATAAAATATGACTCGAATTTCAACATATTAGTTTTTTTATTATGTATATTGCAAAGAGGAAATTTGGATTCAAAGTTTTCATCATCTTTTTTCTAAACGTCTGTTTTGTCCAACAAACCTTTCGATGTGTATGATGAGTTATCATCCTTCAGTACTTTCGATATCTTTGTAGTACTTTCAATCAACTTTTTTTTTACAACAGACCTTGGTCATTGTAAAATCTATTTACCTTCTATATATATATAGACGTTTTGTGTTTTCGTACGAGATTCCACCTAGTTTGTTATTAAGGCCATGTTTGGCTTTCCTTATTTTGCCTCCTTATAACTTATTGACTTAATCAAAAAGTCAATAAGGAGATAAGTTTGTTTGGGTAATGAGTTGAAAATGAAGTTTTTGTGGGTTGAAAAGGAGATAAGTTATAAGTAAGAATTTGTGACTTTTTGATTAAGGAAATAAGGAGGTAGAAGAAGGAGATAGGGAGATAAGGAGTTGGAGAGCCAAACATCCTCTAAACCACATTTCTAATTTCAAGTAAGTGAATTATTAACAAGTGGAGTTTGACCAAACCACACATCCGAACTTCTAGAGACATCTCCCCGTGCTTCCCTTCGCCACACTCCCGGTAACCAGTTAACCACCCCCAATCACACACACAGACCTATCTCCATTCTCCAACCATGACTCATCAATGGCATAATATTAATATCACACCTCTCTTAATCCTCCTCTTCACCTTCTTCTCCACACCATTCACCACCACCACCACTTCAACCACCTCCACTTCCATCCTCTTCAACCAATGGTGTAACCACCACAACATATCCTACGCCACAAACGAAGAATACCTCTACAGGTTCAATATCTTCCAAGACAACTACGATTACATTCTCCATCACAACACTTATTCCAATTCTTCTTATACGCTTTCTCTCAATCGCTTTGCTGATCTCACTCTCCACGAGTTCAAACTCGCTCGCTTACGTGGCCTCTCTGCGTCTGGTGATCTTATTAGGCTTAATCGCGGTGGTGGTTCGGTTATTCGGTTGGATGATGATCTGCCTAAGTCGGTTGATTGGAGAGATAAAGGAGCGGTTACTAAGGTTAAGGATCAAGGCAGTTGTGGTATGTGTTTGTGTAATATATGTGTTACTTGATATGTGTAGCTTTCAATACCTTTAGGTTAGTGAAATGTGTCTGATTAGGATCATAGGTTAATCGGTTATGAATGTTGTTATTATAGATTGTAGAGATTGTAGATGATGAGGTGTCTATGCAAACCCTAGATGTTTAGTGAGTAGTCAGTGCAGGTTTGTTTGATGTAGGGCTGTTCATGAGCTGAGCCACGGCTGGGATTTAAAACCGAGCTGAAAATTTGAGCGTGAGTTCGGCTTGGGTTTGCTCGGTTTTAAAATGGAAATTTAATGAACACTTAGTAGTTCAGGTTATTGTTCAATAAAAAACATGTGTAAAATAAGTTCAACGTAGTACATAACAAGTCCTAATCAAGTTCGACTGAATGCATAAAAAAATCAAATTCAGATTAGTTGATTATGAAATGGCATTTTATAATCTTCAACAATTATACGTATATAAAATCTATGTTGTCAAAGCGCCTAGGCACACTCAAGGCGCATAGGCTGAGCCCGGAGCCTAGACGCTTAAAAAACGAGGGATTTTTTAAATTAGGCACATAGTATAAAATACATCTTTTAGGGGTTTTAGAGATGTTTTAGGCTTGTTTAGGGCTACTTTAGGATGTTTTAGGGTTGTTTAAGACTTGTTAATGCATATTTAGGATGTTTTAAAGGTTTCAGGCCACTTTTAGCTGGAAACTGACCTGAAATTGTGCCTCAGCGCCTAAAGGCGCGCCTCACCAGTCGCAGCGCACTTGGTGCGCCTCACGCCCTTTTAATGACATAGTATAAAATCATTGTTTTAAAAAAAGGATGAGGCGAGGCGCTAAGAAAACGAGTATAAGGCACGCCTCATGGGGTTCAGTTTGTTCATATGCCTCCGGGTTGTGGCGGTAAGGAAATGTGCATCTCAGGTGGGCCTCACGGGGTTTAGGGTGTTTTCGATGTGTTTTTTATGTTTCTGACTGTTTTGGGTCAATTATTTTATTTTTTATAAGAGATATAAATTTTATATTTGTTTTTTGATTACGCCTCGGTTCCCCTCGGGGCTTACGTCTCGTGAGGCGACGGGAAACGCCTCAAGGCTCGTTTCCGTTCTTTTAAACTTTGTATAAAATAAAGTAAAAGTAAAATAATTCGACCCAAACCGGGCCAAGCTAATGAGGGAATAACCATTGGCTCGGGATCGGTTGTCGGATCGGTTTCAAACCAAGTCACTTCGAGCGAGCTTTTAGCCACAAGCTTTTTGGACTGTCCTAGTTTGATGAACTTATGGCATGAATCTTTGCATGATCGATAATACTATCTGCGTTCGAAAATGAATTAAAACAAAATCACATGTGTTGAGCAGGTGCATGCTGGGCATTCTCAGCCACCGGAGCAATGGAGGGGATTAATCAAATAGTAACCGGATCTCTTATCAGTCTTTCTGAACAGGAGTTGGTTGATTGTGATAGAAGCTTCAACAGTGGCTGCGATGGTGGACTTATGGATTATGCCTATGAATTCGTGATAAAGAACAAGGGGATTGATACAGAAGAGGATTACCCGTATAAAGGCAAAGCATCTACTTGCAATAAAAACAAAGTAATAAATCCTTCTCATAGTTGATTCATTCCCCCCTTTATGTTAATTCAGATTATCTAATTACCAATTAAACTGCAGCTGAAAACACACGTTGTCACCATTGATGGTTACAAAGATGTTCCTGAAAATAATGAAGATCAACTACTTCAAGCTGTTGCAACTCAACCTGTGAGTGTAGGTATATGTGGCAGTGAGAGAGCTTTTCAGTTGTATTCATCGGTAAGTGCTCCTGAACCTCAATAAAGCTGATAGCCATATTAAAGAAATGCAGTTATTGATTTAGTGAATTTACAATCAGGGAATATTCACTGGGCCATGTTCGATTAATTTAGACCATGCGGTACTGATAGTTGGATATGATTCCAAAGACGGGGTTGATTACTGGATTATAAAGAATTCATGGGGAACGTCATGGGGAATGGATGGTTATATGTATATGGCACGTAACATAGGGGATTCAAATGGATTATGTGGGATTAACATGCTAGCTTCTTATCCGATAAAGACCAGCCCTAATCCACCACCATCACCTACTCCAAAACCAGTCAAATGCAATTTATTTTCGTGGTGTGGCGAAGGTGAAACCTGTTGTTGTGCTTCAAAAATTCTTGGGATATGCTTGAAATATATGTGTTGTGAGCTGAATGCCTCTGTATGTTGTAAGGACCAGCGTCACTGTTGCCCATCTGATTATCCAATTTGTGATTCTCAAAGGAACTTGTGCCTCAAGGTTAGTTCAGTGATATCCGTTTGGTTAAATTGTTCTTGTTTATTATGTGTGAATTGGCACTGTTGTTGATAGTTATTAGATATGGCAAGATAGGCGGGTTAGGCCATGTCAAGATTTGGTTAGGTGTGTCGTTATTAAGTACATGTTGAAAGTTGAAACATATCGGGTTGGGTTAACCCCCTTACGCCTTTTCTTCTTTTTTTTTCAAGCTTTTACCAATATGAACTACTTAATATGATTTAAACATCAATATTATCACAACACCAATCCAATTTATCGAATCGTACGATTTAGTATGTTGTATGCATCAATATAAACTTTGGACAACTTTTGACCCAATCAATCCATAGTCCATACCCCACCTAGCTAAAATAACTTTATTCGACCCGTTTGATCTTTTCGAGATCAACCACAACCCAATAAGCGAGTCAAGTAACACACTTATATTAAGCATATCGTGTTCTTGATTTCTAACACTCCATCTGGACATGATTGCAGCAAACAGGCAATGGTACTCTAGCCATACAGCCGAAGAAAAACAGCCGTTTTGGTAGATCAGGTGGGCAGAGTTCTCTCCAACAACAATACCTTTGAAGGTGATATATTATTTCTTTGATATGTTTCACTCAGAAGCATATTCATAAACCATTGACAGCTCTTTATTACATATAAACATATGATGAGTTTAGCTCAGTATTATTCAAGTTTATTGTAGAATCCAATATATGAAATATGGATGGTATTTTGTTTCTCCGGTATATTCTCTTTAGACAGATATAAGAAGCATGTATATTCATACATATACTTCTACACTTATTACCAGTGTTGTAGAACTTGCTAGGCGCTAGTCGGCCGGTGGGGTGAGGACTAGCGATTAATCAGATTGGGATTTTTATATGTAATTTTCAGAATCTAGTTTTGTAAATATAAATGATTAATCGCCAGAATCTACATGTTTGGTTGAAACTTGCTGGAATTTACAGGTTTTGGCCAGAATTTGGCTGGAAGGTGGCCGGAATTACAGATTTTCACCAAAATCTTGCTTGAGTTGTCGATTTTTACAACACTGCTTGTTACACCACAAAAACCTAGGCACAATGCTGAAACCTTAAATAATCGCTTAGAATTACGTCGAGAAAGGAACCCGATAAAATCAAGTTCTTGAGAACTGATGCAGAGCGCGATAGAATTAAGTTCTTAAGAACTGATGCAAGAACCGCGTAAACATATGTGAAATGATTGTAGTAGATAATTTCACTACCAAGTATCAGAATCTTTACAAATAGAACCACTATAACCACCCCACAAAACCAAAACTGAAAATAACAAATAAGATTATAAGAACTAATAATCTTTTTAACTATAAGAACCATAAACTTTATCATTCATTGAATATCAAGAACTTGAAGAAGGAAACACATCTTTAACAGCAGAAGCAGCAGACAAATAATTCAAAGTATTCCTCAAGGTCTCCTTCTCCCTCTTCAACCTGACCATAGTATCCTCCAGCTCTAGCAACGCCTGCTGCTCTCGCGGCGCCCCTTCAAACGTACTCCCAACAAAGAAGGAAAACGGCGTAGGAAACAAATTCCTCCTCAAATCCCCAGCCTCCTTTTCCGGCTTCCCATTCAACCGATTCGACAACCTAATCACATCCTTCATATGACTCTCCACTTCACTTGCCAACCCTTCCAAATCCTCATCCCCATTACCCGAAGGCCTGTCCTCCAACCACGCCACCTCTGCGACCAGATACGGCTTAGTACGCACAACTCTGGTTACGCGAAAGCGCTCTTGCCCTTTGCAGATTATAAAGAAGCGATCGTCGACAAGGCGCTCGTGTTTGACGACCTCGCCCACGCAGCCTACTTCAGCAGTGCCAGTAGTGGGATCGGTGTAAATTACGCCGAAACGAAGGTCAGTTTGGAGGAGGGTATGCATCATTATTCGGTATCGGTATTCGAATATTTGTAATGGAAGGATTGCTCCTGGGAAGAGGACTAGTGGGAGAGGGAATAGAGGGAGTTCAACGACGTCGTTTTGTGGGGGGATATTATTATTATTATTATTATTATTACTGTTTTCGTGTTTTTCCAATGAGCAGTTGACGGTGGAGGTGGGTTTCCGTTGACGGTAACGGTAACGGGGGTGGGGTAAAGTGATGGAGTTGAAATTACATGGAGAAAAAGAGGGGATTAAAGAAGGGTTTTTGTGGTGGGTGAGGTAAGATGAAGAAGGGGAAGGGAGAGGGAAAGACATTATTATTATTATTATTGTTATTATTATTAGTGTGTGGATATGAAGGTTTGTAGACTATAGAGTGAGCATTTGGTGTGGAAGAAGAAGAGGAAGCAGGAGATGGGTTTCTCTCTCTAGAAATTTTTAGAGAGAGAAAGTAAAAGGTTGCTGGTGGAATGGGAGAGACCATATGATGTGGATAAGAGTTTTTGTTTCCGATTTTTTGTATCTTATTAAGTGGTTAATAATTTCACACGTGGAATTCCTTTAGAATTGGCTTCTACTAGTGACGAGCAATAATTGTGATCGTTTTATCGTAATATTGACTTGTTATTATTGTGATTTGTATTTTAATCGAATAAAATGTTATCTTAGGGTATTTTTGAGGTTTCAAAGCTTTCTCTAGCCACATGTTCTTATTGTTATGGGAACATGAACGTCAAGGTTTGAGATGTCTGATAAAGTTGCTAAAACAAACTCATGATTTAGCATGAAGCCATGAAGTAGTAAAGTATATTATCACACCAACCAAATATTGAAACACATTGAATATGTAAATCATATTGATATCAAATCATTGTCTCATGTGTGGATTTTGGTTAAAGTTGTTAGGGATTCGGGAATTGATTCGCAATGTTAAATGAGAAGGGTGAAAATGATACAAAAAAACATAATAGATCACGAAATATAACATAATGGGTCACAAAATATAACACAATGTCAAGAAATATAACACAATGCTGGGAAAAAAGACACTGTGAATCATAAAAATGTCGCAATGAATAAAATAAGAAAAAGCTACAATGCAACATATAAGACACAAAGATTTAACACAAATTCTAAAAACTACAAGCTAACAATAAAAAAGCAAAAACCTACAAACTAAGATCGTATGGCTCGATGAGATCGTTTCAATGTGGCTTGAATGTGTTCAATCGGAGTCTGTTTGATACCCTTCCCACGAATTCTTGTTTTTCTTTCCCTGTGTATTTGATCATAACCCTTGATTCACAAACATAAAATAAAGCACGAGTATGAACATGCGAGATTTACATAGTTCGGTCAATTGATCTACGTTCATGGGCTCCAACTAGTGCAATTCTTTTATTGATCGTCTTCACTCGTGAGGAATTACAATGTATAAGCATGTGTATATATAGATTACATATTAGTGTTACTGGCTTATTCAACAAGAAAACATAAACGAGACCTCATAAAGAGATAAAGGGTTGGTTCAGAAGCCTCTCATGTCTTCAATCTCCATTAACTAATAAAACATTTAAACATGTCCTCAAGTAATCGGGCCCAAACATAAGCCCATATCAAGCCCACAAAACCAAAGTGTTGATCGGAGAAAACAAAGTCTACAGCTCATAGGGGATGTTTGGTAGCCTTTTAATGAGGTTCTTAACCATTCAATGCTGACTGATTCAGCATTCAGCGCGTTTGTTTCAGTCTCTGAATGGAATGGTTAAGGCTGAATCATTAAGACTTGGGATGTTGCTGAACCATTAAGCACTGAACAAGGCTGAACCTTAATGAAACTCTCATACCAATGTGGGACAATAAAACTAACCATTAAGAGGTCCAACTTAATGATTCAACACTTAACCATTCAGACCTCTAAATGATTCAGTACTTACTCAACCAAACAGCCCCTTACTTGTAAGTGGTTGATCACTTCTCATATGGTCAAGCTATAAGCCTATAGATAGCAACTAGCAAGTTAGCAACATGATTAATAACACATGATTCTATAAGGTCACTCACAAAGAGTAACTTAACAACAATAACGTATTTTTATGTGAAAATTATTTTCAAATGCATGAAATGAGTTCCTAACTTGGCTAGTGTACACAAGCTACATCTGAGTTTTGTGGTTTCATGCCACTAATAAGATCCAGAATTTGATCCATTGATCCGACATATTGTTAGACGACGGATTTTACATGAGAACACACACTTCTTTGGTATGTGACGAAGGTTACAAGATTTACGAACACCATGTGTTTAACATCTAACCAATTATTGCCCGAGTGAAGACTTCTTTGGTAGTCACCGATCATGGACTGTTCCCACTCAAGCATGCTTAATTGTGGGTTTCCCTCTTATTCACAACCAATGTATCCAAAACGCGTTGGTGGTATTTGAGGCGATACATTCTTTATAGCTCAATATCTCTCATGTGGATGTAAAAAAACACAACGCTATGGGATTTTCCCGACCATCATAAACAAAACATAGCATAACATGGTGACTTTGATATCGTTTGTGATATCCAACCCTTCATATCAACCAATATTTTCCGCCTTGCTCACTAGGATTTTACATTTTGTTCCCCGAATGTCAAACTTGATGTGGACCAGACAAACGAGGTAATTGGTCCGTGACATGACAAGCTGAAACGGACAAGCAAAAAGCACCACACAACCACATTAGGTTGTCAGGTGTGGTCACCCTTCTCCCTTGTCCACATCAGGGTCACGTCATTTTCCCCCTCCCATCCCCCAAATGAGGGAAATGGTTCCCCCTTCTTCCCCATTCCCATTTCCTTTTTCTAATACTTTTTTAAAGAGAAAAAGACAATATATATATATATATATAGGGTAGGGATCCTAAGAGAACCAACCCCTATTTGAGAACTGAGAGAACCATTCTAGGCCACACATTTCATATAAAGGCAAAAAAAAAAAAATTTTTTTTTTTTTTTTTTTGCTTTAATCGCACATTTTTATGCAAGGAAATTTTTTTTTTTTATTTTTTTTGAATTTTTTTTTCATTTATACATATGTGTATATGTCAATTATACATATGTGTATATAGCATTTTTCAGCTATACATATGTGTGTATTTCAGTTATACATATGTGTATATTGCATTATACATATGTGTATAATGCAATTATACACATGTGTATACTGAAAAAAAAAAAATACAAAAAAATAAAATTTTTTTTTTCTTACATATAAAGCAGCGATTTTTGCAAAAAAAAAAAAATTTTTTTTTTTTTTTTTTGCCTTAGAGAAATGTGTGGCCCAGAATGGTTCTCTCAGTTCTCAATTTGAGGAAAGGTTCTCATTTGAACCAAATCCTATATATATATATATAATATTAATGCTGGGTACAATTTAATAATATATAAAGTAAAGTAATAATATTATATTGATTATATTGATCGGGGAGAACCGTGGAATTCCACCGATGGCACCGAAGGGGGGAGGGGGGAAGGGGGAGAAGTGACACATCAACTCCCCATCCTTCATACCGTGGCCACACCCCACCGTCTTAGTGAGTGCTCAAAACTCCTTGAATATTACATTGTCATAAAATGCTCCATTTCCCTTCCTTTTTTTTTGAACGGCAAACTTCATTTCATTAACGTCCAAATATTTACAATCATTCTATAACCAAGGTGCTCAATAGAACAACATAACCTTATCTAACCTTAACGATTACACATCAAAAACTTTCCGTTTATCCCAAAAACCTTCCATTTCATTAAAACGCGCCATTTTCCGTTCCTATATGGCGCCACTACCAGCAAATAGTGTGATTATTTAATATCTCTAGGGTTCCATACTTCCATACCCTTCTTCTTCATCACGCTACCAAGCTCTGATCATCAATGGCGAAACCTGAATCAAACCCTGTCAAACAAGAAACAACTGATCCAAACGTAACCATAAAACTCCTAATCAACAAAAAACTAAACCAAGTACTGTACGCAGAAGCCAACAAAGACTTCGTCGATTTCCTATTCAGTCTAATCGTCCTACCACTCGGTTCCGCCATCAGACTCTTATCCATGGAAGGCGGTCTATCAAACCTCTGCAAAAGCGTCAATAACCTCAACAACAGCTACATTCAACCTAATCAGACCAAAAACGTACTGTTAAAACCTAACTCTCCTGCTCCATTCTTCTCTCCAGATCAAGTCTCTTTGTTACCTACTGAACCGGTTTTATCACCTCCTCCTGTTCCTGACCCGACCGGTCCGTATAAGTGTGTGTCATGCAATAATAACTTGCTTTCTACTTGTTCTCGTACGTGTCCGACTTGTGGCCGTAATAAGATGTCTGTGGTTGATGATACGTATGCTTTGAAGAGTTATGCAGAGGGAGGAGGGTTTGTGAAGGGGTTGGTGAAGTATATGGTGATGGATGATCTTACTGTCTCTCCTTTGTCTGCTGTGTCTAATATTGGTTTGCTTAGTAAGTTTGATGTTAAGGATTTGGGTGATTTGGAGGAGAGGGTTGTATGTATCGGCTCGAATGAGGTAATCCGATTTCGTGTATTTTACAATTTACGTGCAGTTGATATAATTAGGGTTAATAGTTGTTAGAGATAATTTACAATTTGGATGATCTATTGTTTTGATGATAATTTGGGTTGGAACTTGAAACCAGTTGATATAATTAGGGTTTACAAAGGTGCAGGTGGTGAGTTTGTTGGTATTTAGAACTTGATCACTTGAGCATATTTTGGAAATTGATAAAAGAAGGGAACCAGAAATCACTTGATTGTATTCGAATAGAATTGCGCGGTTAGTCTTGTTCAGGCAGTGTTGTAAAAATAGGGATTATTCAGCGATCAACCGGTATTCGGTAGTTTACCGGTTAAATTTCACCTAGTCGAATCTAAAATCGGTAGAAGATTTAACTTGGTCAAAATGTTGAAGTATTTGAAAAATTATGCTTATCAATCTAATCCAATTAATAAGTTTGAAAAGTTAATAGATACACATTACTTAAGGATTTTGTTGTCAAATTAGGTGAAGATGAACTCGAGCCAAAAGCTTGACCTGAGATTATTAACACTAACACTTGTAGTCATCATGGTTTAAAAAAACGGCCGAGGCGCGCCTCAAGGCGATTCGCTATTAAAACGAGTCTGAGGCGGCTTCTCAGGGGCGCCTTAGGTGCGCCTCATGGGGTTTGGATGTTTGTCTTTTATGTTTTAGACTTTTTGTGCCAATTTCAAAATTCCATGCCTTTTTAATGTGTACTTTTGATGTTTTTGATGAATATGATGATGAAATTAGTTAGTATTTTTTATAAGATATAATTTATATATGTATAGTTTTTTAATTCCGCGTCGGGTTTACGCCTCGAGGCTCATTTCCATTCGTTTAAACTTTGGTAGTCATAAGGGAATGTGAGTACTAGTGTCAGGGTAAGAGGATGAGATATCACTTGATGCATGAGAAGACGGAAAAACAGTTGTATCATTTCATTTGAGTTAGGCACATACTCACCTGATGCATTTGCTTTTATCTCACCAACGTGTTATTGTCGGAAAGGCTTGTTTCCTAAGAATTTTGACACATTTTGGTGTAGGAGTGTAGGACACAGTGGGTCGTTTCTGGTAGGTGGTGGTTTGTTGATCTTTACAACTTGATCACTTAAGCAGATTGTAGAAATTGATAAAAGAAGGAATTCAGGAAGTTAGAAAGCTTTTGATTGTATTTCAATAGAATTGTTGCAGCATCCCATGATCACAACGGATGCCTTTAATTAGGTTGAGAACATAACAAGAAAGCAACGTAAAAAACTTCCTAAGAAGCAAAAGGAACTGGCCAATATTGAGATCTATTCACAACGGCTTTTATTCAAGTTTTAAATTAGACTTGATGACCTTGCAACATGTAACTGTATGTAGCTTGTATCCGATCCTTATGACTTAGTTTAAGGTCAAATTGTTCAATCATTGCCTGCTTGACTGTTTTCGTTCACCTTTGTATATAGCTTCACCATAAGTAGATGGGTCAGAAACATCAAGGGCAAATTGGTAAAAGGGCAAATTGGTAAAAGGGCGAATTGGTAAGTAGAATAGAAATTAGGTGGAGCCTGCATCTATGTGGATTTTGTTCTCAAAATAGGTAATGAGGAACTTGAGCCAGAAGCTTGACTGAGATCATTAACACTCAACACTTGTAGTCATAGGGGAATGCATCATCGGCAAGGGAGTGTGAGTACTAGTGTTAACGTCAGAATATGAGATATAACCTGATGTTTGAGAAGATGGAGAAGCAGCTGTATAATTTGAATAAGGCACATACTCACTTGGAATCAGTGGGAATGGGTGAACATAATTGCTTTTATAAGCTTGCTTTCCAGCATTGAGTGTCTCCTCCCAATCCCACTTAGCATCTTCACGGAATATCATATTTAGCCTGGTCAGGAATTTTTTGTTTGTTGGGTTACCGACTTACCGATGACCATTGCTTTGTGTAGAGTACCTGATAAATACACATTGATCTGGCTTGTTGTCCAATTTCCGGCGAACTTAAGATGGGATTATGCTGTAAGCCACGCAGCCAAATACTTTTAGCTATTTAACTTGTGTTTTCCCTATAACAGCAGTTGTAGGAGATATATTGATTAGATGCACCGATGTCGCAACAGCTTCTTGCCCCAAAACATTTGGCAAATTTCTTTCATTTAACAGGCTTCAAGTTGACCCCATGATTGTCCTATGTTTTTTTCCACAACGCCATTGTGTTCTGGGGTATAGAAACATTTAGTTCCCTTTTTTATTATAAGAAACAAGAATCTTCATAAGTGTTGCACTATTTTGTTTGATCATACAGCTGCCATCTTTAAATTGAAGAGCATATCCTTTTTTTAAGTTGCCCCACACTCATCTACTTATACTCCAAACGGGGAGCGTAATATACATATTACATCATCTAGTAGTTTGTGTCTTTGTGACCTCCATTCCCTGTATCAAATCGAATGTGTCATTAAGGTGAGTAGAAATAGCCCTAGAACCTGTCATATGATTAGAGAATCCAGAATCTACAAACCACAAGCTAGTGGTATCACTGTTGTATGAAGTATGGGTCATGAATGTGAAGGGTTTTTTTGTGATTTGACTTATAATGGTCATGAACAACTGTTCTTCATTTCTTCCTGAGGTTCACCTTCATCATGAGTGTCTGCTGCTACATTAACAAGAGTTTCATCATTGGACCATCATGTCTTGAACCATCAGTCCTTCACATGACCAAACTTGTTGCATTGGTAACATTGAGGTACCCTGCTTCTTTCTGCCCCTCGTCCGCGACCTCGTCCTCTAAACAGGACATGTCCTCAACATTGGTCCACCAGTGTTATTCATACGGGGCTGCTGATTATTGAAATACTTAAAGGGCTTGTTTTCTGCTTTATGAGGGTTACAACCACTAATTTGTTCTTATTGTGACTGAAGTGAGGCCTTTAGTTTAATAGCAAGTAGCAGCTACTTTACCATATGCACCGTTTTTCACAATAGCCAACACCCGAGAAAAGTATTCTCCCACAAGTTCACCTTCTTACAAGCAGAGATTCTCAAAATCTCTTCCCAGTCCTTGAAGTTTAACTGCCTTCACTTGAGTATCCCTTTGGAACTCCACTTATAAGATATGGCAGCTTTCTTTAGCCGACTTGGCTGCTGCAATTCTTGAAAACAAGTGGCCATGCACACCTTGTTGGACTATGGCCTTGGCGCGTGCATCCCCTTTTCTCGCAGTATTCAATCGGGCTTGATCTTTTTTATTTTCATTCCTGCCTTCTTCCACCAGGTCCCACTGATCACGAATGCTTTTAATTCTAGTGCTCCAATGTTCCTACCCCCACCTTTAATTAGGGGAATCGGAGTTGAAGCGGTGCCCGCTGGGCAAGGTAGTGGTTTGTACAAGTTTGATGGCGCATACTCAAGTGGTCACATGGACGTTTTAGGTCATTTGGATGGGTAAGAAACTAAGAATGTAAACTTATGTTGCTATAGTCTATAGAAAAGGTAAACAGTATATATAATCATGATGTTGCTTTTGGTGAATAAACCCAATAGTTAAAAATATGTGGTAAAAGAGAATTTATTTTCTTGATTGATATCTTTAAAAAGAACCTACATGTGTTTATAGATGGTATATTTTAACGTATCTTATTTATGTAGTTATTTTCGAGATTCTCTTTGTATGGATAGTGTTAGAAACTCCTCATAACTTATATGAGTATATGAATGGTTATGGTTTTCCAACGATGTAGGGCCTGGAACTGTTGAAGCAATCACTGAATTCCAAGACGGTGCTTACCGATGTTTTTCTTAGTGAAGCGGGTGTTAAGGATGGCAATATGAAAAAGCGTAAAAGTAATGGTAATTGATCTTAGGAGTTTTTCTTTTAGTTGTTTAAATACAAAAGCATCATATGATGGACCGGTGTTCACCCAAATCTCGACATAGTTCAAGAATATGAGTTTATGAGTTTCTTTTATTGGTATCTAGCAACATTTGGGTTTGACATCCGATCTAATCATTCAGTACATGACACTATACTGTTGCTTTTGAGAACGTACCTTGATTGTTTATATTGGTGGTAATCATGACTCCTTCTTCAAGAATATATTGATTTGGGCAAAAATAATTTGTTTATGGGTCAATTTGGGTCACCACAAATTAGTTAATGGGTCAATTTGGGTTACCTAAAAAATTAACAGTGAATTTGGGACAACCCCTTTGAATATACAGTTAATTTAGTCTTTTTGATCTGCTTCCAGTCAAGCTAGAACAATGCAAACTAAAATGCATTGTTTTTGTTTAATGGTGCCTAGCCAGATTTGGTTATTAAACTAAGGCATAATTGCAACATGCTTTCATCTTTTTTACAATGTATGCAACTATTAGTTATGTAAAATTTATCATATTTGCTAAGTGTATTTGTAAAAATCCTAGTTTGAAGTTTCTATAACTACTGTTAACATTTTAATGCTAATTGTTTGTGTTTGGAGGCATTTTTATATTGTTATCTTTTATATACTCTAGGAATACATAAGTGTTAATCCTATATAGGTCTTCTAATAATCTTAAACAAGTTCAACCTCTTCAAGTAGTCTGCAGCTTTTTTATTTTTTTCTTAGAAAAAATCTTTGTACTTTGAGTTTCTTTATATTGCGCAAAAAGATGAATGAGAATTAGGTATTCAAGTTCCTCATGATATTTTAATCACTTTGTTTTGCTTTCTGCAAAATTATATTGGGTTAAATAAGTGAAGTTGATTGAATTGGTTTACATATTATATCTGTGTATGTATTCAGGTTACTTTAACATATAATTTTGCTTCAGAGGGCTGCTAATTCTTTCAAAGAGGCTGCAGATTGACCTTTCAGAATTTTGGTGACAAGCATAACTTCTTTAGGATGTTAAGATGGATAGTGATATGGCTATTAATTGGTTTGATATTGAATTAGTTTGTAGTTAAAGTGGTTGATGATCTTGACTTTAATATTTGAGTGAATGTGCAGATTTAATCCTTTAATTTGAATATCATTATCATCCATGCATGGTTCATCTTCATCTATCTAATGGTGAATGCATCAATGAAGTGTAGGTTGGTTGTGAATATCATTATCATCCATGCATAGCTCATCTCAAGTTTTTAAAATATTAATTTTATTTAAAGCGACCCGTTATGCCTGTCCTGACCTGAACCACAAATAATCCTTCTTTTGAATTGACCCCCCGAACCTGTTTGACCAGGTATGCCACCTGCTCTGACCCTGTCTATTTTGCCACCTCTAACATACATGGATTTTCTGGGACATACATTGAAAGATCATTATGTTCATTCACTGGCCCATAAAGTTGTTGGAAATTTACTAACAATAAATTTATTAGAAGTTATTCAATTTGCAACCTGTTTTACAATATTCCAAGTTACAAGTGGATAAGAAATCATACAACTAGATTTCTATGTACAATTTTTATATTACAGATTACAAAAAGAAGTAATTCCTTTCTGTGTACAATTTTTATATTACAAATTGCAAAAAGAAGTATTTAATCATTATATATTATAACCTTTGGTGATAAATGTAAGAAGTTCTAGTATGATTGTTGTTTTGATGTTTCTAGGCCTATTTGTTTGTTGTAGTTCAATGTAACTCCAATACTCCATTAAGGATTATATTCCTAGCTTTGTCAGAATATGAATATGAATATAGGATCAATTACTAACCAAAGGAATGACTACTTCTGGGATTAAATTAATTCTTTCAAATTTGGTAAGTAAAGGAATTCATTATCTATTTAAAGTTGTAAATGAGCTAAACCAAAGGAATGAGATCTCATCTCGTAGTAAAAAGGAATGTTTGGTAAGGAGCTTTTAAGAGCTTTTAGAAGCTTAAAGTTTTAAGAAAAAACTTCTACTTAATAAAAAACCTTGTTTTGTTGAAGGAGCTTGAAACTTTTAGGTTACGAGAAAAAGCTCTATATTGAGACGCTACTACTACTAGTGTTTAAAAAAAACTCCTACCAACTACAAGCTTTTAACGAGTACAAATAATCATTCTATCATGCAAAAAAAAATTAAAAAAAGAACATGCACACACAATACATTTTTCCTCATTACTGTAAAATGCGGATCTTTTGGCAGTGGTGTAATTATTTTATACTTTCAAGTTTCTAGATATGTCGATATAGCTTAACTTAGTTGATCTGAAATGCAGGGGTAACATTGATGGTGATGGGACTAGAAATATAGTAGGATTTTTTTTGAACGACAAAAGTAACTTTCATTCCATCAACAAGCTAGCAAGAGGCTGGATACAACAGAAGACACCAAGAAGAAAAGAAAAAAAAAGAGAAAGAACATCATGCGCGACTAAAAGCACGAAAATGAACCGCAACCAAACTGCAAAATGTAGCCCAGCATCAAGGCAGAAACTTGGGAGGACATGTGAAAACCAGCCTAGAAACAAAGTAGATCAATGGACTGAGATCCTCTCTTGGGAGTCTAAAGCTTTTCTTTATCACACTTTGTTGATGCTAGCCCTTTCTGAGTGTCTTTTTTTAACGTACTTTTATGATTTTTAAGTAAACTAGCAATTTTACCCGCCGCGCTTTGCGGCGGCGCGCGACGGATTGAACCGTGAAACAAACATTTAGCCGGTGCAACCGATAATAAAACAAAATAAATGTAGGGGGACTGAAGTTGCAATTAGCTAAAACATGAGGGAGTGACAGTGGAAAGTAGGGGGACGTGCGTCTGGCGAGGTGATTAAGCAGCGATGACAACGTGTTTTTGAAAGGTTAAGGTAGTTCGTTGCAATTAACTGAAACATGAGGGGGTGGTAGTGGAAAGTAGGAGGACTAAACTTGCAATTAACTGAAACATAAAGTTGGGGGACTAAACATGCAATTAGCTGAAACATAAAGTAGGAGGACTAAACTTACAATTAACTGAAACATAAATAGGAGGACTGAAATTGCAATTAGCTGAAAGATGTGGGGGTGACAACAGAAGTGTCAGCCGACACTTCATTTTAGGATATAGATAATATATTATATCTAATCATGGTGTTGCGTAAGCGTTGACATTCATTACTGCATTGTATTATTTGGCAATACTAATTTACTAATCATATCGTATGTGAAAAGTGTTGCTTAATTGCTTTAGCTCTTACCAGTTCCACGCGTATGTTGTCATGTTTTAAGCTTATATCTCTACATCTCTTAAAAAAACATGTGAACATGTGTTTTTGTTTTGTAGACATTTTGATCACCATCACATTTACGTAATCTTAGTATTGCTAGGAGGTAAGAACATTATATATGTATGAGTCTCGCTCTTCTTTGTATAAGGCTACCCGGTGCACAGACGCCCCATCCCCCGTCCCTTCACTTTTTGGCTTGTCCCAGACTAGAACACCGCTCCCCCTGCTTTAGTCCCACCCCTGCCCCGTCCCCCTTGAGACCGAACGGACGCTCCAATGGGAGAATTTCTTCTTTTTTTTAATCAAACTTTAAACTCTATAATAATAAATGCTTGAGATAAACCTTGATTTAGTCTCCACACCCCACTCAAATCTCAAAATGTTTGAGACTAAACTTATCTTATGTGGCATCCTAGTGGCATTGAGACTAAACCTTGTTTTAGTCTCCACACTCACTAGCCTAAAAGTTCAAGCAAGCAAGAGTGTGAATACTTGATAAATCTTGCCAATTAAACCTCACATGACAAAGTCGTCAGTTGTTGATAGCAACTAGCAAGACTTCCCAGAGTAAAGATAGCAGGTTTGTGAACCTATCACCTATGGTACAAATAACAAATCACATGGCTTCCTGTTCTTTACAATTCATTGATGTTAAATCCACTATTATTTACCTTATGTTTTAGACTGATTATTATTTAGGAATATATGGACTCATTGTTGAATTTAAAGGAGGATCTGGTCGCATTTCTATGAAACTTGAAGATAAAGTTATTCTGATTCTGTCCATTTTGTAAAGAACTAATACGACTTATGAGGTTCATTGGAAAAATAATTTGACCTATTTGATATATTTTATATAAACCAAAAGTGTAGGTTAAACAAATAGTGTATTTTATTTTAACGAAGTTCTTATGATTTTCAGTTTTGTGTTTTGTAGGGCTATTTGTGTTCTTAATTCTTTAACTATTGGTGAATTAATAATTGTGCATACGTTATCAGTTTTATTGAAATTCGGTCTGCCCCCGCCGTGAAGTGTGGGTAAAAACAACTAGTTTTATTTTAAGGCGGTCGGACTCTTAAGATCTGATGTGCATAGTAGAATCTAAGGTAGCGTATGGAATGGAATGGAATCTGGATGGAATTGAAATGTATATTCCATTTCTTATGATGTTCGTCTCATCAAAGAATAAATTGTAATTGAACAACTACATACGAAAGGGAATCTAAGTTCCAAGTCCATCAAGATTTCATTCCTTTATGTGAAACGAACAAACCGAAACTCCAAATCAAATTATAATTTCCGTGTGAATTCCAATTTCATTACTATCCATGATAGGTAGTTCCACCAAGACACATGTATATAATCTTCCACCAACTCCCCTTAGGTTTAGTCGATTTACGTTTTTAGTCCTTTGTCTTTCCAACCCACTCCTAGGTTTGATCCAATTGCATTTTTAGTCCCTTGCGTTTTCTTAATTTGCATTTTTAGTCCTTTGCCTTTTCAACCCACTCCTAGGTTTGATTGGATCGCGTTTTTAGTCCCTTCACTTTCCAACCCACCCTTAGGTTTGATCAAATTGCATTTTAATCCCTTGCCTTTTCAACCCAAACTTCCACCACATTGCAATTTTAGTCTTTTGACTTTGCTACCCTCAAGGTTAGTCCCTACTGGTTAATAATAACGCATACATTTCAATTATCACTTTTATTAAAATTCGGTAAACCCACCGTGAAGCGTGGATAAAAACCACTTAACAGGGTCGGACTCTCAAAATCTCATGTGCATAGTAGAATCTAAAATTCAAATTATGTGTAGATGTACTCTCTATAAGTTTGTAAGGCACATATGTCCCCGTATTTAACATTTAAATTATTTGTTGATGTATTTTTATACGTTTTTGTATATTAAAAAAAACAACTTTGATCTAATATAAAATTGTATTTGAAATAATATTTTTTTATTAGTTTGTGGATTCCTTAACAAAATATTTATAGACTCCTGATCCCTCCAGGTTTTACCGGTTCACTACCGTCGTGTCTTCGGGCGGGTATGCGGGCCGGGTTTTCCCTGGATCAGGAGACGGGTGGGCCGAAGGGCTCTGTCCGTACGGACTAGAGGCCGTCTGGGGCCTCTTTCGGCCATTGGGGGCCGCGTACAGAGTACCCGGCAATACTTTAGTTGATCGTTCAAAAAAAAAAATATTTATAAGTTTAAACCAATCCCAAAATCAAACACAAAACCCTATATATAATAAATCTTAATCTTAATTATTATTCATCTCTAGCTAGGGTTCCGTCCCATACTCATATCCTTCTTTACGTTTTCTCCATAATCGTCAAAACTCTCATCAATGGCTGATTCAAAGCCAGTCAAAACAGAACCATCCAATTCTTCTTCGTCATCAAAAGTAACCTTAAAACTCGTAATCGACAAAAAAGAACAACGAATATTATTCGCAGAAGCCAACAAAGACTTCGTCGACTTCTTATTCAGTCTCACGGTCCTACCAACAGGCACCACCATCAGACTCTTATCCATGCAAGGTGGTCTATCCAACCTTTGCAGAAGCATCAATAACCTCAACAACAACTACATTCAACCTAACCAGACCAAAAACGTCCTCTTAAAACCCGTCTCTTTGTTTCCCTTCTGCTCTCCTGATCATCAAGTCTCTTTGTTACCTACTGAACCGTTTTTATCACCTCCTCCTGTTCCTAACCCTGCCGGTCCGTACAAGTGTTCTTATTGCAATATTTTTTCTTCTTCCGTGGGAAAGTGTCCAAAGTGTTACTGTGCAATGACTGCAACGGATGACACGTATGTTTTGAAGAGTTATGCAGAGGGAGGAGGGTTTGTGAAGGGGTTGGTGAAGTATATGGTGATGGATGATCTTACTGTCTCTCCTTTGTCTGCTGTGTCTCATATTGGTTTGCTTAGTAAGTTTAATATTAAGGAGTTGGGTGATTTGGAGGAGAGGGTTGTTCATGTTGGTATGGATGAGGTATTGTTACTCTTATTCTTATTGTTTTATGGTGGTTGAAACTTGAAAGTATTTCATCAATTTAGGGTTTACAATGGTTTGGTTTCTATGTTGGGGTTTTGTAGAAATCGTATTTGATAGAATCTTAGTTAAAATAAAATTGGGTGAGGCGTGCGCCTCGAGTTGAGGGGTTGAGTCGAGTTGGACTGTATCCAAGAATGATAAAAAAAACTTTTGGGCTTTTGGCAAGACAAAAAATTTTGGGCCACCTCCATATAATATAAACTCGTCAATCATATATAAAAAACCATGATAAGATGATCATTGTTATAACATAAATAAAACAAAAGTAGTATAGTTTTTCTTTAAATATATATTTGTATTATAATAGTTTTTTTTAAATGAACCTCTAGAGATTTGGGCCTCGGGCCGTCACCTGGCCTGCCTAGCCCAAAAGCCGGTCCTGGCGCTGAAAAAAAGTGATTGAGGCGGCGGCTCACGAGGTTATTTTGTATGTACGCCTCTAACAGCCGAGGTGGTAAGAAAACGTACGCCTTAGGGTGACTCAAGGGGTTGATATTTTAGACATTCTGTGTTTATTATTTCTTTTAATTCCGCCTCAAGTCTTACACCTCATGAGGCGAAGGGAAAAAGTCTTGAGACTCGATTCAGTTCTTTTAAACTTTGTATAGAAGGCATGATTACATGATAACAACAAAGGCATTTAAATAGGCTAAGAACAGAACAAGAATTGCGAGTCTCGATTACTTGTGGGATTCTTATTATTATGGTTTCATAGTGCATAATGTTCATAAGTTTTCCATCTTCTAACTCTGGTTTCATAATTCTGGTTTCTGGGCTTGTGTTTTGTTACTTTATTAGTTGATAGAAACTGCTCGTAACTTACATGGTATTTGAACGGTCTTCTAATGTTGTAGGGCCTGGACCTGTTGAAGCATTCATTGAATTCTAAGACGGTGCTCACAGATGTTTTTCTTGGCGAAGTGATTGTTAAGGATGGCAATATGAAAAAGCGTAAAAGTTAAGGTAACTGATGGTTATGGACTTGTTTAAAGCTACATCTTATGAGTTTTTCTTTTAATTGTTTAAAGACCAAAGTATCATATGAAAGACGTGTGTATTTACCCAAATCTCGATTTAGTTTATGAGTATGAGTTTTTTTGTACTAGTATCTTGACATCCGATCTAACCATTTGGTACATGACAATATACCATAGCTTTTGTTTTGATAATGTATTTTCACTATTTTGCTTGTTTGTATGCATGACAATCATGACCCATTTGTATATGGTTCAATTTGGTTCGCCTTAAATTAATCAACTGGTTAATTTGGTTCACGTCAAATTAGTCAACGGGTCAATTGGGCTTACTCAAATTAGTTAACGGGTAAATTATAATATGTATATGGATCAAGCTTTTGCTTCAGTTGCTGAGGGGCTGATGTTACTGCTTTTGAATTTTATTGAGTATAATGTCTAAGCTTGGTTTGATTCAAAATTAAAAAGGACAACTAAGCCATACAAATGAAAAACCATTTTGGTAATTTTTTTTGTAGACAACTTATTTCAACCCGACTTTATTTTGGGCTAGGCATGATGTGACCTGAACCAAATTGGTAATATTTAAAATGGCCCCGCTTTGACCCGAATTCACTATGTTTGAAAACCGTTTTGACTCGAATTCATTTTGGGCTAGGCATGATGTGACCTGAACCAAATTGACCCATACCTGTTTTGACCCGAACCCGACCTATCCGCCCATTATGTACGTCCCTTAAGTTAATTTTAACAAGGTAATTGTATTACCAATACCTGACAAGTAATAAGATATCGAGGAATTAACGAATAAGGAATAGTCTCATTTTTCTCTCACATCTTTCTTATACACCAAAATTTAGATATCATCCATCGGTCATAAAAAACGCATACCGAAAGTCATGTGTAACATGCCCTTAATTTACAAACAATGGGACCATTGTTGCGAAAAAGAAAGTGTTAACTTCTACAAGTTGTAGACTACAACCTTAGACTAAGTAAGACCAGTTTAGAGTTTAGACTTTGACTGGTTTCAACCAAACCGGTTTTGGTTTGACATACTGTCAGAAAAACATGATATCAACAGACACAAGAACTGATATCTTAATATTATTCACAAAATAACACTTGAAACGTTCAAATACAACAATTGACTCAGAAAACAAATCTCTCAAGAACAATCCACACAGAAACTCACAAACTCAAGAACAGACTTAAAGATCTAAACAAATCAAAACAGAATGAAACGATCAGACTCAAAGATCTAATAACATCGACTCATGAGATACCCTAAATATCTTTAGAGAGAAGACTGATAAAAACATATCTAACAGAACAAAGAGAACGAATCCTGAAGTGTCGATCTTGAACAAAAAAACCAGCTGATGTCTTTGTGCCTCTATATTGACATATGTGATCCATCAATAATAATAGTAATAGATCTTGAACACACTCTGTGTTGTTTGTGTGTATCTTAGTTGGTAGGTGAGATGAGACTAATAATAATTGAGAGTCAGGTAGGTGTGAGGGTATATAAAAATCCCTGAACTTAAAGGAGTTTTTATATCAAGTGTTGACTTGATAACGAGCAGTCCGCATTTATCCAGCAACAATCTTCTTCAGCCCAACAACTCTCTTAAGCCCAATAACTGACCCATCTAGCTGCAGCCCATAAATCCAACAGCAACGACTCCAACGACTCTGTATCCTGCACATGTACTTATGCAACATGATAAAATATATTGTTAACGAGAATAAGTAATGAAATTGAAATTAGAAAATTGTTATTTTCAACACCCCCCCACAATTTTATTACTTAAACAAGTCTAACATCATAATCAATTCATACATCCTGATATGTTGAAGTGCCAACAACACTTTAGTGAGGATGAGTCTTATAAAGTCGAAACCTGAAAAATATGAACGACTTAAAAAAACCAGAGACAGTTAACTATAACAGGCCACAGCATAAACGACCACCAGATGGTTCACACAAAAAAACATAGAAACTTGAAATCCAACAAAAGTTAACAAGAATTCAAATGAATTGATATCTTTCAGAAACAAGATACTACAAACAGATAAGCTCACAAACCTGAACAACCAGATACTAACAAAAAATCTATCAATGAACTGTAACTCCTTTCATTAAAACATTAATTGACTAGATTAGAGCACAAAAAAACACGTACATAATCAGGAACAACTAGTGCATTATAATTCTAGTCGGCAAAAACAGATATCAAGATTAACTAGGAAAACACAGCTGGAATACTACTTACACATTTAATACACAATTGGTTATGTTGTCAAAAAATTCACATGTAGCAGCTCATATGGTATGACATTCAGTGTAGCTGTATGACATGATACTGTGAACTGCATTTATTATTTTTTCCAAGTTTCAAGAGATATAAAACACTTTCCTAGCTATGGCTATGCACATACAAACACAACGAAACCAAGTCTAAATCAACAATAACTCTCAAGTCTCAACACTGCAAATCACCAACTAGATTATCTGCTTTTAATCACTTACATGCTTACAAAAGATATACATATGTAAGACTAGACAAATCTAAACAAGCAATATAATCAACCAAAAATAACAAATGATTCTGGAAAACTTGATAGAGAGAAAATTTACTTTAACAAAACACTAGGATTTAGAAATGTTAAAAAAAAACGTTTAAGTAGTTCTAGATCCCTTAAACGAAACTTGGATTTACAAAAATTCCATTTTGAAAAATCACCTTTACGATGATACGCGACCAACTTATTATATAAACAAGTAGTACACCAGTAACATAAAACTATCTTTATGATCAAAAAATTGACCATAAGAAACCGAAAATAAGTGATTTGAACGACTTGACAATTCTCAATAACATGGCTAGATCTACGAACTAACATCAACAATGATATTCAACTAGAAGATCAACAATATTAGAGCAAACCTATTCATGAACGTCTCTAACAAAAGGATTTTAAGAAGACGTATTTGAGAATGAACATGACCAGAAAACATAACATTCTGATTAAAGAAACTGAATCACACAACTCAGTTATAAACCTGTCAACAAAGCATACAATAGACTACAAAACAATCACACATGTTTCGATTAACACACAATCAAATGATCATCAATCAGAAACATGCAAGACAAACTAGATTCATGTTGATAAATCCTTGTAAAGAATGTAAATACTTGTTTGATTTTAAACAAAACCACTTTTAACTTTTGCTAACATGTAAAAGAAGAAAAAACTTTGATTTAAGTCAAACATTTACAACTTCACAAAATAACAAGAACCGTACAAAACTGAATCACATGATTCATAAACATGTAAACACAGTTACAACCTAAACAATATCTGATAACACTCAAAATCACCAGATTACAATACCAGACTAAAATCTTCCACACAGAAGAACACACATAAGACTGCAACACCTACAAGATGTAAAACATAAAGAGAACCAACCGGAACTCCTAACAATCTCTTCTATAATCTCTACGGTTCCGATTATCAACAAAGAAAAAACACTAACATGATCTAACGGACTTCCTAACTCTACAACTAGTAGATTTTATTCAAGAATCCTAGATCTAGTGCCAATACCAGAGATTACAAAAGAAGAGATACACAAATTGAAACACACCGGTTGCCAAATCAAGCACCATGTTTCAATACCAGAATTATCAGCCAAAAACATCTAATTGAATAAGAAAAATCACATGGTTTTCCAATTAGAACAACATCCCACAAAGGAGCAAACAAGGCTGACAACAACACATAAAAACTTGAGAAGAACTTAAAGACTAATTTGCATTGATCAAAAACTTTTACAACTTTACAAGAAACATATCAATAGAAAACTTGTAAAGAACATAAAGACTAATTTGAATCAATTCGCAAAAACTTTTACAACTTCACAACCAATACTCAACAAATATTGAATCACAAGATTCAACACACAAGTCTCGTAACAATAAGAATCATGAATCATACGACTTTACTGGACTATAAAAACACAGCCAGACAAAACACTGATTGAACACAAAATCACATGATTTGCAACCAGAAAATCTCACAAGAGACAACATACACGGCTGTTAAAAAAAATATAATCTTGACATTAGCCGGTTAAAATACGTCTACCACATGGTTCGACTAACCAAACAACAAGATTATACACACAATGAATACAGGCCACACAAAACCATCATGATACGAGTTCAATAAAAACAAAACTCATCAAGACCCGGTTAAAGCCTATTATAAAACAAGAATCACACGATTTAGAACTAGTAAACAAAGGTACATAGTTGAAAACAAAGATTTGAGAACAAAACCCTGATATTACTATTACTAGTAACATATAACAAACAAGTCCTCAATATTCACAGATCAACATAGAACAATATTCCGAACACTTAAATCACATGATTTAAAAACAATAAAAGTCACACGACTTTTAGTTCAGAACCACATCAAAAAATGGATTTATTTCAAAGACAACCTTTGATAGAATAAAAAACCTTTCTTCAATTTGAAAAGTCATGAATCAAACAAGAGTGAATCACAAGCATTGAATTTGCTACTTAATGTTTCATAACCACCACTATCAGGAATATTTGCAACATTAACAACATTATCACCCATGTTAAAAATATAGAATCACAAAGATATTAAGAATCAACAAATTACAGAACTAGATCAACCAGCATAATAGCAATTTACCACAGTTATGACAACAATCAGTAAACAATATAACCTACCATATCAGAACTAGTACATCTACACTAGGTAAATTCACAATATCAAGAATCAGAATCAAAGGATCAATCATTCAAACCACAACAGTCAAGAAATGATCAATTGCCGGAGCTTCTAACCCAGTACCAAACTTCTAGACTCAACAATACAAGAAAAATATCAGAGTTTGGAACAATCTCACCGGATAACACCCAAGTTAGGGTGACTCCTTCCAATAAGCAGGTTGGTCCTGTAACCTTCACTTAGGGTTACAGAGACTAACGCGAGAAGAAGAACACCAGCAACCAAATATCCAAGCTCAGCTTCCAAGAACCAAATCTATGCAAAACTAACAATCACTACACTGGTCCACCGTGTTTCCAGAAACTCTAACCAGAATATCAACCAATAACCCACAGCGGAAGTTGTAACAACCCAGGCCCACAACCAGGACACAAGATCAGGTGAAAGATTCGACCACAGAATCAGAAAAATCCCAAAACAAAACAGAAACGAAGACAAGATCTAAGGAGATCAAATCTACTATCAAGAACGAAAAAGCCCAAGACCTGATCTATACACATCAAACCAGATCCAACTGAACCGAAGTAACTAAGAACCAGATCTATAACGAGACCAAATTCTTAGACTCACTGTGCAAGAACCAGATTTATGACATAAAACATATTCTTGCAAAACTGAGAACACAGTGGACAAAAAAAAATTATCAGTCAAGAAGTAGATCTAAATTTTTGAGATAATATTCTTGACGAAATATACAACCAAAATCAGAGTTGACGCTCTGATATACATTTGTTTTAACGATCTGGTTGTTGACATATTGAAACCAAGCTAACACCAAGAATAATCATGAAAAGACCTTGACAAACAGATCTATACGAAGCCTAATCTATTCTTACAAACAGTATTAGGGCACAATCGTAATCAATGAACATCAATGAACATTAAAACCTGATCAATAATATACTAGACGACCCACTATCAGAATTAGATTCAAAACAGGTATTCTGACGAACTGTTCAGCAGCGGAAACATCAATAAACGAATCAACCATGCTCTGATACCATGTCAGAAAAACATGATATCAACAGACACAAGAACTGATATCTTAATATTATTCACAAAATAACACTTGAAACGTTCAAATACAACAATTGACTCAGAAAACAAATCTCTCAAGAACAATCCACACAGAAACTCACAAACTCAAGAACAGACTTAAAGATCTAAACAAATCAAAACAGAATGAAACGATCAGACTCAAAGATCTAATAACATCGACTCATGAGAAACCCTAAATATCTTTAGAGAGAAGACTGATAAAAACATATCTAACAGAACAAAGAGAACGAATCCTGAAGTGTCGATCTTGAACAAAAAAACCAGCTGATGTCTTTGTGCCTCTATATTGACATATGTGATCCATCAATAATAATAGTAATAGATCTTGAACACACTCTGTGTTGTTTGTGTGTATCTTAGTTGGTAGGTGAGATGAGACTAATAATAATTGAGAGTCAGGTAGGTGTGAGGGTATATAAAAATCCCTGAACTTAAAGGAGTTTTTATATCAAGTGTTGACTTGATAACGAGCAGTCCGCATTTATCCAGCAACAATCTTCTTCAGCCCAACAACTCTCTTAAGCCCAATAACTGACCCATCTAGCTGCAGCCCATAAATCCAACAGCAACGACTCCAACGACTCTGTATCCTGCACATGTACTTATGCAACATGATAAAATATATTGTTAACGAGAATAAGTAATGAAATTGAAATTAGAAAATTGTTATTTTCAACACATACACAATTCGATTACAATTTGGTTTCGTTTCGGTTTGTAAACCGTTTCTTGCTCGCACATTTTTTTAAATAAAAGTAAGACCAAAATGTGTTTTATACATAAAATTCACTTTTATTGATTTTTTTAATTTTTATTAATGTGTAAGGTTATATATTTGTATGTGTTTTGTACAATTTTGTCATTTATATATAAAATAGGTTTTTTATTTTATAAATTTGACCGGTTCTTTATGTCGTTTTTTTTTTCAAACTAGTTTGGGTTCGATTGGCAAAACACCGGTTCGGTTTCTTGGGTTAGGGAAGAACACCGATATAGAACCGTCAGTCTGAACACAAACTTAAACCATCAGTCTTAATCAGCCTCTTAACCATTCAATTCTGAATCATTCAGCATTCAGACTGTTTGTTTCAGCATCTGAATGGAATGATTAAGTGTTGAACCATTAAGCTAATAAGGGATGCTGAATGATTAAGCTCTTAACCATTCAGAGCCTCTTAACCATTCAGATTATCTTAATAATTCAGCACTTAATCAACCAAACAGCATCTTACTTGTTCCCGACTTCCGGTCTAGAAACCGTTTTTTAAACATTTCTAATTCTTATGCTGTAGCCCTTTGTATATGGGCCTGAACACAACGAATAGGGGCCCATTAATAACGTAAATAATTTTTAGTTTCTTTCAAGAATTCAAGTAGCCCAAATGCACTAAAAGATAAAACTCCAATCTCTTTACAATATTTATTTTATAAATGTTAATTTAACATTAAAGACCTTTTGTAGTGGTTGCGTGACCCAGCTCGTGACAAGCTCACTCACGCATAACACCGGCCCTCCCTCGCGACCAACCTTCGTGATCCCCTCTACTGTGACCCAGCTCACACTCGTGAGTTTATGTTTTTTTTTTCTTAATTACAAATATGTGTGTGTTTGTGTAGTGGGGGGGGGGGGGGGGTGTTAATGATGGGAGCCATGTGAGACTACTACTCTATTTTTATCATGTGAGTGGGGTTCACATGACATGCCAGCTACATAGTAAACCAGTGCACGTGACCAGTGGCGGATCTAGAAGAAAATATCAGGGGTATCCTAATTTTTTTACCTTACATTCATACAATGTAACTTTTTTTCACCGTACATGCATATAGTTAGATGCACAATAAAAAATTTCAGGGCCCTAAAATATCAACTATAAATAAAAACCAATTGTTGTCATAGAAAATTTTTAAAGCATACGAAGGTAAAAAAAATATAGAGAAATGTATGATCATGTTTTGTTGTACTCTTTGGGAAAGAAAAAATAAAGTGATAAAGTGTAAACAAGTTTAATGTTGAAAGAATTTTGAATTTTTGGTTTTAAGTATTTATTTTCTTTGTAATATGTTAGTTTTGTCGTCATACTCATACTGTACTACCGAAATATGTTTAGTAGAGTAATATGAAATGGCCCAGAAAAAGCTTAATATTGGGCTTTATATAAATGGCCCATAACACACCTTAACCCAAGTATAAATAGAGAGAATTTTTCCTGTCTTCTCCGTCAAGAACCTGTACATTTCTCCGCCACTCCTGGACGCAAGGATAGATCGGAAAAAATGAAGTCAGATTTACTTGTTTTTCACTTTTCTCTCTAGATTTAGTCGATTAATTTCTTATGTATAATTTATATATAAAACCTATAAAAAATTTTACCATCGCTAAAAAAAGTTGAGGGGTATCCCAGGCAACCCCTGGAAAACCTATAGATCCGCCCCTGCACGTGACCATGGTCACAAGGTCTAACCATTACAAATGATCTGATAAACTCTTATATAGCAATCGTTTCACGGAAATGGAATGGTATTATGATGCAATTAGAATGTGTATTCGACTTCTTATGTTGTACGTTACAATAAAAGAATGAATTGTAATTGAACAACATATGGAAGAGAATCCACATTTCAATTTCATCAAGCTTTCATTCTATTTTATGAAACGAACATATCAAAATTTCAAATCAAATTTTAGTCTAACGCGATTCCAATTCATTTGCAATCTATGAAACTAACGCTATCGATTTATCATCCCCATTCATAGGAGCCAACCTTTGTTTTGAGAATAACGTTAAGGAGATAACTAAAAAATTATAGAATTATTAAATTTCACGTGTCCTTTTCAATTAGATTTGTTTGAAAACACCGAGTGTTTAAAGTAAACAAATCATTAAAGAAACCGTGATTCTTAATCTTTTTCATAGATAAGTGGATTTTTTTTTAAATTTTAAATTCTTTCAATTCTTGATACCATCTCGAAACAATCTAGAACATAAGTATCTATTTATATAACTAAACTAGCTGATTATCGTCCTTCACGGGTAGCTTAGTTGGTGAATGAACTAGGGATCTCTCTTGTAGGTCTTAGGTTCGATTCTCACGAATGACATAATGAGAAATGATGGATGACTCATGGCCTATGGTCATGAGTTCGAGTCCTGATCTAGCCAGGTTTTACCGGTTCACTACTGTCGTGCCTTCGGGCGGGTATGTAGGTCGGGTTTTCCCTGGAAGCGGGCTGTCGGGCGGGCTAGGGGCTTCGTGCGTCCGGGGTGGGCCGGGCTGTGCCTCTGGGGGGCCGCGTACGAAGTACCCGGCGTTGTTTAGTTTGCCGTTCAAAAAAAAAACTAGTTGATTATCCCGTGAAGTTCCCGAGGTTGAAAAATCTAGTATGACTTAATAAAAAATGATAAAAGAAGAAAACTTACCAAACGTATTAAAAAATGAATAATTCATTATGTTTTGCATATTCTCGCAAAATAGCATCTTGTGTAGAACCCTCCCCTATACAGACACATATATTTTCAAAACTAATATTATGTTGATAATTCTAAGAACCGCATAAAACACATACATCACGTTATAAATAACCATACCTTTGCAAGGATGAGGTCCAAGAAAGCCGGGCCAGATTTCGATTCATAACATTCCTGCCGATAGCTGCAAGACAAACAACGATAATCAAACATCGGCTTGAATACACAAACATTGTTTATAATCTAAAGCCTTAAATTAAAGATCACATACCACATCTGCCATCTTAAATTCCTAACAGGCTCATTCATGCTGGCATCAAAGGCGTTAATCCACCTCAACTTCGGACAAATTACATGACCTCCGTTACCAAACGACAAAAAGTTACTGTTCAGTTGGATCCCACTGATATTAGCAGACAAACAAAAAGAGTAAATAACATAAACATACCACTATTAACTACCTTTTGGAGCTAAAAGTTAGCAGTTTTTACCTCACAGATTACAAAGCAACAAATAATAATAATAATAATAAAAATAAAGCTAATGAATATATTCTAACAGTAACCAAAGAATTGTATAATACATGATCCAGCAGCTTGCTATGTAGGCGGTGCGGTGCTTGTGAATCCATTTTCAGCCAGTTCAGGTAGCTCCAAATAATGAACAATCCCTAATGCTAAGTGATTCGCATTATGTGGATGAGTAGCAATCACCAGGAAACACCAGTTTTAATATATATAAACACTTAAAATTCAATTCGGTATACATGCTTCCATTCAATTTGGTTCACTCTGGAAGATTAAAAATTCAATCTTTTAAACAGAAGATGAAAATTTGATGAAGCTGCTTCTGCTAAATTAGGTTCAAAGACAATATGATTGAAAGCTAAAACTATGAAAAACTTCAAAAATAAAATTACCTGTCCAGAAAACATTGATCGATTAGAGTTGGTTAACTAATCAAATCACCACTTTGAGTCGTTTTTTTCAACAAAAATCTACAGTGAGAGAGGCGATGGAGGTGGCTTAGGGTTTTTTGAGGGAGGGAGAAGTGGAGAAAAGAGGTGGAGATTAATTGGGTGTTTAGGGTTTGGGTTGAAAAATAGATGTTTTATAGGTAGGGTTTTTTTTTTAATTTATAGAGAGTGCCACATGGCACATTTAAGGGCGATGAGGCCACCATTAAATGCCGCATCAGCAAACATCAATTCTTTTATATATATTTATAGATTATATCCATGAAGCTTTTCGGGATAAATAAATGTAATATGAACCGATAAAATGTATGTTATGATGTAACACAAAAATTAATGTACTACAATATGAAAAAACAATAATTTTAATCATGTGAATAAGAATGAAAACGTATATAAAAAATATACGTTTGGATGAGGAGCAAAGGCAGAAACAACAAATGCAGGGCATGATTGAAGCGGTGGTCTTAAAGGTATGACTTTTGTTGGAAATTAGTGGTTTTAACCTATTCTGCTCTGAATGAAAATCAAATTCCTATTTACTGGTTTTAGAATGATTAGTGACTTACCTAAACATGATTAATGAATTACCAGAACACATTGTGTTTTTTACTGTATGCAGTGTTGTTAAACCCAGACCGAACCGGGTGGTAGAATTAGGAACCGGGACCTGGGCGATTCGGGTCAATGGTTTGGACGGTCAAGTATTGACCCGACATCGAACCGCAGAACCGGCTGGTTGGACCAGAGAAACAGGAGGTCGGACTGGATTTTGAGGGGTTAAACCGTTTGTTTTTTATTTTTATTTTTATTTTTTTTGGTTTCGTTGGGTTTTTTGGGCGGTTCGTCGAACCGGTAAATCAGTGGGGGCTTCGGTTCGACGCCCTGTACGGTTCTAAAACCATTGCCTATATGAACAAAAACCTACTAAAAATGTCATTTTTTTCCTTTTTTTTGTTTACACTATAGTACTCGTTGGAAAGATAATAAAACACTTGTTAATTTGCTGTAACTTTTTTTAACGGGGTGGAAGATTCGGGGGGGGGGGGGGGGGGGGTTCTAACCCGTACCTGGGCAAGATTGATCCCTCTGCTGATACAGAGGTTGAGCAAGATGATCATCGAAGGAATGGTACCGAAGCTTTGGCTACGCGTAGGGTCGGCGAAGCGAGTGGTATGGATTTAACAGGGTTTGAATCAGCTATTGTAGCAGATGTGGTTGCAAAAAAGGCGTCTATGGGTCATAAATGAATTATTTAACCTTTAATTTGAAGGGGGCAATGGGTAGTGGTAAAGCAGCTAAGTGAGGCAAGTGAAGAAAAAGTTCAATCTATCGTTCATTGCATTACCGGAGACGCAAATGGCAGCAATATCCGAGGCTCAGATGGATAAATTTTGGGACACCTCAGCTTACGAAAAGGTAAAGGTAGACGCTAATAGGAGGTTGGGTGGTTTAATCTCTTTGTGGAACTCGGTGATTTTCAAGGTGAATGAAATCGTAGCAGGTCAGAACTTTATTCTTACTGGTGGTCAATGAAATGGGGTTGATAGTGATTTATATGTTTTAAATGTATACGCTCCAGCGGATCCGACAATTAGAAGACGCCGTGGATTATGTTAGGGGATTTTAATGATGCTAGGACTGAAGATGAAAGGTTAAATTCAAACTTTGTTCCAGCTAACGCCTTGGCTCTTAACAAATTTCATTTCCTCAGCTGGGTTGATTGAATATAATATGGGGGGTAGACAGTTTACTTATTTATCGAGCGATGGGCGAAAATAGAGTAAACTTGATCGGGTTTTGGTTTGTGGTGAATTTATGTCAATTTGGCCAGATGCAAAATTGTTGGCTTTAGACAGGGATGTCTAAGACCATTCACCGGTAGTCCTTTCTATTGGGGATTCTAGCTTTGGCCCAAAGCCTTTTCGTTCTTTTAACTTGTGGCCGGGGAATCAGGTCTGGAAGATACTGTGTCTTTTGGTATTAAATCACATGTGAAAGCCGTCAGATGTGATTTATTATGTTACAGAAGCTGAAGTACATTAAGTATAGGGTTAAAGTTTGGTGCGTGAGCTGACTGATTCAGAAACCAGGGATCTTTTGGTGGCCAAGGCTAAAGTTAAATGATTGGAGGATAATGCTGGGGATAGAAGCCTTAATGAGGTGGAAAGAATTATTTGGAAGGAGAAAAAGCAATGGATACGGAATTGGGAAAGCGAAAGAATCAAAGACCTTAAACAAAGATCGAAGGTGGATTAGGTTGTTAACGGCGATGGAAACTCTGCGATCTTTCACGACATTATTAACAACAATCGAATACGTAATAAGGTTGACGGTCTTATTGCTGATGGATTGTGGAATTCGGATCCAAGCACTATTAAGGCGAAAGTGGTACAGATGTTTTTCAAGAAGTTTAATGAACTGATGCAGATTAGACCTAGGATTACAGGTGATGGATTCAAAAAGCTGTCGAAGGTTGATGCTAATGGGTTGGTTGCACCGTTTTCCAAAGACGAAGTTAAAGAAGCTGTATGGGAGTGTGGAAGTGACAAGTCACCGGGTCCAGATAGATTTTCTTTTGGGTTTATAAAGAAATTTTGGACAAAGTTGGAAAATTTGGTGATGACGGTTATAGATGAGTTTTATGTACACAGTTCTTTACACAGGTCATGCAACTAGTCTTTCATCGCATTAATACAAAAGGTGAGTGATCCATTGACATTCTCGGACTGCAGACCAATATCGCTTGTGGGTGCCATCTGGAAAATTATTTCAAAGGTGCTGGCATTGAGGATTAAAAAATTACGGATGAGTTCCAAATAAATGTGGCCTTAGACAAGGAGATCCACTGTTTCCTTTTCTATTTACGCTTGTAGTGAAGCACTTCATGTAACAATGATTAAGGCGGTTGATCTGGGGCTTTCAAGGGAATTAAGCTTCCTAACAGGGAGTCGGTGATGACTCACCTTTTCTACACAGATGATGCACTATTCGTGGGAGAATGGACTGAGGAAAATATATGGAACCTTAGTACAATCCTTAGATGGTTTTTTCTAGCATCGGGATTAAAGGTTAATTTGGTTAAAAGCAACTTGTACGGGATGAATGTGGGTGAGGATGTGGTTGAAAACATGGCTGCAGTTCTTGATTGCGGGAAAGGGAACCTCCTTTTCCTACATTTGGGCCTCACGGTTGGAGTGAATATGAAAAAAATTGGTAGTTGGAAATTGGTGATTGATAAATTTAACGCTAAGCTTTCTTGTTGGAAGGCAAGGAATCTCTCGTTTGCGGGGAGGGTGGTTCTTATTAGATCGGTCTTAGGTGCCCTCCCTAATAATTACCTATCTTATTTCAAAGCTCCTGGTAACGTACCCTTAAAATTTTGGAGGGTATTAGGAGGAGGTTTTATGGGGGGGGGGGGGGGGGGGGAGGTGGCAGCGGGTCAACTAATAAAATCAGGTGGGTCACTTGGGATAAGGTCACTAAACCTAAAGCGGGGGGTGGGTTGGGGGTGAGAACTATTAAAGGAATGAATTAGGCGTTAATGTCTAAATGGTGGTGGAGATACAAGACATCGTCGGAACAACTGTGGGCAAAAGTGGTTTATGCGATTCATGGTAGAAGTAGAGGGGCGGGTATCATTCCTTTTGTTTGAAATGGGTCAGGTTTTTGGAAGGAGATAGCGTCGATCGAAAGAGAATTCATGTGCAGAGGTGTTGACTTAAAGAGCCGAATATTCTGCGCAATAGGGGATGGTAGGACAACGTCTTTCTGGGCTGAATCCTGGTGTGGAAATCTGAGACTGTGTGAAGAATTTGCGACAATATTTCAGGCAAGTTCACGAAAAAAGGTCAAAGTTGCTGAATGTTATAGTCGGGTGGGAGGTAATAATTAATGGGAGGTGCGTGGGATAGGGGTTGGGTTATGCCGTGGATCTGCAGGAACTTGAGCGCTTTTACGCGGTGCTGCAGCAGCAGACTTTCAACAGCAGGGACTGTTGGTTCTGGATTGAGGCTGGATTGAGTAAAGATCTAACAGTGAGGTAGGTCAGATTATCAATGTTTGCACAGGAGCAGCCGTGTAATTCAGTGTTCAGGTGGAGCAAAATAGCGATTCCTAAGGTGAACTGCTTCGTGTGGAGAGCGATTGGAAATAAAGTGCCATCATCGGAGGCCTTGGCGTTTAGAGGGGTATCAATGGGGGACGGTATGTGTAAGATGTGTGGGACGACCGTAGAGACTACTATCCACTTATTTGCATGTTGTTTATGGCGAGGACGGTGTGGTGGAACGTGTGTTCGTGGTTGAACATTCCGGATTCACCTTGCTACGACTCTATCAGGCAACTGCTGGAATATTGTGGCTCGTTGTGAGGAAGCGAAAACAAGAAAAATGTAATGTACACCATCTTTCTTTTGACGATTTGGAAAATATGGTTGAGTAGAAATGACAAGGTTTTCAATGGCAAAAGTATGAGCACGAAAAAGGTAATAGAAGAAATAAAAGAAGAGACTTTTTGGTGGGTGACGAAAACATCCAAGATTCGTGGTGTTAATCCAACAAAGTGGCAAGAATTTTCTGACATTGATTTCTGCTAGATCATAGGCGAGGTTTTTTTATATGAATATTGTCTGGTGTTGAATATGTATGTTGTTTTGTCATTTTGGGGTTAAAAGCCTATGTAACTGCTGGCTAATTGGATTGTGTAAGAATACATATATTTTCTTTGTGATGAATAAAGTTGCGTTTGGTTGTTAAAAAACAATAATTAAGTAATGATTACTCAATGATTATCAAACCCCATCAAGCCCCTCATCCATTACACACATATTTTACAGAAAGTCTTTATCAAACCCAATCAAAACCCCCACTACACATGGCTTTAGACCCTCCGTAGTGGGGCGCGATTTGAGGTTTTTTTAAAAAAATAGCGCCCCCACACCGTTACAGGGGGGTGCTATAGGCAAAAATTGGTTTGGGGCTTCATATTAATAACGCCCAACACACAAAATGTCATCCAATCAGACCTTGCCACGTGGCAATGTCAAATATTCAAACTTTTCTTTTAATAATAATAATAATAATAATTTAAACGGTTATTAGATCAAATAAAATAATAATAAAAAAATAAGTTATATAAAAAAATAATATTTATTAAAAATAATAATAAAAAAATTATATTCAAACATTTGAATTTTAAACGGTTACTGTTTCAAACCGTTTGAAATTCAAATTCCCCCCCCCCCCCCAAACGTTTAAATTTCAAATTTTGAATTTCAAACGTTTTCCCCCCCAAACGGTCACATTTCTAACCCTATAAATACAACACCAAAACTGATTTTTCAGTCACACCTCCAATTCCTCATCCTCAAAACAATGAATAATATGGGCGGTTTTCAACCAGGAGCTGCCGGACCGTCTAATGTCCGGCAGTACTCTCACCGGGTCCGGGGACGGGGCCGGCCCCGGAGACTACCATTCACCTCCTCTCCTCCTCCTGCACAACCTCCTCTTCCTCCTCCTCTTCCTCCTCCACAACATTGGTTATATCCCCCTCCTCCTCCTCCTCCCGCTGCGGCACCACCAACCTTCACTCCTCCTGCTGCTACACAACCAAAGTTACTTATTTAAACATTACATATTCCTCATTCTTCACGGATGAGGAATGGGCCTGGGCCATGGATTATGCCATGGCTGTTAATGAAATGGACCGACTAATGTTGTCGGCCCCTACCCCCGGACTGCTGCTGCTATCCCCACCCCCCAGACTACCCCCACCCCCTACCACTAGACTACCCCCACCTCTACCACCAGACTACCCCACCCTGTGAACGAGGGGAGCCAACTGAGGCGGACTTGGAAGCCCTCAGGGAAATTGAGGAGGAGGAACGCCTCTGGAGCCGACCTACCCCTCCTCGTGAGTATTGCTATTTCCCTTCGGATGCGAGATCCGATGGACGGGATAGCTCACGTTCCGTATCCCTCGAGTACTACACACTCGAGGACTAGGACAACTACTCTCCATAGTGGAGAAAATTAGGATTAAATAAGTAATTTAGGAATTATCTAGTGTTTAATTAAGTAATTTAGGAATATGTAATGTTTAAATAAGTAATTTAGGAAGTGTGTAACTTTTTTTTTAATATTAGTTGTAACTTTTTTTTTATTATTAGTTGTGTGTTTTTAATATTATTTGTAATTTTTTTATATTTATTTGTCTTTTATTTTAATTATTTTGAGTTAAAAGATTAAAAAATAATAAATTAAACAACCAATCAGAAACAGGGGCTTTATAAATAAAGCCCCACCACTACACATCTTTTTCACTTTATCTCTTCATATTGACTCAGCAGCCACGTGGACCAATCAGAAAGGGGGGCTTTATATATAAAGCCCCCACTACGCATTTTCTTATAATAAATAACAAACACGTACAAACTTATGAGATTTGGTCTTGGATTTTATTCCGGTCACATTTTGCATGCATGGCGACGAAACATTGTCACATTCTCTTTAATATTAAAAGAAAGACACTTTAATAGTGTCTTTCTTTTAATATACATATTGACCACTAACTTTAGCTCTATCTAATTTTCTGTCACTAACTTTTAGATTAACTTTATTTTCTTCTAATTTGACAACCAAACTTAGACCAACAAACTTTTAACTTTTAGGATTTAAAACTTTGGCCACTAACTTTTAACTTAACTTTATTTTCTTTCAATTTGACCACCAAACTTTTAGCTTTTAGAATTTAAAACTTTGACCACCAAACTTTTAGCCACTAACTTTTAGCTTTCTTTTATTTTCTGCCACTAACTTTTAGGTTAACTTTATTTTCTTCTAATTTGACCACCAAACTTAGACCAACAAACTTTTAACTTTTAGGATTTAAAACTTTGGCCACTAACTTTTAACTTAACTTTATTTTCTTCCAATTTGACCACCAAACTTTTAGCTTTTAGGATTTCAAACTTTCACCACCCAACTTTTTTAAACTTGCATTGCGCTTTGGCCAAACTTTTGGTTTTTAATATTTCAAACTTTGACCACCAAACTTTTAGCTTTTAGCCGCGAGTATTTTTTTGAAGCTCACGCTAGAATAGCAGTCACTTAATATTATCTTTTATGTCCACGAAACCCTCCACGCAACAGGAGCTCCCACAGCGATGCACGATCTTTAACGTCCGCCAAGCACTCAACGTAACAGGAGCTCCCGTCGCGTTTCGCACAACAGCCGCACCCGCGACGAAGCGCGGGCAACTTATACCTAGTTCTTATGATGTTAACATACACCACACCAATCAAAAGCCACCTTATTCTTATATATATTATATAATATAATATAAATATATAAATAGTATCGTAATTCTCTCTTTAATTATTATTATTATTATTATAATATTATTATTTGCTATAAAGACAAAAGTTTCCGTTTCTTGTTAAATAATTTGCACTTCCCACTTGTTAGATATATCCATTTTTATGCTTACGCAGCTGTAATTGCAAAAATAAAGTAAGAACTTTGGATTTGTCTCCAAGATAATGGATCTTATCTTTATAACGTCATATGTTATATGAAGCGATTATTGTTTTGAATAGTCTTTCAAGAGTCAAGAGGGACCTATGGTTGCTCTTTTTTAATTTCAAGATGTTATTCTATAACAATATTTGATTCTTTTGTTTTGTGATTTGTTACCTAAAATTCGGTGTTCTACATGTCTTTATTCATTTTAAGGCATATTTTTAATTTTGATATATAAATGATGTGAATTTTGTTTTTTTAACGATAAACGACTTTATATATATATATAAAGGCCCACCAAGATGGTGACAGCAAAACACCAAACCAGCACGGGAAACACAACAGGATTACAATATGTCTATAACATTAAAGTCTACCCATTTCTCCCACATTAAATTACCCAAAGTCGTCCGATTCGCGAGCCAAACGAACGAGTCCTCTTTGATTTGCTCCACAGTCTTCCAAGTCGGGATGAAGCTACCTTCAAAAACTTTCGAGTTACGGGCCAACCAAATCCGCCAAACGGTGGCAATGACGACCACATAGACAATCTTCTTCTACCTTTTAGACCCCGGGCTATATACATAAAAATTATTATTATAAATTATTATTAAGCTATCCAAGAAAGTTGACTATTGACTAGATGGGTTAACTTGTCCGAGGGTCAAATCATTTGACATAAAGTGCGCAATGTAGTTAAGTTTCTCATAGACTCGATCATAGTTGACTTCTGGACGTATGTTTTAGACTTTTTTTTTCCTCTTAACAACCAACAAATCAAATCTCAATCACTCACGAAATACCCACTGAATAAATGAGTACTCCCAGAGTAATCCGGGTTCACTAAGAATTTCACACCAGTTTCTGAGAAAAAACCCGCCGCCCGAAGGTCCACTGCGATAAAACCTGACCCACCAGCAACATTTTGGTGCCGACAGGACTCGAACTCCCCATCTCCCACAAGGAAAACAAGGGGGTGATTGCCTTGGACTCGAACTCCCCATATCCCACAAGGAAAACAAGGGGGGTGATTAAATAAGTTACTTTATATATTTAATTCGTTAGGGCCTAGGGGCCCTTTTTTTTGTTCGAACGAGGCACTTAAATTCTCAGAACCGGCTCTGGATTTATGCTTGCCTTGGAAAACGATTTTAATCACCTTCTTCGAGCCAAGATGAATACAATATACATCTATACATTATAGATAACTAATTGATTGCATCATTGTCATAATTCTTTGAGATCAAGATTAGTTTTTTCGATTATCTTACTCCATGCCCCTATTATACTTCTTAATTTTTAAAAATGTATTATATTTTATCTCAGAATATCATTTATAATTTTTAAATACTTATAAATGATATTCTCCAATTAAAAATACTTCTTATAAATTTTTAATGAAGTAGACAATTTTTCAAAAAAAAAAAAAAAAAAAAATACTTATTACTTCATTTTAACATTTTTGTAAAATGCTAACTTTTAGTAGCTCAAGAATGCAACGTTTTATACGTATTTAAAATAAAAGGGTATGTGATATTCTTCTATCTTGTGAGTTACTACATACTCTAAAAGCGTATGTATTATTCTCCAATCTAGTTCAATCATTTTATCTTTTCCTTAATGGCATCGAATATAAGAACTCAAATAAAAGGATAAGTTCCTCAAGTTTATCCCAATCAATGGTTTGCCACATGATCATATGATTTTATTTTAAGTTCATGAACTCAAATAATTGTGCAACATGGCAGGTACAATTCCAACAAATCGTGTTTCTATATAAAGGTTCGATCTTCCTATACAAGTAACTACAAGTGTCTACGCAACAACTGTTCACAGTACACACAAGTTATCCATGAACTTATCCAATTAAATATTCTAGAAACTGAAGTCAGAAATTTAATGCCGTTAGTGACTATATGTTAAAAGTGAACTTCTTCCTTAATTTAAATACACAATGTTTAAATTATACACCTACCTTAACTTTTTCATGCAATAAAGTATCTATAATTGTTCATTTGGTTGTTTGATTGATTGAATTTGGAATCATAACCTAAGAAAAAGCAGGCACAGATAATAAAATACTCTAAACGTATGAAGATGATAGAATATATCCTATGTATAGGCATTAATGATGTTTACAAAAGTGTAACATACAAATAAAGAGGAAGAGAGCATCATGCATACCATAATGTTCAATGATTTTACAAATGTATACTTTACTTTCAGCTAACTATAAAACATTTAATTAAGCCCACCTTAATTATACTTCCTAGCTATTATTATTAGTGACAGTGTTATAAGTTTAATTATTATTCAACAAAATCCTTTTATTACAAATTCTACTCAAGAATTATTTCTAGAGGAGTGAATTACTATTTGCGTCCCTGTGTTTTGGTTGTTTTAACTACTTGAGTCCCTGTGTTAGACTATTTTGTTAACTATAAGGGTATATTTTGGTTATTTTACAACTAAGTCACCAATTTATTATTATTACTAATATATCATCTATTTCTTCATCATCTCTCTCTCAACTCATCACCACTACCACTTCCACCACCACTATCACCATCACACAACCACTGCCATCCACACTGCACTTCCACCACCGCCATCCACACTACACTTCTAGCACCGCACCACCACTACACCTCTGCCGTCGTACTTCCACCACAAACATCCACCCTCGAAACCCCTATCCTACAACCATGAACAACCAAACCTCAACCGAGAACCCACCCTCGAATCCCTCAACCAACCCGTTTGTTTCCCATCCCACTACTGAAACGACATTAGATCCAGTTATCTGAATATGTATGTGAACTGTAACCACCCAAAAAAGTATCTTAAACCTAACCCCCATCCCACCACCACTACCACCGCACCTCTACATAACCACCACCGCACAACCACTATTGCACCTTCGTACCCACCACCGTCCCCCACCTAGCAAGAATCTGACATTCCTTCACACTACCAAAATCCCCAATTTCAACATAAACCCTAGAAACAACTTAACCACAATAGAAAAAAATCGTAAAGGGCTCCATTTGACCAGATCATAACCCCTACCCATCGTTGTTATGGTTTCTAAGAAGAATTCAAGCAACAACAACGGTGATATGCTCTGAGGCTAGTATCTCCCATCACCGGACGTGAACGGGGTCTCGGTTATGCAGATGGCTAGGGTTTAAGCTGTCAGAATGTAGGGACGAAGGTTTGACGGATTTGGATATCGACAACTTTAAGGTTGTTGGGGGTGGAGTCGCAGGTGGTTAGGGTTCCGATTGGTGGTTGTTTTTGCAGTTGTTAGGTACGGTGGTGGAGGTGTGACAGTGGGGGTATAACGGTGGTGCGGTTGTGGAAGTGCAGTGTGGATGGTGGTGGTGCTGACGATCATGGAAGTGGTGGTGGTGGTAAGTTGAGAGATAGAGAGAGATGATGAAGAGAGATCAGATATGTGTGTAAATAATTGTAATAATTGTAATAATAATACATATATAATTTCAGATTAATTTATTATATATTATTTTATTTGTGGGGGCATCTTTGTCATTTCATACAAATTTAACAGATTTGGTTAACGGAGTTACAAATTGGGAGTCAAATGGCTAGAGATTTACCAACCAGGGAGACAAGTAGTTAAAGTTTTAGAATTTGGATTCAAGTAGTTAAAACCACTATAACACAGGGACGCAAATAGTAATTCACTCTTTTAGAGATGGATGGATTTGAGTTCGTTGTGGTGATCACGATTATAGTCTTAGTGACAATGTTTTAAGTTCAATTATAATTCAACCTCTTTTCACGCCCTATGCCATGTAGTCTTATTAATATTAAAAAAAGGTTTTTTCTTCAAAGTTTGATAATAATACAATTAACTTTAAAGGGTTTCTAAACAACGTGTGCACAAAATCCTCTTCCTCAAACATCTTATCCCCTGCACAAGCATCATCTTCCCCAAACATCTTCACCTTCACAAACCCTAAACACCTTCTTCACCTTCACAAACATCTCTTCTTCCCCACAACCATCACCGTACCACATCAGCAAACTAACTAACGGTGTCAGTCAATTGGGTGTTAAATTCCAATAAGTTAATAGTTCAGGTTATATATTGCCAAATTTTTAGTTGAGGGTGCCAATGACCAATTTTAAATAGTTTAGGTTATTAAAATCCAAATCCTCTAAAAATAAATAAATTAGTTAGTGTAGTTAATTAATTCATGATACTAGGTTAGAATATCATGTATATATTACATAAGTTAAACATATGATAAAATGTGAAAAAAGTTGTTTATAAATCAAAATTGTATTCAATACCTGTTTGCATAGACATCATGGTTTTTAGGTAAATGTGTTATACACTTGATGAACAAACAATACAATGTAAAAAAAGAATTTTTTTTATCTAAATACTTCTTTGTATATATATATAAAAAGAGAAAGTATACGGTATAAAGTCCCCTTAACATAAGAAGTGTAAGAAGCCACTAGAACTTGCCACATGTCAATTTAACCTAACCATGATTAAAGTATCACACACCCTCCCACTTTCACAATTATCACTACACCTACCCACTTTCACAAACTCATCCTCTTTTGAAACAAAACGATCGAGATCTGACCACCACCACCACGATGACGACGACGACGACCACCACCACCACCACCACCACCACCACCATCATCATCATCATCATCATCATTCACTAACACTCCAACACGTCGACGTCATCCCAATACAAGCTATAACCGTCAAGAAGATCATCATCATTATCATGTTGTTAAATCCCTTCTCCACCACTTTATCCACACCACCAACCACCACCACCTTATACTTACAACCACCCTCCACCACCTCCATTTGAAACCAGCACCCATAATAATATTAATAATATTATCCTCTCTGTTACACCAAACAAGATGTTAACAAAAGCAAGTAAGCAACCATGCTTTACATTGTTGTGGTCTGCATAAATTTTGATACAAAAGGTAGAAAAATGAAAAATTACTATTTTCAGTGATGATCAATATAGATGTAGTTTCTTGTTGAAGAAATATGCAAATTATGTGCAAACTAGCCAACAAATGTTAAGGTGCGTTTGATGTTCTTAAAGGTGCGTTTGAAATTTGTTGGGTTTTGATGAGTGCGTCCAAAATTTTCAATGAGTGCGTCCAAACTTTTTAATGAGTGCGTCCAAATTTTCAATGAGTGCTTTCAAACTTAGTAATGAGTGCTTCTAAACTTTTTAATGAGTGCTTCTAAATTTTCTATGAGTGCTTCCAAACTTTTTAATGAGTGCTTCTAAATGTTCAGTGAGTGCTTCCAAACTTTTTATTGAGTGCTTCTAAATTTTCAATGAGTGCTTTTCAAACTTTCAATGAGTGCTTTCAAACTTTCAATGAGTGCGTTTGAATTTTTTGATGAGTGCGTCTGAAATTTTGATGAGTGCGTCTGAATTTTTAATGAGTGCGTCTGAATTTTAATTAGTGCGTCTGAATTTTAATGAGTGCGTCTGAATTTTAATGAGTGCGTCTGTTTTAACCCAGGTATGGTTAGGGTTTTAAATCTGCATCCTTAATCTAATGGCTGAGATTGCTTCTTACGCTTCTTATGTTAAGGGGGCTTTATACGTTATCTCTCCCCATATAAAAAAAAGGCTTTTCATTTTGGTGTTTGGTCGTTGTAAGCAAGAAAACGCTCAAAAAATAACATTATCACTCTATTATGGTAGATGTATTTGAAATCATGTGATCTCGTGGTAATTTCTTGTGAATAAGAAAACGTAATTAAAAATACTATTAATATGTAACTCATTTTTATCAATTCGAAATTTAAAAATATAGTTTTGTTATCATATTGAAGAAATAAGTATAAATATGTTTGAGAAATGGACTCTAAGGTTGCGTTTGGTTCGCTGAAATTAAAATAGAATTGGAATCTGAATTCTAACTCTTAAGATGTTTGGTTTACGCAATTTAATAGAACTGGAATCTCAATTATTACAATCTTAATGTGCTTAGTTGGCAAAGAAATTGAAATTTGGTATGAATTCTTTCAAATCTCTTTTCCATTTTTACCAATTTGAAATTTAAAAAATATAGTTTTGTTATCATATTGAAGATAAAAATATAAATATGTTTGAGAAGTGGACTGTAAAGGTATGTTTTGTTCGTTGGAATTCAATAGAACTATAGTTTGAATTTCAATTCTTAAGATGTTTGGTTCACGGAATTTGTTAGAATTAATTAGAATCTCAATTCCAATGTTAATGTGCTTAGCTGACAAAGGAATTGGAACTAAGTATGAATTCCTTCATATTCCTTCGACTAAAGTAATTCAAAATCCTTCTAACATGTGAAAGGATTTAAGTAAATTTATTGGAACCTTCATCGGTTGACGTTGTCGCATCCATCACCCTACCATCATCTATCACGTCGACCTCATAGTCACCGATGTGACTGTAGGATTGTTTTAACACAAAGAACACACAATATCACACGAGTATGAGTAAATCAGGTGCGGAAACCCTAATTCACATGCAAAATGATCTAAACCGTAAACAGAACACGTTAGATTCCATTTTTAATAAGTTTTCATTAATAATAATCAACATAAAACATTTACAAACCCTTACTAATGAAAACACACACTTTTATAACCTCTCTACAAAACACACACAAACACCTAACCGAATGACCAACTTGTTACAATTGAAAACAACCTAAACATATATATACATTAGCTGGTTCGACCTTGTGCAAGGTCGAATGGACTCATTCGACCAGTCGAGACATCGAACCAATCATAAATCACCATCAAAACTTCATTCGTCCAAAAATAAACTTAATTCTACCTTTAAAAACTTCGTTCGACCCCACGATATATCGAATGAATCTTGTAAATTAACAAAATCTTGTAATCCGAAAGCGACATCCACATCCGTGCATCTACAAACTCCCCCTTGGCTGTTGCTTGGATTCTTTTGTCGTTTTCTTTTTCAGCACAATTTTTGCCTTCGTTTTCAAGCTTGTACCTTCAATGTTTGATGTACTTTTGTTTGGTTCCATTCTAAGCTTCATAACTTTTCCCAACAATCCTTTATAGTCACAACCAGCATACACATCCCATGCAAAACAGAATATTGCAACCCTCTGAAATCTCCACGCTTGCTCGAGATCAGGAACATCAAAATGTATCTGATTATAATACAACATGTCCATATCTTCCTTTGAACAGTTAATTAACCACATAGGATCGAACACGCGTATCTTCTTGCACATTAGCTTCGGATTATTGTCATGCAATACGATCACCGCTTCACCAGATCTCCAATCATAGTACCAGAAAGCGAAATCCTTACTAAAATGTTGTTGGAAAGGCATCAAAGTAATTTTCTTCATGCATCTTGGTGGTTTGTACTTCAAAGTCACATAAGGTAAATTGTTCTTCGGATCAATCTCCTTGTGAACAATTCATTTCGGATACTGTGGCTTGAACATGTCCCACTTCGTCCAACTCTCCCTAGTCATCTTATTAGCAAACCATTCCAAAACATTCGCATGTTCTACACCCAAAATCTTGTGTCTGCATACATCTCGTACAACCTAATATGGAAGAGTTCGAATATCATGGAATCTGCAAAAGTACAAGATTCCCTTCTCCCATTTTATATCGACACATCTCAATTGCGGATAGAATTTCCAAGCGATGGCTCTTCCTTTGAACATCCTGTTATGAAACTTATAGAATTAGCCTTGAATAGCCGGTAATGGACGTTTATCTTCATCTTCTTTCAATTTCTTCATATAAGCTTTCAATACATCAGACTGTTTTTACACATTTGCTTTCTCAGTCTCAGTCTTGTCTGATCTTTCAAGTTGTAATATTCCGGATATTCTTCATGAGTTATATCTTCTATTTCCACCTCATTGAAGTTATATGTGCTTCTGTAATCAGAATGATTTCCCGGTTCAACTACTGGAATATCAGGAATCTCTTGTTTCTTCATTAGTTCTTCCAGAGACATTCCTGCTTACTGCGCCACACCTTCTAGTATTTCTTTTGTAATAGCAGCACTAACCGTTCCATCTTCCAGTTCAGGATCTTGATATTCAATGCAATACCTCATGTTATCACTCACGAAGATATCTCTGAATCTTTCAGTCAAATCCCCAGTAACATATCCTCGTTTAATCATTTTCTTCAACCTCTACTTCTTAGCATCACTCATACCTCCTGGTTTCTTGCTGCTAGAAGCTGACTTATCTTCTTTCGTCTTCTGTCGCTTTTCAAATGAATAGCTATCAATGTCATCATCAGATTCCTTTGAACTTGCATAATTTTCCTTATTCAATCCATCACCACCAGATGCATCATCATCATCATCATTACCATCAGAATCATCATCCTTATTTGTCCCGCTGTAATCAAGCTCTTCTTCCTCATCTTAATTTTCAACACCTTTTAGTTGAGGTGCTTTGGAGTATAAGTCATCAATGATTTTCTGTAACTTCTTGTTTTCCGTCTCAATTCTCAAGATCTTCTTTTCATTCTTCTCACTTGATTCTTTCAGCTCAACATTCTCTATCTAGAGAGTTGTAACCTCCTCTTCCAGTTTATCTTGCCTTTCCTTTGAAGCAATGACTATCTGCAGCATATCCTTTTTGTTTTCCTTCATCTGCTTGATATCTGTTTCATGCTTTGTGAATAGCTTCATCACTTTACCAATTTGTTGATTCACTAACTTCATTACATCATTAGAAACAGTCACTTTTGGTTGTGAACTCGATTTAGCTTGTGTTTTCACTGCAGGTGACTTTAAACTAGATAGAATGCTTTTTAAGGACATAGACACATCATCGGGGTTTTGTTGAGTCTCTGTTTCTTTGACAGTCTTTTGCTTCTTTGCTGCAAGTGATGTTGGTTGTGAACTAGTAGATTGTGGAACTTCCTTGCCTTTCAGTAGAAAGTCAAGATCTTTCTCCCTCTTTGACATGGTAGACTCCCTCCTCGACATATGTTTAACACGTCCACGCTTTGTAGAAACTGGAGCTACCGGAGAACTTGTAAAATCTGCATATCCAACAATCAGATCTTCTCTTTCTTCCACATAATATCTACTTAATTGCTCTTCAACAATCTTGTCAATTGGATTAGGAGTTTCAGCATCACCAGTGGCCGTGGGACCTGTCTCGTTCACAGTTTCATCTTCTGAATCCCAAATCTCTTCTGCATCCGTTTCTTCAGAATCTTCATCAACTAGCAAAGTCTTTGCTATACCCTTCTTCTTAGTCTTGGTTACTTTCTCAACCTCTTTACCTTTCTTTCTTGATTTTGCACCTTTATCTTTGACTTGACGCTTTGCTTTTGTTCCTTTTTCAACAGGTATCAAAGGAGAATTCGAGTCAGAATCAATCTTCTCATGTGTAACCTTATCTTTCCCTGGATCCACATAACCAACTGTACTCAGATGACCAAACGATCTCCGACTTGGAGGAATCTCAGTCTTTCCCTTATAAGTCCTCATTCTGTTTAACGTCATCTCATTCATGTGTTCCTAATTCACTACCTTTGTAGGATCTTTCACCAAGGTTGGATATTATCATCAAATACCATTTGTAAGAACCTTGTATACATTAGAAACTTATCAGTCTTCATGTCGTGAAAGATCTCCTTCATGTGATGAAATATCATTCCCGACACATTGTACTCTTTATTCAATATCAATGCAACAGCAAGTGAACAAATGGTATCCCTGAGTACGTCAAATCCACCACAAAATGGTCCAAAGATGTGTAACTGTACATGTAACAAGTACTTAAATGGCGGAGATACATTTGCCTTGTTCAATTGGCATTATGTAATCGGACCAAAATACTGCATCCTTAGGAAGCAACCTCTTTTTACTGACCACGGTAGCTTTATCAGATCCTTCTCTTTATCATTCAACTGCAAAACCTTCCTGAAATCATTTCCACCAACTAATACATCCATCCCTTAAATCTTGCTATGTATAACAGATTTGCCTTCCCAGAATGTCAACGCAGCATTCTTCCAGAACTCTTTCTGATGGTCTTGGTAGATTACATGTGGCTGAGCGATAGAATATACAACTCCGGATCTCTTGAGAAAATAGACAATTCCTCTAAATTCAGCGTATTTCTCGTCCACATCTCCAATATAAGCACAACAGTTGTGCTTTGGTTCAAACCTGAGTTCTTTTGGTGCTGATTGTTCTGCCATTTTATCTATTTATACACAAAGAAATAAAGCACATTAGTTCAATTTGAAAATTCCGCAAATATCAAATTTTTGTCAATTTCACCGGTTGGTTCGACCTTTCAAGGGTCCGAACCAGTTTTCATAGGTTCGAATGAGTCAAAAACAACTCGTTCGACCTCACAGAAAACTTCATTCGACCCTATAAGGTTCGAATGAAACTGATTCGAAATTCAAAATTCAAAATTTCAATTCTTTGATTAAGCCATTTTAAACAATGAATTTGATTCAATCATGTTCAAACATGATCGACTAGGCCTAATTTACAATCAGTTTAATCAATTAAACATTGTTCGATTGTTTTCCCTAAAAACTAGGGTTTAAATGATCGACTTAATGAATTTGTTGTTATCAATCCAAGTTTTTGATTTCATCTCCCCCTAAAACAATCGACTAATAATTTGTAATCAAAATAACATGTTCAATCAATGTTTAACAGGTCTAATTCATCACTTAAGGTTTTGTCCACAAAAATGCCGTTTCTGGTCTCAATAATGGATCATTACCTGTGAAAATCAAGGATTAGAACCCTTAGATATCAAGGAACAATAATACAAGGTCTAAAATCAACGTGCAAAACAGTGACTTAGAGAGAATTGAGGTTTGAGAACAGTAAACATTAATGGAAATGATAGTTCGAATGGGCAGAGGTGTCTTATATACATGATTTGGTTCGACCTTTGAAAGGTTCGAATGAATATAGATATTTTTGGTTCGGGTCTAGTGAAAGGCCGAATAAAAAATATTGGGTACGAATGAAAAAGTTTATCAAATCGAAACCCATTCGACCCAATAAAAAGTTCGAATCAAACAACAAAAATCTCATTCGACCTAATGAAATGGCGAATGGGAAGTTTGAAAAAATGATTTTCATCAAAATGTCCAATTCGATCCACGTTTTGGCAATTTCAAACTTTTAAACATTCAATCCTTCAAAACATTTGATTTTATTAATACAAAACTTAGATTGGTTCGTCAAACTTCCAGAAAATGATCGTCTTCCAACATCGGTTATCAAAAGTAACTCAGAAATGTAAAAACTTTTGGATTTTCTGAAATTTATGTTAAAACACACCAAAAAGCTTTTTGAGTTTGGCATATATAAAGAAATCAAACAGAAAGCGGTAAACAAATATAAACAGACAATATTTTTGTGATTTTTTCCGGTAAGAGGATCATATCAGTTTGCGAGAGATCTAATCACACCGTTGTTCTTTAATATTATAACATTAAAGACAATGTGAGATTCGGCAATTGCTGATATTGTTGGCTACATAAGCTCACATGCAAACCGTTATGCAATGCTTTAAAATGATACACATTAGATGTATTAAAACTAACAAGCTTATGATTACCACACACACGACATACTCCCGTATCAAGGAATTTGCACAAAGCTTCATCATAACACATGATTATGCCATTGTTATCCGTATATTACAAGGTACGAGGCACATAGGTGTACAAGTCAGCAAATCAATGCTACAAAGTAACATGTGCACACTTACCATGTTTAGGCTTATATCAATCATGATTTTCATCATAGATATGATATGATGCATTAAATGATCTTTGATCATTGTCATACATTTAAGTTCCTCATTCGGTAACTTTAGGATTTGGCATATTTGCTCTTTTCGCAGATATCCTGACTGAATCTAGGTCTGTAAATAAATACGACAAAAGATCAGTCAGGTTACCTCGGATAACAAATAACATAACGACCCTAAACCTTAGATTTTGGCAACCATATCAAACGAAATTACGGTACTAAGACCATATGCCCTTCAGGTGTTCAACCACTAAGACACGCATTAATAGGTCTAAGAAGCCTACCAACACATCACACAAAATCATCACACGCCTAATTTGTACTTTCCAATTCTTTAGCATGTGAAAGATCTTCACTTATGTACTATCATTTCCTCTTTTTCTCCAGGAAAAATCTTTTTGAGATTTTCTGATTTTTATGGTTTTTCAAATTTTTTGATGTTTTTTATTTTTCTGAAATAAAAGCTCCCCCTAAAATTAAAAGTATATTTTTGGATTTTTAATTTTTGAAAAATAGAAAAACAAAAGAAAATTTGATAAACCGATGAGCATTTGAATCTTGCTCTTCTTTTATACCGTTAGCTCTTAATAGAAAATCAAAACGTGATTTATCAAAAGCTTTGGTGAAAAGATCAGCATGTTGATAGTCAGTGATGAACGGTATCTTTAGTGAGTTGAATAGCTGCTTCATTATCACAATGAATAGGGGTTTTAAGAAATTGTAAACCATAGTCGCGCATTTGTTGTTGTATCCAAAGCACTTGTGAACAGCAACTCGAGGCTGACACATATTTTGCTTCACATGTAGATAATGCAACTGAGTCTGCTTCTTGCATTGCTAGGTTACTAACCTGCTCCCCAAAAATTGACATCCAGCCGTTGTGGATTTGGCATCAATATCACAGCCTCTGAAATCTGTATCACTAAAGGCAGTAAGGTCAAAGTTATCATCACTAGGGTACCATAACCCGAGTAATGGACATCCATTCAGATAACGTAGGATACGTTTGACTGCAGTAAGGTGAGATTGTTTCGGCTTCGATTGATATCTCGCACAATGACATGTTGCGAACATTATATTTGGTCGGGAAAGGTCAAATACATCAATGATCCGACGATAGCTCTATAGATGTAGCGGTCAACGAGCTCCCTCTTAGCATCAACTACAATCCCATTATTAGGTTGTATGGGAGTGGCCATTGGTGATAAATCCTCCATCTGGAACCGGCTCAAGACTTCGAAAACATACTTTGTCTGGTGAATAAAGATTCCCGACGGTGATTGGTCCACTTGCAATCCTAGAAAGAGTTGCATCTCTCCCATTGAGCTCATCCCAATTTTATCCTTCATGACATTTTCAAATTTCATGCACAAACTTTCGTTAGTTGAACCAAATATAATATCATCAACATAAATTTGTACTAGAAGCAAATCACCCTCTGTTCGTTTTGTGAACAGGGTAAAGTCAACTAATCCTCTTTTGAAACCTTTGGATAGCAAGTACGTGCTGAGCTCTTCGTACCACTTACGAGGGGCTTGGTGCAAACCGTACAACGCTTTGTTCAGTTTGTAGACCTTATCCCGGTGGATAGGATCCTCAAAACCCGGTGGTTGCCCAACATATACCTCTTCCTTAACCACACCGTAAAGAAATGCACTCTTCACATCCATCTAATACACCTTGAATTTCATATAAGATGCGTACGCAAGAAACATTCGGATTGCTTCTATACGTGCGACTAGTGCATAGACTTCGTTGTAGTCGATTCCTTCCATTTGACGAAAACCTTGAACGACCAATCGAGATTTGTTCCTTACGATTACACCTTTATTGTCTTTTTTACACTTAAACACCCAATTTGTACCAATCTTCTTTCTATCTGGTGGTAGATCAGCCAAAGTCCACACTCCGAGCTTTTCAAACTGTTGAAGTTCTTGCTACATCGCGTCCACCCATGATTCGTCATTCAGTGCATCCTTGTATGTCCTAGGCTCAACCTGCGAAACATAACAAGCAAATGACCAATCATTTTGTTCACTTGACTTTTGAATAGCAGAATATAGGGCAAGGGCTCCAATGTTCTCATTTGATGATGCACGCCTCAATTGTCCATGTGTCATCACATTGCTTCTAGGATCACCAAGAACTTGATCTAACGGATGAGCCCTGTGAATCTGAGATTCCGGATGTGCTGGAATAGGAATCACCGGTAGAACATTCAAATTGTCTGCCATATCCAAATCATTACCCGCATTTGATGTAGAAGGAATATCTGTTGCTACAGGTGAAATAGGGTTCACTGGAGGTGATATTGTAGACTCATTCAAGACTGCTTCACTAGTTACTTCATCATCGTCTTCCGACTCAAAAGAATCAAACGTATCAGAAACGTCTTGAAAAACTTCTTCTTCTATATAATTCGTCACAGTAGCATTGGTATCATTAGAAACTGCTCCAGGAGGAGTTACGGTGATTGGACGCACTAACGGTGAAGTGACTGCGTTCTCATACTCGTAATAAAGTCATAAAACAGTTTCTTCAACTAAGCTTTCTAGATAGAATGACTCAAAGGGTTCTTTGTAGTCAAACATCCAATCAGGTCCAACGCCGGGAGCATTCTGAGTGTAACGCTGAACATCCACGTTTGCCAACTCTTCAACACATTTAGTTCTCTTGTTGAATACGCGTTTATTTGGTGTCGCGTAACCAACAAAATGACCTTCTTTGGCTTTCGCTCCAAACTTCTCTTTTGGATTAAGCATAGTACACGACGCCCTGAATGGTTCTAGAAACTCCAAATTCGGCTTGCGTCTGTTGAGTAGCTCATAAGAAGTGTTTGCAAACTTATTCACAGTCAACATACGATTCAGAGTATAACAAGCTGCATGGATTGTTTCGTTCCAGAAAATAACCGGAAGATTAGAATCTGCAAGCATTGTTCTAGCCGCTTCAATTAGAGTCCTGTTTTTCCTTTCTGTAACACCGTTCTGTTGTGGAGTATATGCTGCATTACATTCATAATGAATTCCTTTTTCTTCGCACAGTGCATCCATCATTGAATTCTTGAACTCCGTCCCGTTATCACTTCGAATTCTCTTGATCTTCAATCCATAGATATTCTTCAAACGGGTAAACAGAATCTTCATATTATTGAATGTTTCGCTCTTGTGTTGCATACACACCACCCATAAAAATCGAGAATAATCGTCAGTCACCACAAGAAAGTATAGATCTCCATTAATACTTTTACGCTTCACTGGTCCAAAGAGGTCCATATGTAGGTGTTCACGTGGAATACTAACAGAGTTAACTTTCTTGGGTCTGTGGGAATGTTTGTGCTGTTTTATTTTCTTACAACTAACACACTTGTCATTCAAATGAAAGTGTTTCACATTCACACCTTCTACTAGCCCATTTTTCACCAAGTTATTTATCTTTCTCAAGTGAATAGGCCCCATTCTTTTGTGCCACATAATGGATTCTTTCTCAGTAGCCTTAGATAGAAAACAAGTCACTTGGCCCTGAGTTGTTGTGGCTTTGCTCATATCGAGAATGTACAATTATTCACTCTCGGAGCCTTCAACATAATCCGTTCCTTAGGTATTTCAAAGCCCGGTTTCAGGATGTAACACGATTTGTCATCAAAATGTACTGAGAACTTCTTATCACAGATTTGACTCACACTCAACAAATTATAATCAATCTGTTTTACATATGAAATTTTCTCAAAGCTCACAATTCCATTGCTTACACTTCCTTCCATCGTAATATACCCACCTTTCTTTCCAGCAAATGCAACATAACCACCATTAATATTCTTGAAATCGAACAGGAGCGTCATATCACCCGTCATGTGCCCGGAAGCTCCACTGTCAGCAATCCAAAGACTGCTAACAGGGCCAGCTGGAACTCCCTGCACCAATCAATAATTGATTAGTTTTTACGAGGGACCCAAACCTTTGTGGTCTTGGGTCTTTCAGTATCAGCATTAGAATAATTTAATGAACTATTTTTCTAAGACACATTTTTCTTATTAACAATTTGTTTTTCTTTTACCATCTCATTTGAAGTCGAGCTCGAATTCTAATTTGAGTTTGAGATTTAGGTTTAACTTCTTCAGATTTCTTAGAAACGACTTGTGGAGGAACATTCTTACATACCTTGTCTGATTTAACAGACGAAGGTCCAGCAACTGATTTGACATTAGGTTTAAAATAAACCTTTTGCCTATCATTTGTCGAGTTCACCATAGGTCTCTTCATTCTCTTTTCCATAGCAATTCAATTACGATTGTCATAAACAATCGGATGAATTTCTCTATGATAAAATCGTTGTTGAGGATAAAACTGCCTTTGAGGAAAACCAACATTCGAATTTCTATGGTTTTGCCTATTCTCAACTTCATGCCTTTTGTGTCTTACATACGGGCAATGAGCAAGTAAATGCTCTCTCTCCCCGCATTTAAAACAGGCACGGTACTCCTCAAACTTATTCTTCTCATGATGTCTATTGACCGGGTATTGATCATCAATACACTGTCGTCTTAAACCCTCTGGAGCGGGCTCCAATGTGTAATGACTCACGATAATTCCCGGAACCATCATAGCGACTCAACTGACCCAGTTAAGTATAATATATGCATGACTCGCTAAGGTAGACTTACTAGTTTTCCTAAAGTTACTAACCTGAGTTTGTCGGGTACGTCACAGTTTGCCTCCATTTTGGACTTTTTAGTTCCTTTAGTCTCTTTCAAGGCCAACTTAATTTGGTTTTTTTTAACAATAACTTTCATTAAACCAAAAGGCTAGCCCTAAAAAACGGGGACCACCAAAATATTACAAACACAAATACAAGGGGGTGCTTAGGCCAATCATTCCAAACTAACTGTTAGTACATGATGTCCCTAGGCTAGTATATTGGTTGTTTGGACGTGTTTCGGGGTGTTTGGAGGCGTTTATACGCGTTTTGGGGTGGTTGAGAAGCTGTAGGCGATTAGGAGTACTGTGCATGCGATTAGGGCCCTAATCGTTTGACTGTACACACGATTGGCTGGTCCTTATAGGCGATTAGCCCATAATCGCCTATAGCAGGATGGCTAATCGCCTGATAGCTGCTGGTCGTACCCGGGTGGTATAAATAGGCCCATTCTCAACCCTAGATCTCAGTTCTTGCCTCACACACTCTCCAAACACCCTCCCCTGGTCTGAGACGTCTGATTTGATCATTGTAAACACTCGAGCTCTGTTTTAGTGATTAATCTATAATCTTTTGACCCGTGTGTGTGTAGTAATTACTCGTTTATCATCGTTTCAATCTCGTATCTGTTATTAGAACATATTAGAGGGATTCCGCACCTCTGGTATAAACCCCGTGATTGTCGGATTACGCGTTCGCCGGTCCTAACAAGTGGTATCAGAGCCGAGGCTCTTATCACGGGTGTTTTAATAGCAAAAACGAGTGAAAACAGGTTGTTTTTGGTGTAAGAGTTAAGATTTTTTAATCAAAAACCTGTTCATACTTTGAAACTTTGAGTTTTTATCAAAAACCCATCTTTTTCAAAATCTTAGTGTGTGTTTACGGTTAAAAACGTGTGTTTTTTATCAGGTTTTGTTCTAAAACTGTTTTGGTAACTTGTCTAATCATTTGGGATCAAAATACAATGTTTTAGATAAGATTTTGAGGCAAAATGGGTGATTTTTGAGCAAAAGTGCGGCTGCAGATCAGATCAGGCGATTACGCAGGCCTAATCACATACAAACTTTAGGAGATTAGGGTTTAGTACACGATTAGCCACAATCGTATGCTACAGTAGGCGATTAGCTGTATACTTGCTTGATAACTTGGTTACTAGTACACGATTGGGTCCTTAATCGCCTGCTACAGTACCAGCGATTAGGCCCAATCACGTGGCATACCCAATCGCCCCTAAACCCCTAATCGCGTCACTGTTCACTAGCAATTAGCCCTAATCACGTGTTAACATCCACCAATCGCCTATATTAACTAGCAATTGTGACCATAATTGCCTGTAAGGTTCTGGAACGTAAAATTTGACTAAGTATCGGACTTCTATTATACCTTAACATATGGCGAACCCTTGGGGACATCTGAGTCAACCGAGAACTCAGTATAACCAACAAATGAACAATCAAATGAACAATCAATCTAACGTACCCACGAACCCTTGGCAGTTCTCAGCAGAACGAAACGCGCAACGGATGCAACAATCGCAAATGCAAGCGAATGTTGCCGGAATCAATCCGTGGGCGCTAGCTGCTCAACAACAGGCAATGAATGCGAATCCTTGGGCACTCGCAGCTGCTGCAAACTCTCAGACAAACCATCTGTCTTCCGTTCTCATCAGTGACTTAGAGACGGGTAGTTCTAACAGGGCACCGAAACTGCAGTATATGTCAGACTACCATGGATGGAAGGGCAGAGTTCAGTCGCATGTTGAGGGTATCGATGGTTTAGTATGGTCTGCTATCGAGAATGGGTACACAAGGCCGTTGGTTGAGAATTCTACTACTCCGATCTCACTGAAGATATGACTGAAGATCAGAGGAAGAAATATAACTATGAGAAGAAGGCGATGGCAGCGTTGAAGCAGGCACTTCCCAAAGACATCCTTCATCAGTTTGCGCAGTGTACTACTTCGCAGATGCTTTGGTTAGCGCTTGCTGAGCGTAATGAGGGTAATCAGAAGACGCGAAAGGTGAAAGTGGATCAGTTGAAGAAGGAGTTCGAGAACTTCAACGCGATGGGAAATGAATCGCTGAGAGATCTGACGGCTAGATATTATCACCTGATGTCCGAGATGTATCAGTATGGGGTTATCTACACTTCTGCAGAGCTCGTTGAAAGACTAGCAGAGGCGCTTCCTTCACACTGGCATCAATGGCTGGACATCCAGAAATCCAACAATGTTTATCAGACACTCTCCATCAATGAGTTCGTGGCAGAGCTGGAGAACAAGGAGATCGAGGAGATCAAGAGAGCTAACAAGCCGCCCGTTGTTCAGAATCCCAGTATCTACTTTGGGAATCCAGTTCAGGACATCAGCGTGGGAGGATCCAAACCTCAGACTGCTTTGATGGTTAATCCTGATCCAGTCTTTGCGTTTGACAATTATGGTCCCCCATCTGATATTCCTCCACCAGTCTTTCCTTGGGGTCAAGGAAACCAGTATCCTACTAATTATAATACTAACCAATTTGGTGTTAATCCGTTTGCTCATCTTGCAGCTCCAGCACAGGCAACTTCCAACTTTGGTGGACCTTCTTCGTTAGGGTTTGGTGGTGCTCCATCTACTAACTATGGTGGATATGGAGGTGCTTCTACTTCGAATCAGGGTAGCTATCGGACCAATCCAGTTGCAGAACAGCTGAACACTGCGGGCTTTGAGAAGGTGACTGTAGAGCTAGCCCAAGAACACATGGCTCTGCTGTCAACCTTGGTCAATTCCTATAGTGGATTAGTTGCAGGGCAGATCGGGAATCCTTATCTCACTTAAGAAGATTATTCTCAGATCGACAAGGATGATATGGATTTGATAGACATCCAGTGGCACTTCGCTAGTGTGGTGAGACGTGCAAAGGATTACATGGATAGAACTGGAAGGAGAGATGTGCTGATAAACAACAACACTAAGTTTGGGTTTGATAAAACGAAGGTCACCTGTTACAACTGTGGCATTAGAGGACACTTTGCCAGAGAATGTGACCGACCAAGGCAACAGGGAAATCAGAATCCTTTCAACAACAACAGAGGCAATCAGAATCATCAGAGGCAACCAGCTCAGACACAACCTAACCAAAATGCTGAACGAGCTCTTGTCCTAGTAAAAAACCAGAACCAGAGGCCTCATGCAAACAACAATCAAGCCCTAGTAATTCAAGAAGATGAAGGTTTCAACTGGAATCACCTCATCACTGGTGAACAAGCTCCTCAGGGTGGTGCAACATGTTTTGCCCAGATAATGTCTGATGCTCAGGAAGAAGTTGAAGAGTGTCCGAGTCAGTCTGAAGTAGCTATTCCTGAAGTTGAAGCTTCTGACTGTGACTCCGACTGTGATTCTGATGAGGGGATGGATTTGGAGGATTTGTTAGCTGAAGCAGACGCCTTGATTAGCAAAAGGTCGATTCTTGTGGATGCTGACTGTACAAAGAACAATCTTGCTGATTTCTTCGGATCAGTGAAGACGACTGCTCATTATGCTTTGATGGCCATTACAGAGTCGTCTAATCAGGTATGTTCGTCTTCCAATCCTAAACCTGATTGTGTTGAATGTGGCAAGCTTAAGTACAGAATTGATGTCTTAACAGACGAAAATCTGAACTTGAAAGCAGACTTAAGTCAATGCCAACAGAGCAATGAGGTTTTGAGAGCTAATGAGAAAGCCCTCAAAACCACCATTGATACTCTTAAGAAAGACTCTACTGAGTGCGATCAGCTTAAGTTCAGAATCAAAGAATTAACTGATGAGAATCTGAATTTAAAAGCTGATGTAGGTCCGTTACAAAGGTCAAATGATTCCTTAAAACAAAAGGAGAAAAGTTTTCTTAGTACTGTTGAAAACTATAAGAAGGATGTTTCTGAACTGTCTAAAACTCTAGCTAACAAGCAAATTTCTATCAATAATTACATTAATGAGGTAGAAGACACTAAGAAACATTTGGCCATTGTTAACTGTGACTATGAGAAGATCAAAAAGAAACTTGAAAGTTACCTGAACTGCAAGTATGTTCTTGATCATATCATTGAACACTCAGATAAGGACAACAACTCCACCAGTCCCAAATATGCTTAGTGTCCTCCTCCGGTGAGATTCGAAAATCATCACTATGATATTTTACCGAAGGAAGAGTTTGTGGACTTGGCAGCAGAAGCAGCTAAAGCTACAGAAGCGCCCAAAGTGATGGAGGCAGCTAAACCTGCCAAAGTCACTAAGGCTGCTCCTCCTGCGCCCAAAGTGATTGAAGCAGCTAAACCTGCTGAAGTCACTAAGGCTGCACCCACTGCTGTTGCTGCCAAATCTGGTGAGATTGCTGATGATGCTAGTGTCTGCGAGACAGACTGTTCTGATGATGAGCTTGATGAACCAGAGAGGTATGCACCGGTGAAGAATACGGATATTCCTATCCAAAATCACATCCTGTGTGATCCTGAACCGAAAGTGCAAACCGCTGTTGGTAAAACGATCAAAGTGTTCTATCAATTAAAAGGGTCTGATAAAACCTATGCTGATGAGGAATTTCCTTATAAGCATCTGGCACCTGGTCTTGTTGGTAAAATCTGGCAAGAATCCACCATTACTATTGAAAAAGAAAAATGGGGACACGGGAAACAGGGTCAGGGTAATCAGACTAAGAAAAACAAGAATAAAAATCAAAAGAAGAACACTTTGAACCCCAAGAATCAAGCTCAGGAGAGATCTCCTAAGAAACATGTTACTCAATTTGTTGGATCTTCAGGCAATGAGTATGATAATTATCCTAAAACAGACTGGCAAAAAGAATGTTTCAAGGACTTAAAACACAAAAACTCATTTGCCACGAAGTCTAACAAGAGGAGTAAGGATGGTAATGCTCCACCTTTTGAGGAGTATAGATCCTGTCACAAGTGCGGGGTTCATGGGCATTTAGTTGCTGCTTGCCCCGAATTGAGACGCAAAAGGATCGAGACAAATGATGCTCCTAGTTCTAGCAACTCTAAACCACCTGTTTCTCCTAAACTTTCTGAGAAGCAACAAGGTAAGCAGGTAGTGTATGACAACCGCAACAAGATTGCTATGAACCAAAAGCCAGTTGATGGCAGGGGTCCGCAGTCAAGGGGGAGCCAAGTTCCCAAAAAGGTTCAAGCAGCGCCTAAGCCACAAGCACAGGCTGCAGCTAAACCTCAAGGCAACCCTAATACTGCTCCACGTGCAGTTAAGTCTGAAGTGGATCCAAAGACTGTTCCACTAAAGGAATATGAGGCTGGACCTTCTTGCTCCAAGGCAAGGAAGAAGCCCAAGCCAAAGAAACCAGGACAGACCTGGAGACCCAAGTCACTGACTAAGAACGGAGAATCATCTGTTAGTGCTGAAACTGCCGGACCATCGGAAGCAACACCAACTCCTAACGGAAAGTGGGTTGACTTTCCGACTTTGGATGTAGATGGTAGACCCAAGACCGTCAAGGCTTGGGTCCCCCTTAACCACTAAACTTTGAATGTCGTGCAGGGAGTTCCACAGGGCCTTATCAGCAGCCTCTGGATTGTTGATAGTGGAGCTTCTAGGCACATGACAGGCGACTTATCCCTGCTATTTGACATCAAGAATATCAACGGGGGATATGTTGCTTTTGCTGGTAACAAAGGGGGATACATCACGAAAGAAGGCAGTATGGGAAATGGTATTGTAAGCTTTGAGAAGATAAGCTTCGTGAAACAGATAGACCACAACTTGTTGAGTGTCTCACAGATCTGTGACAAGAAATACACAGTGTTCTTTGATGACAATGCGTGCTTCATTCTGAAGCCTGGCTTTAAGATCCCGAAACAATGGATTATGATCTCAGCTCCAAGAGTCAACAATTTGTATGTTATGGATATGAGTCAAGCTGTAACAGCTAAGGGGGAGGTCACTTGTTTTCTGTCTAAAGCTACAGAGAAGGAATCTATTATGTGGCACAGACGAATGGGGCACATTCACTTGAGGAAGATGAATCATCTGGTTCAGAATCAGCTTGTGGAAGGTGTTTCAGTCAAAAATTTTCATCTAAATGACGTCTGTGTGTCATGTAAGAAAGGGAAGCAGAAGAAGAAATCTCACAAACCTAAGAAGGTCAACTCAGTCAGTATGCCTCTCGAGCGGTTGCACATGGATCTGTTCAGCCCAGTCAATCGTAAAAGCAAGAATGGAGATTTATACTGTCTGGTTGTCATTGATGACTATTCAAGGTTCTCTTGGGTTGTATGCATGCAGCATAAAAGTGAGACTTTTGAGTTTTTGAAAGATCTGTTCACCAAACTAGAAAACATCTATGGGCTGAAAATCCGCAGGATTCGAAGCGACAATGGAACAGAATTCAAGAACAATGCTATGGAGTCACTATGTGCAGAAAAGGGTATTCATCACGAATTCACAGCGCCGTACACTCCTCAGCAAAACGGGGTTGCAGAAAGAAAGAACCGAACTCTTATTGAGGCTGCCAGGACAATGCTCGCAGATTCAAACTTGCCTGTCATGTTTTGGAACGAGGCAGTTTACTGCACGTGTTATACTCTGAATAGGGTTCTTACGGTTAAGAGGTTCGGCAAGACTTCTTACGAACTTCTAAACGGGAGGAAGCCGAACTTAGAGTTTCTGGAACCTTTCGGAGCTCCATGCACAATGTTACATCCCGATGGGAAGTTTGGTGCAAAGGCAGAGGAATGTTTCTTTGTTCGATACAGTACTCCTAACAAGAGGGTATACAACAAAAGAACCAATAACGTTGACGATTGGCTTAATGTCGATGTTCAGCGCTACACTGTCAATGCGCACGGTTTTGGACCCGATTGGTTGTTCGACTATAAGAGTTTGTTCGATTTTTCAACCTGGATAATGTTGTAGATGATGCTGTAGCGCAAATGTATTACGAGTGTGAAAACGCAGCTAGCTCACCGCTAATGCGTCCGATCGTGGTTAATGCACCTGCGCCTGCCGCATCTGATGCTTCTACATCCATGGGTCCCCCTGATAAAGCCGCAGCAGTTGAAGTTGAGGAAGTCTTTCAGGAAGCGTCAGAGGTTATGGAATCTTCTTCAGATGAGGAATATACTGAATCTCGTGAAACTCTTACTGAAGAACTGGCTGGAAATGGTGAATCTGCCAATACAGCTCCAGTTCCTCCCACAGGGAATGATCAAGCTGGTCCTTCTTCTTCAGCAGCTCCTGGAATTGGTCTACAGATTGATTTCTCCGGTTTTAATTTGCAACCCGCTGCTCCCTCTAGTTCAAGTGCCGCTGAGACAAATATCTCTCAGGGACTTGAAAATCTCAATCTGCGTTCGGATGATCCAGTGCCGGCACATCCGGAATCTCGGATTCACGACACTCATCCACTACAGAATGTGATTGGTGATCCGACTGGTAGAGTGATGACACGTAGTCAGCTCAGAAATGCCAGTCCAAGTGACAACTCAGCAACCCTAGCTCTTTATTCGGAGATCAGAAAAGCAGGTCATCAGAACGATTGGTCTTTTGCTCTATATGTTTCTCAGATGGAACCACGAACCGTCCAAGAGGCTTTGAGTGAAGAACCATGGATTGACGCAATGCAGACAGAGCTTCAGCAGTTCCAAAAAAGATTGGAACGCAATGTTGACTTACCTCCAGGCGCAAAGAAGATTGGAACAAAGTGGGTCTTACCTCCAGGCGCAAAGAAGATTGGAACAAAGTGGGTTACCGCGGGGTAATTATAAGAAACAAGGCTCGATTAGTTGTCCTCGGCTTCCGTCAAATCGAAGGAATAGATTACAACGAAGTATACGCTCCAGTTGCGCGCCTTGAAGCTATCCGGATGTTCTTAGCTTACGCTTCGTACAAACGGTTTAAGGTGTATCAAATGGACGTGAAAAGTGCTTTTCTGTATGGTGTCGTGAAGGAAGAGGTGTATGTTTCACAACCTCCGGGGTTTGAAGATCCGTTGCATCGGGAAAAGGTTTACAAACTGAATAAAGCGTTGTACGGTCTTCATCAGGCTCCGAGAGAATGGTATCAAACGCTCAGCAGCTATTTGATTTTCAATGGGTTCAACCGTGGACTCGTGGACTGCACCTTATTCACCAAGGAAATGAGTCTGCCATTTACTCCCATTTACTGTGATAATGAGTCTGCCATAGCGCTTGCTAAAGACGCAGTAAATCATTCCACGGCGAAGCATATCTATGTTCGGTATCATTTCATACGCGATTGCTATGAAAAGAAACTGATAGATATGATTAAAATCCACACGGACTACCAACGTGCCGATTTATACACCAAAGCTTTTGATAAACCTCGTTTCGAGTATCTTTTGGTTTTAAATGGCATTAAGAAAAAGCAGGATTAGATCCTCATTGGCAATCGTTTTTGTATATATTTTTTTCTTCAAAAAAAAAAAAACAGAAAAATCCAAAAATATTGTCTTTTTGCAAATTTTTAGATTTTTAGGGGGAGAAAATTCAAAAAAAAATACAAAAACATCAGAAAATGCAAAAATAAAAAAAATGAGAAAAATGAGAAAAAGCAAAAATCAAAAAAATGAAAAATGCAAAAATGAGTTTCTTTGGTGAAAATAGAGAAGATGATATTAACCAATCAGTCGGACTGTCTGGACCTTTATCATCTTAAAAATATTGGATCTGATAAGTAGCCTCTACAATGATGTGTTGGTAGGCTCGAAATCATTTCCAAGCTCGGCACGGTGATATAAACCTAAATCAACTGAGGATTGTGTGGATTAACGTCGCGTTGGCATATGGCCTAAAAGCCTAAATCTTGTTGATAGAATGCCAAAATCCGAGGTTTCTGGTCTTTAAGAGGTTGGTATATCCGGGGTGAACTGGACGTCTCTCAGAATAAAATGGGGTGGCATAAGTGACGTACGTTGGGTTCGCAGCCTACAACTGAGACACCTCTTTGCCATTCCCAGTAAAAGAAAAGAAAGACAAAAAAAAAAAAATAGAATAAATTCTGATAAGGAGACGTCTGGGAATCCTGTAAGAGCAAAACGATCGTGAATGCCAAAACCTTATTCTCGAAGAGAATCGCTCTAAGGTATCAAATCAATCATATACCTAAAGCATCGTACCGTGAAAAATAAAAAATATACGGTATTTGACTTGAACCCTGGTCTGGATTTCACTGGTCTCTCTGCTGCAGCGTTCTTGCAGACCTGATCACCACTGAGTCCATTCCTTGAAAATACGGATGACAATAGCTTATTCACCGGTTACGAGGAAGCTTTGTGCATGCCTTGACACGGGAATATGTAGCGTGTGCGGGGAACACCTTTAATCAGCTTTAATATTACCTTAACGTATCTAAAGTGCCTAGCGATAAAACTTGATTTTGAGTTTAGGTGGACAACAATACTGACAATTGTTGTAGGACGCTTATTGGTAATTTTAATCAAAAACTGATAGTATAAGGGTTCTAGTATAGTCCGTACACTGATATGATTCCCTAACTACTGAAACTCGCAAAATATGATAGTGTACAGTTAGTTGCTTTCGTGTTTTCGCTTATTTTCTATTTAAATTTTTAGTAGAATAGCTATTCTTGATTGCCGATGATGGAAACCTAATGCATTGTAATCTTACTTCTTCAAGAATAAAACGCCGAAAAATAAAAGACAACTAATTGAAAATTGTGTTTTGCCGGGTCAAAACCGTACTTTCTATCAAGTACAAGGGTGGAAAATGTAACCTTTTCAAGTATCTGAGTCATCATCTGAGTCGTATGTTAAAATGGGTTGAAAAACGCATGTTTTGAACCTTAACGGGTCAAAAATGTATGCTTTGGTGCTGCAGGGGCATTTTGGTAATTTGTGTAAAAGACTTATGCAACTGATGGCTAATCGCCCTCATGTACAAGCGATTAGGGGTAATCGCCTCTAATTATGAGCGAGTGGGACCCTAATCGTGTCACTGTGTAGGCGTTTAGGATTAGGAGTGCTTTGTCAAATGTTTAGACCTGGTACAAAATTAGAAACTCAATCGCATGACATTGTAAGCGATTAGGCTTCACTCGTGTCAGTTAACACACGATTAGATGCTGATCGTGTCCCTGTAGCAAGCGAGTGAGGGCAACTATATAAGGGACACTTAGAACTTTTTCTTCTCATTATTTCAAAACCCATTCAAGTGCTCGTCTTTTCCCTCTAATCCGAACATAACCAGATCTGTTGCCCGTGTTTTTAACTTTTAGAAACTTGTTTGTCATCATTAAGGTAACATTCTCTGAAAATTTTAGATCCAAACAACATGATTTACGGGGTCTAATCAGCGCTTTTATAAACAAAACCCTAGGTTGTATGCTCTTGCTCATAGGGCCTGATAAACGTTGTGTAAGTGAAGAACTTGGGTTGGGGTTTGTTAATTGGCTTGTGTAGCATCTATTCATGCCAAGATTTTGATCCTAAGCACCCTTAAAACAAAAACCCCAAATTCAAACCATGATGAACCCTAGTTGGTAAAATCGTTCAATTAACCTTTGATTCTAAACTGATTATGAATTATTTCATAGGGGTTTTCTTAATTGGTGGGTTTAGGTTATAATGTGACAAAAATCAACCCAAAACGACCCATATTGCAAATTTTGACAAGATTAGTTTACTCCTTGAACTGGCATGCGATTGGCAACCCCAATCGCATGAACAGTTGAACGATTGGCCCTCCATTTCTGCTAATCGCATGATAAGATGAGCGAATGTGGCTGATCGTGTGGTATTAAGGGCGATTATGTATGCTAATCGCCTATAAGCCCTGTGTTGACCAATCTTAGTCAAAATCTGTCCGTTTTTGTCCGTTTATCATATCTTGAACTGTTTGTGATGATCTTGTCGTATGTTTGCCTTATAGAATCATGCAGTACAGTACGTCTCCCAAGCATAACTGTCTGGCCTTTCTTAGACCTGTAAAGAAGGCGGAATGCAAGATGTTTGAAGGTGTAATCGAGTTCTTGAAGCGCTCAAAGATAAAGTATGCTATCTCCACAGACTATGCGGCTTACAAGAACATACTTCAGGAATTCTATCAAAATGCAAGGGGGGACAACAACACAATTCTGGCTACTATCAGAAGTACTGTGCAACGAAAGGAAGTTATTATCACTGAAGACTTAGTTCGCGAGATTCTAAAGTTTGAAGATGATAAAGATGATCCAATCGTGTTCGATTCCATTCTGATACGTGGTGGATTCTTAAGGATGAAGTATACTGATGATGTTCGTGCGCAAAAGATGTTGCAGAAAGGGTGTCTGCCTCCAGAGATAAAGTACTTAACGCACGTTGTGTTGAAGTGTATCGGCCCTCGCAAAGGAACTTTCGATGCGATCCGAGACACTTTAGCATCAGCGATTGTCGCGTTGACGTTGAACAAGCCGTTCAACTTCTCTGGAATGATCATGCATCATCTAAAGGAAGTGATTCTGCAGAAAATGGCAAAGAAACCTTTAATTGTCTATCCTCGCTTTCTGCAGATGATCCTTGATAACCAAATTCCAAACATGGTGAAACGTGTTGAAGAGCTGATTGATATCAAGAAGATTGATGAAGCTGAGTTGAAAAGAATGCTGCAATACAAGAACAAGCCGAAGTCAGAATATCCACCAAGTCGTCGATTGTATGCATTTCTAGTGAAAGATGATTATGAGGCACCTCCAGGTAATAGGTGGAGGCATGACGACAGTGATTCAGAAGATGATGTTCAGATTCACAGACAAGTGTTTAAAGATGGTGATAACATTGGCAGACCTACTGCTGCTTTGGGAGCCAATGAACCGGGCCATACGGGTGATGCTGAACTGAGACGCGATGATGATATGTTTGATCCTACGTCTTTGGATGCCGATGCACCATCCAGTTCAGGCAAAGGAAAGGATAAGATGGATGAAGGCCCGGTTAACATAGAAGATGTTGATGATGATGATGACGACTCAGAAGCTATTGAAGATGATTCACCCGATGTACTCACTTTAGAAGAGGATAGAGCTCGCGCAGCCGAGGCGAGAGATCTTGCAAGAGATCCCACTTTCACTCCGGGTAGTGGTGATCTTGTTGCAGATATTGATGCTGAACTTAGCACGCCTCCTCTTCAGAAAAGACAGAAGTCCAAAGCAACAAAAGTTGATAGAGGACAAAAGAGAATGTCAGAGAAGGCAGCTGCGGCTGAAAATACTCCTAAGAGATCGAGGGCAAGGCGTGCGACCTTGAATCTCCTAGATACTTTTGGCATTCCTGTTTCCTCTACCGTATCAGCAACAACAACAGCAGCAACAGAAACAACAGCAGCAACAGCAACATCTTCAGTTCCTCTATCAGCTAGTGCAGCTATGCATGCAGGTGTGACTATGTCAATGCCTTCCTCGGTAGTCTTCACTGAGCAAGTCTCAGTTACCGTTGAAGCGACGAGTTCACAGTTAGTCTCAAATCCGGTAGGTGATCGAATCCGAAAGTTGAAGGAAGTAGCGAGATCGACAACTGCTAAACCTTCAGGCCAATCCTCTTCTTCGACTCCAGCAACCAACGAACAACTTCAGCGTCATGTCAGCGAACTTACGGCTTTAGTTGCTGCACAAGCGCGTGAAATAGCTGAGTTGAGAAGCAAGAACGCCACAAGAGAAGAGAATGAAACGGCGATGTTGGAATTGATTGGCGAGACTATTACTGCAAACACAGAATTGAGAGCTACTGTCGACGCACTCACGTTATCTAACCAGCAGATCTTGGAATCGAATAGGCAGCTCATGGAATCACATCAGCAACTGATTCAGTCTAACCAAAGTGCCTTGGCGAGACTTACAGGTGTTGAAGAAAAGTACAGTGATCTCCAGCTCGCGAATGTGAACAATGAGCGCCAAATCACCAAATACAGGAAGCAAAACTCAAGGCTGAGGACTAGGTTAAATGAGTTAACTGGAACTCAACCTAGACTCACTGGTGGTTCGGAAGCTGGAGCTAGTACGGTTGGTGATGATGATGAGGATAGTGAAGAAGATGACGATGATGAAGATGACGATGATGAGTCTGATGATAATGATGATGGTGATGGTAAAGGTGGTGATGGTGGTGATCCTGGAGCCACAGGTGGTGGCGGATCATCGGGTGGTTCTGCATCAAGACGTACAAAGAAAGGTCATGATCGCAAGGGCAATGATCCCGAAGCAGGTTCTTCTGCTCAGGGGGAGCCTGCACCTATGAATAGCAAGATTCAAGAACTGCGGGATAAACTGAAGAAGAAAGCGATAGTTCAAGTTGAATACGTGGAGCCTCTGAATTGTTACTTCGCGTATGATGAGGAAGGAAACTTGCTCCCACCACCTGCCATGCCTGAATATGATCTGGAAGAATGAGAGATACCTCCTGAGATGACATCAGAGGATATGGCTAAGGTATATGGCTCTGCATCTGGAGAATCTTCCAGTGCAAGTCAAAATGTTCCTCCTGAGATGCATCCAGAGAATAATGAGGTGGATCTCGAAGATGGAACCAGCGTGCCGACTCCTGAGTACGTTGTGAATGACTCGGGCGCTGGAATTCCAAACATTGATGAAGAAATGGTACGTGAGGCTGAAGAGAAGCTGAAATCTGACTCTGCTGAAGTTCCTGATGAAGTAAAGACACGACAGGACAAGATCAGAGAGCGTTATCCCAAATGGTTCAAGCCCGAAGAGAAAAGAAAACCAGTCGAGCGAGCATCCATCTTCAAGAAGAGGTTATCGAAGATGACTGGTAATGTGATTAGTTAGGCGTACGTGAGTCACACGAGGATGCTTGGGGTGAAATGGCAAGAAGGTGTGTTGTACTTTCGGGAATACAAAGACATTCTGAGCTTACCATTCTGGTACATCCGTGATTTAGTTCGTCTCGATTATCCGTTGTACAAAGAGAAGGCTCCTCCTCTTCAGGGTTTCTACACAAAGCTAAAGCGAGAAAGCTCAGATCGAAAGAGTTCGAGCCTCAGTATCCCAGATCATATCAAACAAACAAGATTCATCCGTTCACTTTGAAGCCTATCTGGGAACACAAGATCCAGCCGCCAAAGTGTGTCTCAAGAATTCCTATCGTTCCGGTTGAGCAAGGCTTCTCTTCCAAGTTGTACTACTGGCATTATGATGCAGCAACTACAGAAGCTGTGATTGTCTTGAGCAACAGTCCGAACCCGTGCAGAAAGATAAGGATTTGGGATCCTATGTGGTTGATCAACTGCTCAGAGAAAGACGTGGAAACGTTGTACCAGCATCCAATCATGCATTTACCAGTTGAAGCCGATCAAGCTATGAAGTTTCAAAGAGTGATCCGGTTTTGCTACGCCAACAAGGTTCATGCAGGATGCGATTGGTCGAGAATCACAAGGATCAGGACAACGTCAAGCTGAAGATGAAGACAGAAGATGCTGCTTGTCATTTTGTTTTGCTGTATTTGTTTTCTGCTTATCGAGTCTGTAAAGTTGTTTGCTTTTGTTATAAACGTTGTCTTTTGGTTATTTCTGTTCGTATACTAGCCTGGTCCAAGGGGGAGTCTGTTGGACGTGTTTCGGGGTGTTTGGAGGCGTTTATACGCGTTTTGGGGTGGTTGAGAAGCTGTAGGCGATTAGGAGTACTGTGCATGCGATTAGGGCCCTAATCGCTTGACTGTACACACGATTGGCTGGTCCTTATAGGCGATTAGCCCATAATCGCCTATAGCAGGATGGCTAATCGCCTGATAGCTGCTGGTCGTACCCGGGTGGTATAAATAGGCCCATTCTCAACCCTAGACCTCAGTTCTTGCCTCACACACTCTCTTAACACCCTCCCCTGGTCTGAGACGTCTGATTTGATCATTGTAAACACTTGAGCTCTGTTTTAGTGATTAATCTATAATCTTTTGACCCGTGTGTGTGTAGTAATTACTCGTTTATCATCGTTTCAATCTCGTATCTGTTATTAGAACATATTAGAGGGATTCCGCACCTCTGGTATAAACCCCGTGATTGTCGGATTACGCGTTCGCCGGTCCTAACACTAACGACTTAAATTTTGACCTATTCTTAAGCCACAAAAATGCCCTAGATTTCACTTCGGCCACCACATCCCTCGTATGCCTCGAGGTGTCTTGAAAAATCTTACCATTTCGTGTCTTCCATATCACCCACACCGTGATCATAACTATGCCACGAACAATCTTTTTTCTCCACTTCCCGCCAAGTACACTCTTATAAAGCATAAGAAGATCCTCGAAATCATATGCGAAGAAAGGTGTTAAACCGCACTAGTGACAAATACGGCTCCATACCTTATAAGAGAAATTGCATCCAACAAAAAGGTGGTAGCCTATTAAATTCATTTCGCCAACTCAGTAGGTTCACTTTAATCGGCACCCCTATTCTTCTCTGCACCAAGGCTGACCGGGTTGGAAGCCTATTAAATTCAGCTCGCCAACTCAGTAGGTTCACTTTAATCGGCACCCACTTTTCCCATTTCATCTTGTGTTCTTGGTTTACATCTCGATCTTCTACATTGCCATCACTTAATTTGGTTTTCATTCTTATTTTTTAGTTTGTTTGTTTTTTATATCATGTTATTATTAGTTACTAGCAACCCCATTATGAGTCAAAATGTCGAATCTTTTGATATTTCATGCAATCAATTAAAAAAGATTAACTTTAAAAAAATATTTATGAATGTTTTATATTTTTAATGCATTTTACTATATTTTTAGATCAAACCCTTAAAGAGTAAAACTGCAAATGTTGATCAAACAATGTGCTATTAAGAATGCTTGGAGAGTTTCACAAATTATCGGTTAATTATTACGGTATATCAATATTCAAACTGCCTAAGAGCCTTTTTTTTTGCCTCTTACAAGGCACTTAAATACCTAGGACCGGCTCTGTATAATAATAAGCTCGAGATTGAGACTATGATCATTCTGATGGGCAGAGAGAGAGAGAGAGAGAGAGAGAGAGAGAGAGAGAGAGAGAGATGTAGAAGATAAAGTAATTGATGCACATGAAATGATGAAGATTATGCAGACGAATATACATATTAAAAAGCACAAAAGAGGGAAGGAAAGATATATATAAGTGGACATGAAATGAGAGAATGGAAAGTTTAGTGTGAGGTTAAATGATGAATGGAATCAACTTTAGCTACTAATTTGCAGATATACCATGCACAAAGCAAAACCCTAAAGCAAGGATATATAATCCATATCTTTTCCAAAGTCAATAGGCTCTCTCTCTCTAAAAAAGTCATATATATTGAACATCAATCTTGTAGACTACATAAAGAGGGAATCAAATCTTAGGAATGAATAAAAATGAGTTGTTGTGTCAGCAAGTAAAAGAAAGGACTTGATTCTCCTCCATGGTCTGTGTTCTTTGTACCAGTTGTGTTGGTCCACCTTCACTTCATTTGCACTTTCAAGTTTCAACTTTTGTGTTTTGATAATTTTGGTTCTCTGCAAAAGATAATATTTTCTTTTTAAACTAAAAAGATGGACAGAATGATGGGATGCTAAAGCACATGGTCTAACAAAAGAGAGACACTTTGAGATTTTGTGTATTGGAAGATTCTGAAATGAGTAGAAACCTTAATATTTTCTTGATTTTATTTATTGTTTCATTTAAAACCGGTGTTAGATTTTCTGCAACGGGGTATCTTTATGATCATAGCTAGCTGAAAGAAAGAGAGGAAAGTGATTAAGTGAGATTTTTTTTTTTTTTTTTTTCGGACGAAGGACAAAGGAAATGTGTGAGAGCCGAGGGGAGGGGAGGGGAGGGCATCCTTTACGCTGTGTTCCCGGGTTTACTAAACGGGAGAAAAAAAAAGAAAAGAAAGATGTGTTCCCGAGTTTCATTAAAGGAAGGAAAAGAAAGGAAAACAAAATATGGTGTGTTCCCGAGTTTCATTAAAGGAAGGAAATGAAAGGAAATGGAAGGAAAATTACTTAAAATTCTTTAGTTTAGTTTTCCTTCCGATTTGGAAGAAAACGGAATGAAAGAACATTTATCCTTTCTTTTCCTTTCCCTTCCCTTCCTTCAATTCTTTTCCTTTCTTTTCCCTCTTTAAGTTAACTCGGGAACACAGCGTTAAGCATAGCTAGCGATTAGTGATGTGGTTGATTCATTCTTGTCTCATGCATTACAACGCTATTAAATTTTTTTATATATATTTCACACAAAAAACACTAGCTAGAGGAGGTTGAAGTTAATTGATTAGAGCATTCACATCCCCTCCATCAAATCTTCCCCATCTCTAAAATTTGAAAAAAAACTTACTAAAAACACCCCTACATCCTATCCACCATTTTATACCCCATCTTTATATTTTGAAAAATCTATCTTCTAGCTTTTTATATATAAAAAGCTACTATTCACATATATCAAATTATTGTGAGTGTATTTTAACGAGGAATATAATAAAATAAGTGTTTGTGAGCAGTGACGGATCTAGGCCACAAAATCAGTAGTAACGTTTTTCATTTTTTTCATTTTAGTAGCAACGTTTTCCAAATTTCGTAAAAAAAAAACAAATTTTCCACTAATTTTCCACTACGCGCGTGAAGTTGAGCTGCAACGTCTGCAACCTCTCCTCTTTAATTATGTCCGCCCCTCTTTGTGAATAAGATAAAGGTAAATATCGTGGAGGGGATGTGGAAGGTTTTTTAAAATGAGAGATAAATTTTAAAAATTATGATTTTTTGTTATATTATAGGGTATAAAATGATGAAGGGGATGTGAACGCTCTAAGGGTTGTAAGTACGTTATCAAGAGCACCCTATATTGTTACACGTTCAGTAAACGAGACGTTATCTATGTTTTTCTTTTAAGGGGGGACAGGGCGCTACCAGAATTGGTCACGGGTACACCACTACCAGTACGGTAACACCGCCGCCAGCCATGCTGGTAGTGGTCCCGTGAACCAAATTCTGGTTCTAGTTAACGGGCTGGTACCCGTAGTTTGTCTCTCCCCCTTTTGTCTTTTTCTCTATTTTATTTCCAGTGAAGTGCTGCCTCTAAAAAACTATTTCAGTGAAGTGAATCAGTTAAATGATGTGGCAATGCAAGATTGGTAGAAATCAGTGAAATGAAATTTTTTTCAGTGGAGTACCCCGTCCCCCTAAACATGATATGTACCTAAAAATATACTAGTTCTAAGCTTAAAATACAAACAAACTGATATTCCTAGTAACACCAATCAAAATACATTTAACCGGCTTAATAACCTTTGTAATTAATATTCCTAGCAAACACTAATCAAAATACAAACAAACTGATTCTTACCAAACTAAAATCTGTGAATATATGTAGTTAGCGGGTTCTTATATGTAATAGTAGGTTCAAAAACATATATACTATCATAACACGATTAGTGACTTGTCTATATATGATTTAACAAATTACCTATACACATTCTGTTTTTTTCTGCATGAACAAAAACTCACTAAAAAACATTTTTTTTCGTTTTTTGTATAGCTATATGGTACTCGTTGGAAAGATAATAAAGCGATCGTTAATTTGATGTAAAAGTTTTTTTCAAAAAAATGTCATACATAAAAGTTACTAACGTTTAAAAATTGTGAGCGGAAAATAAGAAAAAAAAATAAAGATAAAAATATTAATTAACATATTTGAAATTTTAAAGTAATAATTAATAATTCACTAATATTTAAAAATGTGAGAGGAAAATAAGGAAAAAATATTAATTAACATATTTGAAATTTTAAGATAATATAATATAGATATAGATTTTATTTAAAAATAAATAAATAAATTTAAAAGAGAGCTTCATATAATATCACGTGGCACATTCAAGGGGGGTTGAGGTCACCATTATTTAAATGGTAAGTTTCGGTTGAAATGGTGTGGGTGGTATTACCAGATCCGTTAATTGGCAATATTGGCCGTTACCAACAAGTATAGTACTAGAGGAAATAGACAAAGGAGTAGCTATTTTACTAGCATGAGCCGTGATGTATGATGAAGCCCAGGTGTCTATGTTCTAAGTTTGATCTGGAAATTCTTGCACATGCATCAAAGAGAGAGCGGTACCCAAATCGGTTGGACCGAGTGCATTAAGACCATTTGGATCAAGGGACTGGGCCGGTTGTTGGGCCTGCATGGGGTAACCGGTTGGCTGCTGTGGCATGTTGGGCTGGACCGGGGCCTGTTGGTAGGCCTTTGGGCATGATTTTATTGCTGCTGGAAAGGGCTCGTAGGTTAGTGGGGGCCCAATCTTGGGACGAATATGGTGATGGGGAAGGTGTCCACTTACCGTATTGGGCCTATTGGTTATTTGGACTGTATTGGGGTGGCATCGGGTTTTGTGGGCTATAGGAGTTTGGGTTGTTTGGATACCACGAAGGATGGGATGGGTTACTGTTGGTGCGACAACGGCACTGGCCACGATAGCCTCGGCCATGGGTACAAGTAGAATCATAGTTGTCTGTTGATGAAGTATGGTAGCAGTTGGGGTCAGTAGAGGTGTTGGTGGATTGGGTTGAGTAATGAGGAGTATCATGTGTCGATGGGTTAGGATTTGGGGTGGACACAAGGACCGATTGGGTTTTGTTTTGACACGCCTATTGGCGTTGTTGTTCCTTCATAAACTGACGCGGGCCTCATCCCAAGAAGGTGAAGTTTGGTTAATGATAGTCGCGGTAGCATCATATTCTGTGGGTAATCCGCGCAGCAACTGCATGCCTAGCCGAACCTCACTAACGAGAAAATCGACATCCCCCAACTGATCAGCAATCTCCTTTAATTTCTGACAATAATCATCCAAAGACGAGCACGCCCTCAGGGTTAATTTGGGTAACTCATGTTCAAGGGTTGTAGACATGACCCTTTATTACTGAGAAAAATGTTTTCAAGCTTAACCTATGCGGAACGTGCAGTGGCCTCGATTTTGAGAACTGTAACACCCCAGAGTGGACCCCAAAATTTTTCGTGTCTTATTATTAATATCGCATAATTAAATTAACCAAAACAAATAACAAATGCAATGTATTACAGCCAGAAAATTTAAAATAGCTAAAACACACAGCTAAAACACAACAATTTAAAATACATGTCATTTGCATGGTGTTTTAAGTTTTTAAGCCTAAAATAAATTGTTTTGTGTTTTTTATTGCTATATTTGGTGTTATTTTAGCCTAGACAATCTAAAACATCACGAATAAGTTCAAAAAATGATGCCTACATATCAATTCTTAATCCTTCTCACACTTCTCATGAAATATGACATTTGTAGCATAACCTCACCCTATATATACCTATAACCTAAAAATATAAACTAATCTAATTACGGTAGAAATCATTGGCGAACCTTGTCTTTCTTTTCCAATATTTGTTTGGCCAACTCATTTATATTGTTAGTTCTTATCCCATGCATCGTAAGATCAACGATATCATACTTCTGTTTCTTAAGCGCTAACAATTGTTTTATATTCTTGCTGAGAATATCCATGGCCTAGATATCCGATGAAGCTGAACACGGATCCGCAGCTTGTTATTTGCTTTTGCCCGATATCTCCCCACCGGACAAGGTATTTCAACCACATCTTTTGGAATCTCAAGTTCATCATTTGAATTGTTTAAATTAAATTGGGACAATGCATCCAAACCACCATAAAAGGATCTTATGTCAGTGAACGATACCCTCTTCGAAATTTTGGATCGTATCTCCTGCACGTCCATAAGCGTGACGAGATGCCACTTGTTGCTTTTACTTAATATTTGCTACGTTTCTCCGCTTGGTCGTCTATCGTGTTGGTTCGAAAGGTTGTTGTAGATGGCGTTAAAGGAGGTGCACTTTATTCGTATTCTCTCCATTTACCAGAAATGGAATTCGGATCGCAATAAGCCTCACGCCCCATTGGCGTAAAATAAATATGAAATACAATTGTTGAACAAATAAGGCTAGGTAGATGTAAGCGTTGGATTTAGAGTTCGATATATTCAATGTGTTCGTTGAGTTTTGGTTTTGGTTATACGGGTTGTTTGGGTTGATACTGCTCCATGGATACATTTCTTTTAAAGTTTGTAAGATAAGAGAGATGAAATATTTTTAAAAGTTTGAGACTGTTGAAAACGTAGAGATGTGATGAAAAATGGTAAAGTGTGAGTGTTTGTCTCTGTGTGTGTGAATGAAGGGCCCTCCAGTTTCTAACCTTTCACGCCGGGTTTCACGCCCAATGGCCCGGTGTTCCATGCTGAGTTGTGTTTAGGGATGAGCTCGGGACGGTATCGGTACCAACCGATACCGATCCTGAAAAGACCGAAAACTCCCAAAACCCAATACCGATACTGATACTGAAAACATACGGTACGGTATCGGTACATACCGGTATGGTATCGGTATTTTACCTTAAAATACCGATACCATAAGGATCCCGTACCGATACCGATAATACCAAAACCGAAAACCTCTAAATGTGGGTACCGATACCGAACACCCTCGGTTCGGTATCGGTTCGGTACGGGATTGAGACGGAACGGAATTGGTATCCGGCACTATATGATCATCCCTAATTGTGTTGTCATAGGACGTGAACCCATAACACACAACCTTTTAGTGAAGTTTGTATAATTACTAATGAAATGTTGTTTTGTGATATGCGTTGAGAAGCTTATGTGAAATGCAGAAGCTAATGAATCAAATAATATTTTTAATTACTTAATTATTAGATAAGTTCATTTTATTCAAATAAACTTACAAATTTAAATCACAACTCAATGATCTTTTTGCATTTCGAGACAAACACGACTTTATGCCTAGAGGTAAAGTTCTCCATGATATTATTCAGACACTTTGCATTGTAGAGGAAAAATTAAAAATCAAAGGAAATCTTGGTTGACCAGTAGCAAGAGATTTGAATCTAATGCATATCAACTAGCTTTTGAGCACCTTAAGTTTACCATGGGCGCTTGTTGTTTTCTTACGAAATATATATACATCTACACAGCCTACTTTAATGGCATTTCTATTTTATTAATTTGACACCGTTCGTTCTCGAATAAGAGGGTGCCATCTCATCCCGTTAATGATACAAAACACGTGTTTCCGTTATTCACTTTCGTTATCGAGGGGCTCGTTAATGAGTTGGCCGTCGTTAATGTGGGTTAGCCGTTGACGGGGTGATGAATTATAGGAAAAATGTGAACGCTGAGGTGGGGGTTGACGGGGAGATGAATTCTAGGAAAAATGTGAATGATGGGGTGGGGGACCGTTGTGGGTTGGATTTTAAATAAAAAAGTTTTTTTTTTCTAAAATAAAGTTTTCTCAATAAAATCTTTTATATATATATATATGTACACACACGTCGCGGTATTTTATTTATAAAATTAATTTGCTAATACAATTAATATATCAATTCATGAAGAGGCATGCATTGGGTTAAAGAAAAGAATTCACATAAAAATCAATAATAGAATAAATGGTAGACAAAATTATGCGTATATAGCGGGTGTTTGTGGTCAACAAGAGGCCTTGTTGGTCAACATGTGGGTTTTTGACATTAATTTGTGTTTTTTCAAGTTTGATTTGAGGTGGAAAAGGATGATAGACAATAGCAAGAGGATGTTTTTTTTTTTTATTTTATGCTTTTTAAATTTAAGTTGTGTATTAAATCCATAGTTTAAAGCGTTTCATTTATTTTTAATTAAATTCTTATTTTATATTAATAAAAAATCAGAGTAGCGGTTCAGGGTTGTGTCACATTCAAATTAGTGTTTCAGGATAGTAAATCAGTTGAGTGAGGTGACAGTATAGAGATGGAAGAAATCAAGTGACTTTAATCATATAAAGATTATTCTAACCAAGTTTTGGGGGAAAGATATGTTTTTTTTAAATGTTGTAACTTGTGGGATTGTGTTAAGTGTCATGATGTGTACTTGGGTTTGTTGTATACTACTCGGGGTGAGTCCTCGCTATTGTAAAAATTAATTCGTGTGTGTGAGAAACTGAATGAATATTTGGATAGTACTATTGGTGCCTGACAAGGCCCACCATTAATCGATAGCGTCGATTATGTATCTGCGTATACCAGGGGTACACGTATTCTGAACTAAGTTGTTATGCTCCGAGAAACACCTAGCGGGGCATTATGTGTCATGGTTTGGTTATAGGCTCAAGGGATTACTTATCATCGTTTGTAGGAACTAGCTATTTCTTACAATAGGCACTGATTATGTTTATTTCTCACTTGTTTGTCGATAAAATGTTTTGTACTATAAAACCTGTGAACTTGCCAATATGTATATAATATAATTGCAAAACCCTTGTTTTGAATTAAACTATGGTTGTTTATGTGATGTATGAAACATGAAACACTTTTCGACGTTTAATAACATGATCCTTTTCTAAGTAATTATCGTTTGTGTTAATTTTGACTTTGATGCTCTTCGAGCGTTGCGCCATGTGTTTCCGCCGTTGGCGTGGTGTGACATTTCAGTCCCAGATTTTTTACGACTATTTGAGGTTTCAATTGTAGTTTTCTAATCTAAGCTTCCAATCACAGATTTTTGATGACTATCTAAGGTTTGGTTTGTTAAGGATTCATTAGATAAGTTATCAGATTCTGACTTAGGTGTATCAATACTGGAATTTGATATTTGTACATCAGTATCTTGATTGTCATCCATGTTTCGTCTTTGATCTAGAGGTTTACTGAAAATATTAGCAGTCTGTTCGAAGTTGGTACAAAATACGTTGCTATATTTCCTTTCTCAACATAATCTTTGATAAAGTGACGCCTGACATCTATGTATTTTGTCTTTAAATGTTGCACTGGATTTTATGTAATGGCGATTATACTCTTTGAATCACAAAGAACTGGTGTTTGAGTCAGATTCATACCATAATGTCTTACCCATATTTTCATCTAGGTGAATTGAGAAAAACAACATGATGTTGCTACATATTCAGCTTCAGCTGGTGATGTTGACACACAATTCTGGGTCTTTAATGTCTAAGAGACTAGTTTTTCTCTTAGCATTTGACAATCCGCAGATGCAATTTTTCTGTACGATTTGCATTAGTATGAGAGTGCATGGTATGATCATGCTCTTGAGGGGAACATGGACCGACATGTGGCATCCACCTCAATGTTGGGCCAAGGAACAACAAGGGGCAAAATTGGCAGGGTAATGGTGTCGTCGACGGTGGGCCCGTGGTGGCTACCAAGTCACTGTTTTTGTTTTATTTTTTTTTCAATTGTCTTTTAAATAAATAAAGTAAATAAAAAACATTTATATTAATAAACCATAACATTACATAAAATTAAAAAAAAACTAAAATAATTAATTAAAAAATATAAACATGTTAAGGGATTTTTTGAAGTGGATATTGAGACGGGTGGATGGTTAGTTGTTGAAATTAAGGTAGGTAAAATATACCGTTGGCTAGAAGATGTGCGTACACTGCTAAGTTGGTACATTACTCGGAATTTGTATGGTACGGTTTTGAGGCGGACTAGGATTTGGGGATTCCCCTCGGCCGATTATTCTAAAATAATCATCATCACTATGATACTTGATTATTCTCTAATAATCATCACCTTAACATGTATTTCGTGTTAGTTCATTTAACTCTTAAGCAATCAATATGTAGTTGTTGCTCACGATGTAACACTTAGATTGTACCTCGATAGCAGTGTTGTTGAATGTCGTTACTTTGGCACATTATTCCAACACTTTACTCCAATATTATTTAAATTACTCTTAATTTTTTTTTGTTAATGTAATCTATTAATTTAATAAAGAAAAAAAAAACATTTTAATGGATTAAATTGTTCCTCTCATTTGGATGAGAAAAGAGGCCTACATGGAGTCCTCGATGGTTCAAACTAATAAAAATGCGTCCTTATGTTAAAACTAAGTTGGTTCTATAGTTGAACCCAATAAGTGATTTAGAATACCCATATTCATAGGGATGTCGGTAATAAAGGTTTAATGATATCTTACCCATAACCATGATAGAGAGCTTGTGTGCTTAAAGACCAATGAATGTTATGGATGACACAATTTCATGCATTATTAGGGGTGGTGGCAGGTTGTTAAATTTATCATTAGTTATGTTGATGTATGAATCTTGTATGAAGGGAAGATTGCTGGTTTTAATGGCCTAATATACAATAAATGGCGACACAATAAAAATGAATTAGCCAATGGGAAATGTCATCAATAAACCATGAGTGAAAAATTTGTCGTTGATTCGTTGGTGATATTGACATGTGAACTGCTAGTTAAACTTATTGGCGAGTATAGGTTGTATGAAGGAATTTATATCTTTGAGATGTTTGAGTTAATTTTGTGTGATTGATTCTATGTAAACAAATTCACATGGATGAATTTGCGTTGGTTATGATCATACAAATGGACCTATATGATCTAGTTTGCACAAATGATTAATTGCCATGGGAATGATTGGTGTGATGATAGTTAAAGAAGTTAAATGAATCACATATAAGTAACCAAAAGATGAATGATTTCGGTAAGATGTTGGGTTACTGTTTCTTGTAGAGTTGATTCTTGTGACTCCCATTTGTAGGCGTAGTGTTCGTAGTCTACATGATATTGGGAGGTGATTAATGTCCATGTAAGATGCCTGAATGGTTCAAGCCTATTGTTTGTGGTATGAACGAGAGTCCACTACGTGTGATAAACCTATTTTATTAAAACTTATAATTTTATTGTTTTCAATAAGATAAAGTGTGGAAGGTTTTGTTAGATTCGCCAGGGAAAACTTATGGATTTTTGTACATGGTTTTGGGGTGAGTGTATGTAGTAGTAGCAACGCATTTTGTACAATCTAACAAGATGGTTGAATAACATCCTAAAATAGTATATTTGTTTTGATTATTTTAAAGTGGTAACCAGTAATAACTAGGTGTATTATCTGCGTGCGTTGCGGCGCGCTGAACCAAATCTTTTTTGTTTTGTTTGATAATATGTATGTTTGCGCTATTGAGACTATAAATACTATACATAACAATTACATCATATTGGGATGATTAAAAATTGCAGTTGGTCTGCCTCTGGCAAGTGTAGCCAAGAAGGCATTACTTTCGAAGGTCCACATGTGAAATTGATGCGAGCATTTGATGTCTCACCCATTTGAACGTCAGCATAACACTTCTACCTGGGACAGCCAACTTGAATCTCCTCTGATTCTGGTAGCGATGTCAATCTCCTTCACGAGACATCTTCCCCAATTTTAACCTGAAACAACTCCCGACCCATAAATGTGTAATATAGACAACCAACTAATATTCAACCAAACTACTTTGAATCTTTAACAAGTGTATAGGTTTATATATATCAAGATACCAACCAGTAGTTCGAACTATAACCTCCCCAAAAATCTGATTGTCCGGTGCGTGGACAATAACTATAAAATAATTTGACACTCCCCTGTGTATAGTAACCAACATTATTAACGGATAACAAATGTTAAAGTTTCTTGTGCAGTAAAAGGTCACAATTCTAACCATTTTAAGGATTCTTCAACCTTAATTGCGCTTATCGCTTCTTCCTATTGTTGTCTTTCTTTGGCATTAGTCACATAAGACCTATTTTATTGCCATATGCAGTTCATCTTCGACATCAATTCTTACAATTTTTTTTTGGGAAAAGTTGTAAGATTTAACAACAGTAAACAATACGGAAAGAAACATGTCTACCTTAACTTGTTTGACTAAAATTCTTTTACACCTTGTTGCCTTCCTATTTAATTCCTAATTTGAAGCTGGCGGATAAGCTCCTCTTTGCTATCAAAAAATGTAACGTCTGAAAAGAACACAAATTTTGTTAAGCGAAGTAAGATACATTTACAGAGGTGGCTAAATAAACAAAGTATATTGCTATTATATAATTTGGCCCATATAGAAATCACCCAAATTCAACCAATTAATATCATGTTATAATGTGTGTTTTCGTGTAGAAATAATTTGTGATGTCTAATATTTGGGGTGTGCAAATTTAAGTGCACGTGTAAGTTATTTATCTCAAAAAATTCTCAACTTGTAAATATTAGAAAGACAAAATTGCAGAAAACGTCCTTTATGTTTACCCAAAATTGCAGGTTTAGACCTTTAACTTTAAAAGTTGCAGGATACCTCCTTTATCCAACTTTTGGTTGCAGGATACCTCCTTTGGGCTAACGCCGTTTGTCTGTGTCGTTAGATGCCCCTCACGTGCAATGCATGTGAGGGTATTTTTGTCATTTCAGAAGCTAAATAAATTTTAAAAAACAAAACGAATATAAACCCAATCGTCTTCATCTTCTCTCATACCCTGTACACAACTCAGAGAAGAACACCATGAAAGAAGATGAAATCAGGGACGAGTTGGCAACCATTGAAGGAGGGAAGTACAATATTCGAACACATGACGATGAATACGATGTCGACTCTGTATATGGTAACATTGTTTAAAAACCCTAATTTTTTTATAATTTTTTTTATGTCGACTTTGTATATGGTAAAGTTAAATCCCTAATTAGTAAATCCTGATTTCTATTGAGGGTATTTTGTTTTGGCAGTTGATCTTGACTGCAACGTGTCAGATGGTTGTGCGACGTGGTGGAATTTATGGTGCAAGGTGATGCATGCCCCTTACACATGTCGACTGTCCAGTAAACCACTGTCTTTAAAGCTCTTCTTTTGCTTCATTTGAAAGCCACCACACAGTCATAGTAAAACTGTAAAAGAGAAGAGAGAGAAAGAGCACAGTTGTAGAGAGAAAGTAACCACCGCCACCCAATTTTCTCCGCCTCTACCGCCACCGTCTGACCTACCACCACAACCCAACTTTAAGCTCCACCGCCTTTGCTACGTGCCGCAATCACCACCGCCTCTGCTACCACGCCCAACCACCACCCATCTTTCTCTCTCACGAATATCACATGACCAAGGGTATTTTTTTTAGCCAGAGAACTATGGGTTTCAAGTTTCACCACTGGATTTTTGTTTACTCTGTTTATTGGCCATGGATTTAACAGCAAATGGCAATCTTTGTAATTCATGTATTCATATGTTATTCTTTTCATTTCTATTTTCCCTCATTTTAAGGCATTTTTGGCTTTCCCCATTTACAAAGAGGAAAAGGAAAGGGAAATGAAAATGGAAATGGAAGAGTGAGAACACTCATCATCACCAACCAAAGAGAGAAAAAGGAGAGAGAAACGAGGGAAAGAGTGACCGATGAAAGAGTAGGGGAGAGACGTAGTCATTGGTGGTGCATATGTTTGGTGGTGTTCAGTGGTGGTTAATGGCAGAAGCCGTCGGTTGTGGTAGTGGTTGTTGCTGATGGTGGTGGTAGGTGGTTTTGTCAGTGGTGATGTTGGGTAGTGGTTGTCGGTTGTGGTAGTGCCTGTTGTTGATGGTGGTGGTTGTCTCAGTGGTGATGTTAGGTGGTGGTTGTGGAAGTGAGGTAAGAGGGTATAGAGAGGAAGGGGATGACATGTGTAAAGAGATAAGAGATAGAGAGAGGGTACAGAGAGGAACTCTAAACTATTGTAATTTTTAACTATGTTAAGAATATTTGTCATGTAGTGTTATAATATTTTGCAGTCGCCAAACTCCAAACATATACATCCTCATTAAGTAAACATGCTTGGTTTGTTTTTATGTTTATATCCTAACTGAAAGTCATTTGATGCGAGACTGATTAAAGTATTATTTATATATTTCTTTCCAGAAAAGATTCAGCATCAACCTTTTTAATTTGTTGTGTTATACAATTTATTTAGAAGTTATGCCGTCGTAGTTTAACTGTAGAGTAAATTTGTTTAGACATGGTACTTTACGCATTTTATGTTATAGTTTTGCTCAACTATTATCTTTCGATGGGTAATTTCAGATTCAAAGTAATGTTTATATTTTAACAGGCGATTTGAAGTTGAATTAAAATATGTGTTAGTCTTAATTTACAATGTTTTTTAGCTACCGTGTTTTTTCGGTGTGATATGCTACTGATCTGATCTAAAAAAATATTGTGTTGGAGAAACTAAACGATAAACCTTAGTGAGCATTGAATAGGTAATTTGGAGGAAAATGAAGAATAATGTTAAGAATTTTTATCGAAAGTTATGTGTGACGTATTTTTCATACGTTAATATGGTATTAGTATTCACAATAGAATATCCTTTTGGTAAAAGAAGTTTTTAAGAATGTTAGCGGACATGTAAAATGGTGTTTTGGTTATAGTCATATTACGTTTTTATTTACTCATTTCCCTCATTTTTGGTTGCTATAACAAGTATCGATAACGTAACAAAAATGAACCAAAACCGATAATGAAGAAATTTTCCCCGTGTAGAGTAGGAATCCCAAGGCGCAACGCGCCGCTTTTGACACCACTAGTTTTTTTTAAAATTTTTGAATGTAGAAACGTATGAATCGTTATTCAGTATTAATATGCATCATGGAGGGTTTTTCAGTTCATTTCCAGGTCGTGAGTATATGAATGGTATGATGAACGTTGTTGATTTGATGGATACTGATAGATTTGGTATATATGAGTTAGGTTGGATTATGAACGATTTAGGTTATCCTGAAGGTATCCCAATTTTTTTCCATTTCTTAGAACCTGGAGCTGATTTAGATCATGGTCTTAGTCAATTAGCTGAGGAAGCTGATGTATTGAGGTTCGTAGACATCATTAGGCAAGGAAATAGGTTTGTTGATGTCTATGTAGAACATGGAATGTCAAGGCTTCTAGCTGAAATACCCTCCCAATCAAGTGTCACTGGTTCGCTCGGCATTATAAGTATTGAACCTGTTCAGGCAGATAGTACTGTATTACAAATTGAGAATGGAGATGTTGAGAATGAACAACACAATGTTGATGATGTAGAAGAATATACTGATGAAGAAGATAGTGATTTTATAGTAGATGATGATAATGATATGCAAGAAAGTGATGTGGACATGAGGGACTTCAATTTCATGGTTGATGATGTAGAAGAAGAAGATAAACATTACAAAGAGAATGTAACAGGTGACATTGATGATCTAGAGGTTTTAGACAATGATGTCTTTGAGAGTGCTAGTGACAGTGATGAGAATATTGGTAACATCAGAAGAAGAAAGTTAAAACACATGAGAAGAGCACATGTAAATGACAAGAATTTCTATGTAGGGCAAATATTTTATCAAAAGAAGGATGTTAAAAGATTTCTGAAAAAACATATAGTGGAAACAAGAAGGATGCTAAAAATTATAAAGGATGATAAAAACAGGGTTAGGGTGGTTTGTAATGGTGATGTTCCAGGTGTTGAAAGGATGGAACCCGTTAAGAAACCTTCAAAGAAAAAGGTTAAAAAAAGTGAGAAACAGGGTGATGATGTACAAAGTGGGACAGGTGGCTTTGAATGTGATATAGTTAATGAACCACTTGTTGAACCTGAGAAAAAAAAAGCAGGGACTGAAAATGAAAAAAGTGAGAAAGCAGAGGGTTCACAAGATAAACATAAAGGTGGTAGGGGCAAAAAGAAAAACCCTAATACGTTTGTTTGTCCTTGGGAGGTGTTGGTGTCTAGAGATGAAGTAACAAACATTTGGTTGACTAGAACTGTATTGCCAAAACATAGATGCATAGAGAGCAGAAAAATAAATGCATGCAATTCAACTTTCTTAGCTCAAGAACTTATGGATCAAATTGAAGAAAATCCCCACATCCTAGTTAAAGCAGTCCAAGATCAGTTCTAGAGGAAGTTTGAGGTTACTGTTTCTAAGATGACAGCTTATAGGGCCAGATCTAAAGCTCAGAAGCAACTGCATGGTGATTACAGTTTGCAGTATGGACTTCTTAGGGACTATCTTGAAGAGTTGATGAGGGCAAACCTAGGAAGCACTATAAAGGTGGAAGTGGAACCAGTTACAGATCCAAATGAGACAACCAGGATATTCAAGAGGGTCTATATATGTCTTGGATCTTTAAAACAAGGTTTTAAAGCCATTGGAAGAGACTTGTTAGGGCTGGATGGTGCATTTATGAAAGGTCCTTTTCCTGGTCAAGTTCTCACTGCTGTTGGGGTTGACAACAACAACATGATTTATCCTCTTTCTTATGCAATTGTGGAAGCTGAGAACATCAACTCTTGGAAATGGTTTCTAAACTGTGTTGGTGATGACTTGGATCTTGGAAGCAATTCAAACTTCACATTTATCAGTGATAGGCAAAAGGTTAGAATATCAACATGTATTATGTTTTAAAAAGCTTAATTTGTATCATGCAGTTGTATAATCATCATTTGTCTGTAACAGGGTATACTTCAAGCAGTCACAGATTTGTATCCATGTGCTGAGCACAGGTTCTGTCTCAGGCATATACATGAGAACTTGAGGACTACTTTCAAAAGTGGTCAGTACAAGGATGTCCTTTGGAAGATAGCAACTGCTACAACAGTGGTGCAATTTGAAAGAGAAATGGATGAGCTGAAAACCATGGACTCTGAAGCACATCTGTGGTTATCAAATATCCCACCAAAACACTGGACCAGATCTCATTTCTCAGGTAAGTCATAAGTGGTCAGTACAAGGATGTCATTTAAAGTGTTTAATTTAACTTTACCATTTTTTAAACAGGGAGGGCTTTATCTGATGTACTCTTAAACAACATGTGTGAGGTTTTTAATTCCAAGCTAGTAAATGGTAGAGATAAGCCCATTATCACAGCCTTAGAATACATTAGAGAGTACCTCATGAGGAGAATAGTGAATGTTTTACATGTTATTGACAAAAGTGATGGTCCATTGACACCATATGCTACCAATTAGTTAGCTATACCATTAAGAAAGATGCTACCAAGTATTCAGTTAGTTGGAATGGGGATGCACACTTTCAAGTGTCTTATGGTGGTGACCAATGTGTTGTCAATGTAACTGAAAGAACATGTAGTTGTAGAAGGTGGGAGATCACAGGAATACCTTGCAAACATGCAGTGGCAGCAAATTGGGATATGGCAAGTCATGGTCAAGAGGTATGTAATCATATTTTGGGTCTTGGTGAATTAGTTTGCAAATATGTTAATGTATTTTTATTGAACAGGTTGGGATACCAGAGACTTGGGTGCACCAAACATACAAGCTGGAAACATGGAAAAATGTATACAGTCACAAGATTTTCCCTATCAATGGCAAGTCTTTATGGGCCAAGTCTAAAGTACCAACTACCCTAACACCTCCATATCATCACAAACAAGTGGGAAGACCCAAAAAGAAAAGAAAGAGATCTGCTGTTGAGATAGAAGATATGACCAAGGGTGGCAAGTTATCTAGGAAAAATGTGACTGTCAAGTGTGGAAAGTGCAAAAACTTGGGCCATAACAGTAGGACTTGTAAAGGGCAAACATTGGAACCTGAAGGCAAAAGTAAATCCAAGAAGAAAGGTTCTAAAGATGTGGCAAGTAAAACTGTTGGGCAAAGGAAGAAGACTATGTCAAGTGGTGGTAAGAAGAGTGGGGTTGCAGGTGGTGGTAAGAAGAGTGGGGTTGCAGGTGGTGGTCAGAAGAGTGGGGTTGCAGGTGGTAAGAAGTCCAGGAAGAAGAAGGTCTGATGGTCTGTTGGTTTGTGAGCCTGTTTTTTTTTTTAAGTAATTGTTGTTAACTTTCTGATGGTCTGAACTTGTTCTTTTGTTAATGATGGTCTGAACTTATGGTATGTAATGGCTGCAATGCCTTGGTTTTAAACACTTTGTTATTAGTATGGTTATTGACAATATGGTATGTAATGGCTGCAATGCCTTGGTCTGAACTTATGGTATGTAATGGCTGCAATGGTTGTTATTATGGTGTATGATTATGATGTATGATTATTGTTTGTTTATGTTGTTAATGGTGTACGATTATGGTTTGTTAATCTTTGATCGCTGAGAATAATTAGGGTTTGTTGGATGAGAGGATTTGGGTGGCGGGAAATTATTTTTATTGTTAATTTGTTATCTTTGTTTGTTTTGCAGAAAAGGTCCTTTATATATGCATTGACGAAAAACCCTCACATGCTTGGCACGTGAGGGTAACTTAACAGCAGAATCAAACGGCGTTAGTGGTAAAGGATGTTTTATGCAACCAAAAGTTCATTAAAGGAGGTATCCTGCAACCAAAAGTTGGATAAAGGAGGTATCCTGCAACTTTTAAAGTTAAAGGTCTAAACCTGCAATTTTGGGTAAACATAAAGGATGTTTTCTGCAATTTTGTCTATTAGAAAACTTGATATAACTACAAAACACACAGGTCACTCCTATATCAAAAAATTCTCAACTTCTAAGTTTCCAGGAAAATACTACTTCAGTATTTTACATGTGTACAAGCAACTACAATAGCTATTTTACACAATATACATAATGCAACACGTTTTCAAATGTAGCACATAGACGAATAAGTTTATTGCCCTCACCGGGCTTCAACACCAACTTATTCTTGCTAAGGGATCTTATTTATGTCTTCTACATTTAATAATGTCCAATTTTCAGCTTTTATCTCAGCTAACCCTGATGGCTCTTGTCCTCTAAGTCTCATTCCATAATCCTACTATCTCCCAGAGAGTACTAAACTTAGAGAATCACTAATGTTTATATATTACAGTTGTCACCATCTTTATTTCCAAACAACTCTACATCCTCAGTAGGTTCATATTCAAACTCAATGGTCACTCCTATATCAAAAGGTTATTTATATTATGCTTACATATAAAATCAGGTCCTTTATCTACCAGGTATCCTTATTTTCAATAACTTATGTCAATATATAGATTTCCTAAGGCAGGGCTAATCTCGAAGGTTGAAGCCTAGGTATTCCTACCAAATACCTAATTCGCTAAAACCTTTGGCTCTGGTACCAACTGTGACGCCCACACCCAGCTAAGGATGCACCATACACAATTGATACCAACTTATACGTAAACTTCATTTTTTTTATTAATGTAAACTACAAAGTACACAAGTTGGAAACTTAAGAAGTACAATGCTTTATCAAACCATTCATAGCCGGAGATCTACTTTTTCATCGCACCACACGAACTAGCATATCCTATCCCATTGGTCACATAGCTTCAAGTTAAACAGCATGCACAAGAACTAGCAATCACGACCTGTGACACATGCTTAAAAATGACGTCAGACAAAGCTGGTGAGTTTATGAATATACACAAGTTGTAAAACACATCATTTCATCATTCATGACCTGTACCCGCCCATGTCATTATAACCTTTACGCCACGCTGGCACCCACGCATGGGCCCCTGTGACGGTGTCACCCCTGTGACTTCCAACATCATACAGTCAATGGCCATTACACACAGGTGTAATACCGACAAATCCTACCGTAGTAGCACGTATAAGGGACCACAAATATCATGTGTATGTGTGATTAAATTATAAGCATGCGTACAACAGTCATGGGTGCAATATTAACAATTACCAGTTTGGACAAGCATGCTCACATTTGAAAACATTCATAGAACTCACATGTTTAATAGATGCTTAACACTTGCTATTCCAATCGAGTACTACCTCAGGGTCCTGATACAATTACATTATCCTAGGTTAGGTACTGATACACCTAATGGTTAACGTTGCCTTGTTTAAGCATGGGTGATCAGTCCATGCCTAAATAAGGCTAGGCTACCCAATACCCACCCCTAATAATACTCCTAATGTCTAGAAATAATAATACTAATACTACTAACAATAATTATAATTAACTTAAACAAGGACATACCTCTAAACTATCTATGACAAGCTAATGTAGGCTCTCCCCACTCGAGAGTCAAAGGTAACTGCTTCTAATACTCACAGACCACCGTAGGTTCTCAATCTTACTTATAATCAAAGTGGGTTGCGGGAATATTTGTGATACAAAATAGTTGCAGGTTTTCATTCCTATTTATAGAAAAGTAATGGCTCAGCTATTCAATTTAGAAATGAAGTTTACTTAACAGTTAAGTGAAGTTCACCTCATTCTATTGGTTATGACAAACACACGATGCCTTCACTTAGACACAAGTGTTATTGTTCTAGACACATCTTTCACACATGCAAACACATGTCAGACACAAGCACAGACACTCGTCTCTTACTTATGCAATGCATTCATGTGTACCTCACGTACATGTATATGTTCCAATTGTTAATATAAGATTTGATATTATTATTATTATATTATTATAATTAATTCAGCTGCTTCACCTGTTTTTCTCGTATAACTTTTATACTATAACGTTTTATTAACTTTCAAATATACTGTTAAGACGAGTTAATTTTTATCTACACGTCAACCTAAGTTCCATTAAAAACGGAGTAAGGTCAAATATAATATATTTTGTTAATATAATACTAAACAGTCTCTTATAATACTAACGACTGACTAGCTTCTTATATTTCAAATAGTCGTGCCATTCATTATTCGACAATATAAATTTCATAACCATTTCAAGTTTATTTGGTCACAAAACGGGGTGTTACAGAAGATCACTCTATTCGAAGACCTTAAGGACAGGATACTATTGGCCAACTATGAAGAAGGATGCCATGCTATATTCCCAAAAGTGTGATACATGCAAAAGACACAACAACATCCTTCACCAGCCTGCTGAACCATTACATCCTATTATCTCACCATGGTCCTTCATGAACTGGGGAATGGATATAGTAGGAAAGCTACCCAAGCTCCTGGAGGAAAGGTATTCATGCTAGTAATGACAGGCTACTTCTGAAAATGGATTGAAGCTAAAGCATTTGTGCAAGTTAGAGATAAAGAGGTGGTGTCATTCATCAAAAGGAATATCTTAACAAGATTTGGAGTACCATCTGAAATTATTTGTGACAGTGGCTCTCAATTCATTAGCAAAAGAACAATTGACTTTTGTGAGAGTTGGGGGATCAAGATGGTAACTTCAACACCAGTCCATCCTCAGGCTAATGGACAAGCAGAATCTTCAAATAAAATCATTGTCAACAACTTGAAGAAGAAGCTTGGGGAAAAGAAAGGGAAATTGGCAGAGGAGCCTCCATTCGTACTTTGGGCTGATAGGACTACTTCCAAGAATGCAACCGGTCAGACACCTTTCTCCTTGGTCTTTGGAACAGAAACAATGCTGCCAAAAGAGATGGTCATGCCTACAGCAAGAAAACATCTTCGAGATGCAACTACCAATTCTGAAGCACTATTGCAGGACTTGGAAACAGGGGATGAACTCAAGAATGCAGCTAAATTAAGGATGGCAGCATATCAACAAAGGATTGCTAAAGCTTACAACAAGAATATAAGGATCAGAAGATTTCAAGAAGGAGACTTGGTATTAAGAAAAGCCTTTTAAAACACAACGAAACCAAGCGATGGTAAGCTAGCTCCCAAGTGGGAAGGTCCATACTTGATTGATTCCGAAGCTGGCAAAGGAGCATATTGGTTATCGACGATGGAAGGAGAAATTCTACCAATGGCTTGGAATGCTATTCACCTAAAATACTACCATGCCTAGGGATGCATGTGACTGATCTCTCTGGAAGAGAAACCATGGTCCGAATCACAGGTGGGATGAAGGTGAAGGCTGATAGAGATGAATCATCTCCATATGTAGGTGTTTATCCTTAATCTATTTTGATTGATTATATTTTCACTAATTAAACATGGTCTAGAAATAGTCCATCCTGAGAATTTTGCAGTGCCATCCTGAAGATGGAATGCTTAGAAGACAAGAGGTTTGACCACCCTCTCCTCCGTTAAGGTGTCTGACACCTTCATAAGGTTTAAAGGTTTTCACCTTTCTCATTGGGTTAGCAACCCTCACCTAATGCGTACGTTGCTCATGTATATTTTCGGGATGGTGGGACTAGTCCATGTAAAAGTAGCTGACAATTTCATTATCTTTGAGATATACATTGAGCTCTTAAAGTTTAGACATTTTTCAATGTCTCTTACGTATTTAGTCTAGTCACCAGGGCCTTGTCGCCATTTTCCTAAGGGCCTTGTCACCAGTTATTCTCAAGATGTTACATATTGGTCTTGTCACCAAGTTATCATAAAGGGGTTTAATCCCAGTTAAACCAAAGGCCTAAGTCGGCAGTATAATAACAATGTTTGCCTCTACAGGATATTATCAAAACTTAATTCTTTCTTAGAAAGGATTGTGGACTTAAAAATCTATCTTGAAGATATTACACCGGGGACATCCTCAGGATAAAAAACCATCCCAAGGATGAAGAAGAAACTGGAGACATGCCCAGGATAATAAAGACCATCCTGAATATGACAAAGATTTGTGAAGAATATGACAAGATCAGAAGAATTATTCGACACAGAAAACACAAAAGGTATTACTTGTATTATTTCTCTACAACCTAAATGTTTGCTAATGTTTATAGAATATCAAAAGAGATAAAGAACACAAGGATGATAGCGTCAAAAGTTGTTACCATATCTTATTAATGCATCATGATCAAAACTTGATGTCAACCCATGGTTTCATCCAAAACCAGGATGCATCCACCAGGGGTCGACATCTATGGTCCGGGTCAATAGAAGATTTGGGGCTTCGTCTTGAAACCAAGATCCCTCCACCCCAAACCTTATAATATCCTATAGGGGTGAGCAAACAGACCGAACCGGACCGAACCGGGTATTACCCGACCCGACCCGACCCGAGACCGAAAACCACACTAAAACAATAACCGAAGACCAAACATGTGTAATAAGCTCGGTTTCGGTTTTTTCAGGGTTCGGGTACACCGGGTACGAGGATAGGACCGAAACCGAGAACAGAATCAAAGCAAATCTTTGATGAATCAAACAAACCTACAGAGATACGCAATTCCAAACCAAAGCTTTGCGAGTGTGCTAACAGATGGATTTGAAACGCATGTGCTTATGGCCGGAAACTAAAACGATAGTTACTTACGTGTTTTGATCTAAATCCCTCGGTGAGGAAGATGATAATGTGGTACCAAATTGCTTGACTAAATGTTAACAGTCACCATTCATTACTGACTTATGAATAATTTTAAATAAATAAAATATAATTTGAGTTTAAAAATATAAAGAGATTTGTTATATTATTTTTTATCGGGAAACAAAGCTGGTCTACCTACCTCTGAAACAACTCTTAATATCCCTCTTTTTCAAGCAAGTAAGTTTAACACCTGTTACTTTTTTTTTGTTTTATTTGTAATGACTTTTTGTTTCCATGTTTTTTAACTTCTTTTTCGTATTTGAACTGCTTCTTTCATTCATATTCTCATTTCCTGCAAATATGTTATTGTTTCATTTAACTTCACCAAAAATGTTTCTTGGTTTTTATTATTTTTAACGAGAAGCCATGTTCATAGCAAAGAGGTGTAATCTCTTCTAAAGGTTCTGCCCGTTATTCATATCATCTTCATCACCGACGGATTCACTACTTTGATCTTTCTTATTTGGTCGTTGCTATTATCTTGAATTTTCTTCATGCTTATACAGGTCGGGTTGATTTCGGATTTGTCGGGTACTTTCGGTCTAGACCCGAGAACCGACCCGAACCTAAATTTTGGAGAATATACAGACCGAATGAGGACCTATTTACATGGCTTCGGTCCGGTTTCGGGTAATTTTCGGTCCGGGTCTCGGTTTTTTTCTGGTCAAGTTGATTTTTGCTCACCCCTAATATCCTAAGTTATTACATACCAATATAAAATTGTCTGAAATTGTTCAACCAAATACTACCATCACAACCACTAAAGATCAAATAAAAAAGTGGGCTCCAGCCTAGTCAACACATCCTTCATCACCCACTGGAAGGTCCTTCACCACCTCAGCAATCTTGGCCTCTGCTGCCTTCACCTCTGCATCCTCATGATCTTTGGCCACATCCTCAGGATGGGCAATAGGAGCAGGCTCATAAACCACTTCTTTTCCGCCCAGGCTTTTGATTTTCTCCTTCCAGGCTTCGACATCCTAGGTATTCTGATCAAAACCTGGATCCTTGGCCTGGAGAGCCATCTTCACCCTTGCCTGAAAGACAGAAATAGTAGCAGACTTGATGAGCCCATTCCTGTGATCCTGTGTCTCCTTCTCCTGATCCAACATGGCCTTAGCATGCTCTGCCTTCACTCGCTTCAACTCAGCTTCAGTCTCTGCCAGCTTGCCTTCAAGATATTTGCCCTTATCATGAGAAATCTTCTTAACACCCTCAAGCTTGGTCTGGGCCTCATGAAGTTCTTGGGCAACAGCATCCAAAAATTTTGACAGATTTTCATGTCCCTAACAAGATAGAAAAGGTAAGTATTCCTGACTTTTTATCATTAACATGTCAGTGTTATCCTCAGGATAGGACCATACCTGAAGAGTAAACTGGGAGATCTTGCTCAAAACATCCTCACAGCTTAAACCCTCAAAGGGGGTGATCTCCTGAGCAATGGCAGTAGCAGCGCTTGCCTTCCTTTTCTTTGAAGCAGCAGCAGCCCTAGACTTAGGGGGTTAGATGAAGGAGTAGCCATCTTGGAGCTAGAAGGAGATGGAGATGTCACTTTGGTTGCCATCGCATCCATCCTATCAATATCATCCAAGTCGAAGGAAGCAGGTTTCTTGGCTGAGGTTAAGACAATAACAGGGTTAGTAAATAAACAAAATAATGAACATCCCCAGGATGTAACATAATATACTCACAAGACATCTCAAAGGCTTTTGGTCGTGTAATCTTCTTCCACTTCAAAGGTCCTTTCTGATTTAAGTAACATGTAAACAACTTCACACCGAAGAAAAGCGTCATTTACAGGAGTAGCAAACTTGGCAAACGAAGCTCCTGTCAAACAAAAGTTCCAGGGTGTTAGCATCCTCAGGATGTAACTAATTTTTTTTTTCAAAAAAACACTAAAAACGATTTTTTACCACTTTTTAACCAATAAAGAGGAATCTCATCCTCATGAGGAATAGAGCTTCTCTTTACGAAGAAAAACCTCTTTTTCCAGTTTTTCTCAGATTTAACCACATTAAACAGAAAGGGTGGATCTTTTTCTATAACTTAAAGAACATAACGGTGAGAATCGTGTGTCCTCAATTTATAAACATGAGCCAGGTCCCCCACTTGAAGATGGACACCATGATTTTCGACGAGCCTGCTACAGACCATCAGAATCTTCCAGAGTTCAGGCATGCTTGGGAATAAGCCATCCCAGCCATATCAAAGAAATCTTTGATGAACTTGGGAAAAGGATACCTCAACCCTAGAAGGAATGGTAAGTACAGGAAACAGACGCAAGTAGGAGATGCAAAATCTGATCTTACATGAGGGTCATAAGGACGAAACTTGGCGAACTCGGAAAGATTTTTGAGTTCTTTAGGGCTCGAATGTCCTTATCATTGAAAGAACATATCTCCTGTTCAGGATGACTCAAGAGGTTTGGGGGAATGAAGTTACTTGAAGTTCCCACACTCCCCGAAACTCTTGTGGATCTTTTGGCCATCTTCGGAATATCACTAATATTTTGCAGGTGTAAAAGAAAGTGAGAGCAAGAAGAGAAAGAAATTACCTATTTAAAAAAGTCAAGTGTGATTATAAAGGAGGAGATAACCTCTAGTTTTAGGGGGAAGAGGGTGATGATATGTAACAGTCATCACATAATTAACGCCAAAGATATAGCCGTTGTTATCCTGACAAGACATCCCATCGGTCATCAGATAAAATATTTTGATTAAAAAATATATTTACCTTGAAAGATATTACGGTAACATATTTTTTGGGGACAATTGTTGGTGGTGAAAATCCTCAGGATGATTTTACCTCACATCCCTGGTGTAGCATCCTCAGGATGCTGAAGGGCTCAACTGACTTCAGGATGTAACAATATTTCAGCATGTGCACATCCTGAGAATGGACTAACGAACTACCTCTTTTTATATGTGATTGCAGGTACAACTAAGTTATAATATGGATACATAAATACTCTCCAACGTCTATATTATAACACTCAGTCAAAGAAGTCAAGGATGAAAGAGTAACTCATGCAAGCCAAAGTCCAAGATCGAAGATGAAGTCAAAGTTGTAACCGATACACATTAAATGTTGACGAAAGATAAGGAAACAGCTGATACAACAAATACCTGAGATGAAACTGCCACAACGGTCATCTGAAGTCTTCAAAGATCTTAACTAAGTCAGCAGATCTTACGGGTAGGGATGACAATGGGTTGGGTTTGGGACGGGTTTAGGTAATCCCAACCCCATACCCGATTAGGTATACGTGTCCCAAACCCGTCCAAAAACCCGTCAGGTTTGTGTCGGGTAATTACCCATCGGGTATACCCATGGATTTCGGGTAAACCTGTTAATTTTTAAAACTTACCCATTTGGTATATCCGACCAAAAACCCGTCGGTTATCTATTGGGTAATTACTAATCAGTTACATTTAACATTGTTAAATATATATATGTAAATGATTATAATGTATAAATATAAAATACTTAAATCATATAAAAACACTCAAAGACATAGATAACAAAAAAATATATTATGCATACATATTTAAAAAGATACGTATATAAGAAATCATATTGGGTATCTAATCGGGTAAACGGGTATACTTTAGCGTGTAATCGGGTCGGGTAAACGAGTACATCATCAAATCCCAAACCCGCGAAAAAAATAAAAACTAATCCCATACTCAGACCCATACCCGATTACCCAACCCCAAACCTATCCCAAATGTGTCGGGTTTCGGGTTTAATTGCCATCCCTACTTACGGGATTCTTTATTTATTCACATGTACTATATAAATGGGAATGATATACGAGTATAGGACACATTGCTTTCACTAGAGTTATACACTCACACTTAGCCACTTAGAATACTCACACAATCATTGTAATCTTAGAACACTCGTCCACTCATTCATCCAAAGTTGTAATCTTTTTTACCATATTAATATTAACAAACAAGGCAGGGGCCTAGTCTCCTCCCGAGGTTTTATGCTGGCAATCTACAACTGATCAAGGGCTTTCCTCGTAGATCGAGTGTTGTTCTTTGTGTTTTACTACTTTATTTACTTATTCCTTGAATCTGCCAACAGTTCCATCCTGAATTCTACCTTTGCCATCCCGAGCATAGTTGTCATTAATTTACTTCTTTTGCATCCTGATTTACCATTTTCAGAATATAACTAGTTTATACATTTGATTCACACTTGTAGCACTCTACCTCACAATTTCTAATTTGGAATACAAAATTATTTTTACTTAGTAATTTTTGACTAAAACAATAACCATCTGATCCTTCTTCTTGATTTGGATAATTATAAGTATTATTCTTTTGTGATTTTCCACCATTATAATCTCCTTTCTTCTTCTTCCACTCAGGACAATCTTTCTTGAATGTTTTTCTGAGTTACAGACAAAACATCTCCTTTTAAACTTGGATTTTGATCTTGACATTCCACTTCTACCCTTGGAATTTCTCAGTCCAAGCCTCCCTCTTACAACTAACCCTTCACCACCTTCATCTTTTGGATTAGTTCTCTTTTTCAACTCTTTTGAGTTCAAATGCAGCCAATACCTCTTCCATGATTAGAGTATCTCTACCATACATTAAGGTATCAACGAAGTGTTCATAAGATGGTGGAAGACTTGTAATAAATATTATGGCCTGATCCTCTTCATCAAGCTCCACCTCAATGTTCTCAAGATCGAGTACTAACTTGTTAAACTCGTCAGTATGATCTTCCAATGACTTTCCAGACCCCATATGAAATGTATACAATCTCTTTTTCAGATATAACCGATTTGCCAATGATTTAGTCATATAGAGAGTTTCTAATTTGCCCAAACACCTGCTGCTGAGTTTTTTTTTTGACACTTCACGAAGAACTCTATCTCAAGGCTCAATAATATGGCACTATGAGCCTTTTCTAGTATATCCTTCTTCTCTTTGTCAGTTAACCCTCCTGGAAGGTTTCTTTCTCCTAACAGAGCATCAGACACACCCTGGTGAACCAGAAGTGCTCTCATCTTCATCCTCCATAGACTAAAATCATTCTTGCCGTCAAACTTTATTGAATCGAACTTTGTTGACACCATCTTGATCAAGAATTACCCTTCAATTACTGAATGAAACAGTTTCTCTGATATGAGCCCTAACCAGGCTCTGATACCAATTGTTAGAAATTTAAGATCAAAGAAACACAATCAAGAAGAAAGAAACACCAGTCGGTTTATTATGAATTATAAAGAATAAAAACATTGAATGAATTGTAAAGAAAGAATAATGTGGATGAATTAATTACAAAAGAGATTACAAAGCTATTTAAACTAATTTTCCCTCCAAAGCTTATGAGTTAACCAACTATTAACGAAGTTTACAACTTCAGCCCCTCTGGTTTCCTCTTTAATCACATATTGTCCAAACTTATTGTTGACTTTAGTTGACTGTATTAAAATGACTTTATAACCTCACAGCCTCATCCAAAATTTCCATTATACCATTTTAGTTGAGTTGCATTTGATATAATGCCAGAAGACGACTAAAACTCCACGTATAATATTTACCCCAAAATTATTGGTATGTTTGGGGAAACAAAATAATCGTCACTCATTAAATTCTAAGGACCAAAGTGAAAAACAAGTCGTTTTATGGATCACATAATATTTTATTTTTTCACTAACGTCACATGTTTTTTTCGAAACTTGAAAACTGAAAATAAAAAAGCTCATAAACACTGAAAAAAAAGTTCAACCGTAAACATGAAAAATATAATTATGCAATTCCCATAATGGTATTATATCATTTTTAAATCTCAGCCTAGTTCCAACCGTAGAACAAAAATGAAAAAAATATATAATTATACAATTTTCATATTTTATTATAACTATTAACCGTTTTCTACTCTCAGCCTAGTTCCAGAAACTCTTCCTTAACCACTCAATTTACGTTTTCATTTCATAACAAAACACAATCAATTAATTTTCATAAAAGTAAAAAAAAAAAAAAAATAGAGCAGTCGCACTTCGCACGTGTCACACACAGCTTCTAACACAATAGCACGTGTTTCTCCACCAAAGTCCCCTTCTTTTCGATTGTTCTATAAATTCACAACTTGTATCTCATATCCTAGACATAAAATCCAACCCATTCATACACACACACACACTAATCACACACCAACTGTGTGAAACAAAAAAAATATTAAAAAAAAAAACTTAAAAACCATATATATTCCACCGGTTTATGCCACCACCACCTCATGGCCACAAAACTACTACTATTATTCGCCATATGCCGTCTCATCACAATTGTCGGGTTAACTCTTAACCCGACAGACCTCTTCCAGTTCGGAATCCACAGTCAGTTATCCACGGACGCCCACGATATAAAGTCGGCGTCCGTGGACTTTGGAAAACTGACTCATTCCGAACCGTTAGCGGTCCTACACCCATCCTCCACCAGCGACGTCGCAAAACTTTTGCGACTCGCCTACGAATCCACACACGGATTCGTAGTGTCGGCTAGAGGACACGGACACTCGATAAACGGGCAGTCACAAACGAATAATAATGGTGTTGTGGTTCAAATGACGGGGTTAGGTAAAACATCGGTTGTGGTTAATGAGAATATGATGTATGTTGATGTGTGGGGTGGAGAGCTTTGGATAGATGTGCTTAAGTCGACGTTAAGGTATGGACTAGCACCTAAATCATGGACGGATTATTTATATCTTTCGGTTGGTGGTACACTATCGAATGCTGGGATAAGTGGTCAAGCGTTTAATCATGGACCTCAGATTAGTAATGTTCATGAGATGGATGTCGTCACAGGTATGTCATATGTTATCTTCTTCATGCATAGCATGACGGATTAAGGATACTTGAACCGTACAAGTAGTTATTATATATGGAGTGTGTGTGTTTGTTGGTTTTTTTTTTTTTTTTTACAAAGTGTAGTGTTTTGGGAGAATAGAATCATAGATAAAAACTAAATAAGTTATTACTTTTTGAATTTTAAAAGTTACTAAGATACAAGAAGATTGTTACTTCTATTCTATTATATTGTCACAGAATGTATAAGTAAATGATTTTTATAATTACATATAAGTTATCATTCGTATTTTTGTTTTAAAACTTTTAAAATACAAAATAATGGTTGAGAGTTAAATGTTTATTCTTCTATTTTATTCTAATATTTAAAAGAATGTATAAGCAAATTATTTTCTTTAAATCTACATACATATTTTAAATTCTAAAGAAATATAAAATACAAGAAAGTAAAAATGGTTGAAAAGTAATGTTTATTTATTCATTCTAGTATTCTATAAACATATATAAAAATAATTCTTTTTTTTTTTTTAATTTATGCATGTGTAAATTTTCTATAGTAAATGTTGAAAATTGGAAATTACACTTAAACAAATTAGTTCAGTATTTTTTAATGTACATATCCTTATGTATTAATAAGTAAAATTTAAAATATCAACAGTCTGTAAACTTTTCCTTTAATGATTTAGCTTTCTTATTTTTTTAACTATAATTTTGTTTGAACCTCTTCATATATGTATATGTATATCATCATAACCTTTTCATGCAATGTATAATTTTGTAAAAATTGTGTTTGTTTTACAACGAAGTGCAGGAAGGGGTGACATATTGACATGCTCCATGGATCAAAACCCGGAACTGTTTCATTCGGTTCTCGGCGGGTTGGGTCAGTTCGGGATCATAACCCGAGCCCGAATAGCCTTGGAACCATCTCCTCAAATGGTATGTGGTTAATTAACCCTAATCTTGAAAACTAGTTTATAAAAAAGTTAATTTCTTTTATAAAAAGTTAGAACACCAAGGTAGATCGATGTATCGGGTCACAGACACAATAATACAAGATGTGGGTACGGGTGTAAGTCGTAGGTTACAGTTTTGGACCATGTGATGTGATATGCCTTGTGACTATATGGAGTCAAGATATCATATTAAAAGCTTGATGCTTCTTGTTTTTATTGTCAAATATTATTGTTGTTATTATTGCATGTGAGATAATTAACATTAATTTTGTTTTGATTAACTTCTAGGTTAGATGGATTAGGGTTTTGTACTCGAATTTCTCGGCTTTTACACATGATCAAGAGTATCTTATATCGTTGCATGATCGACCACAATCCCAAAAGTTGGATTACATTGAGGGTTTCGTTATTGTTGATGAAGGGTTGATCAACAACTGGCGATCGTCTTTCTTTTCCCCTAATAATCCGGTTAAGATCACGTCGCTTGGCGCTGGTGGTAATGTCTTGTACTGCTTGGAAATCACCAAGAATTACCATAACGGGGCGGACCCTGAAGCGGTAGATCAGGTAAATCTCAATCTTTTTGTGTCATTTTGTTTAAATTTTAATTTCGAGTATCCATTAGAACTAGGTTCGGATATAAGCGAATAATTTAGTTATATATAAAAGATTAAATAAAAAAAATGTATGTTCAAAATTGTGGACTCGTTTAATGGAAATATTGCTAGCTCTAGTGGGAAGCATGTGAATAATGCAAAAAGTACCAAAAGTTCATGTTAAAAGGTGAAAAGGGATTCTAATGTAACATGCAACCATATTGTAGCATCAAAAATTAAAGCATTGTTTGGATCTTTATACCATAAATATATAACCAAATCTTTTCCCCCCTACCAAGAAATCTACAAGATCTTCAATTATCAGACGTGGATTCTTCATTAAAAACTATCAGTTTATCATAGCTTAAAAAATATATATGAAAACAAATATGTATTTTGGAATTGTTCTCACATTAATTTAACAAGAAAATTGAATAACTATTATATAACTTTGAGAGTCAGTCCTGGTTGGTTTTAGTATCAAACCTATATGGTAATGTGACATGTTTTAATATTTGTAGTTTCATACAAAATTATAAACTGAACCGCATACTCGTTGAATACCCGGCCCCGTTACTTATACCTATTGCATTCGTGGGTATTCTTGTAGAATTCGTAGGGCTGGCAATGAGTAACCTGCATAAGACACGATTAGACCTGTTAACTAAGAAGTACATTACGTGAAATTTTACTTTTTTAAAAGTTAATTAGAATTAGTAGGCTACGATCCATCATATCTCTTTATTGGTACATAAAACATATAACTGTGTTATAAACGTGCGATATAAAGTAGCTAAAAAACTTGTGTGTGAGTTTAGAACTTGTGTTGTTTGCGTTGTCAGAGACCTATTAAACTTGTTAAGACACGAAGTTCGGGTATAATGGTTAATGATATTATGTGACTTAAAATTACTTGTTTGGTTTCGGGTATAATGATTTATGACATTATGTAGCTAATAATAACTTGTTAAGATTCACATCACACCAAAAAAATTATTTAAAGTGTCAAATATTGATCTACACTTCCTACTGTTATATAAATTGTAGTATTATAACACTTTCAAAATACAACTTACTATATTTAAAAAAAAACTTGTATAATATTATTATATTCGGTTTTGATACGGGTTGATTCTGAGATTAATATTAAGGTTTGTCCGTTAAATTTGGCTTTTCCTGTTAAACAATCATGAAACACAAGTGACCTAATATATTAGGCAAGTGGGTTATAACTAGTTGCAAACTAGTCTTTTTCTTTTTTGTACTTTGTATATGTGTGACATGATTTTTAATTAGGATGTCATTAATCAGTCGAGGTTTGTACACATTGCAACGTAATAAACCTGGATTATATGATTAAACAAAAATATATATGGCACAAGAAAACATACAAGATCTTGTGTGATCTATGCGCTTATATCATACGATGATTCACGACAAACTTCGGTATTACTTTAGTCCAGAGAATTACTTGTATATCCACGCCGTCCAACCACCATATTATTAGCACCTAATAATTCAAAACCTTAATTAATTAATAATTAATCATTTTTTTATTTTATTAAACAAGTAACTGAACTTATCCTCTGACAAAAGAAGTGTCAGGTAGCTGTTTTCTTAATGTACTTTCCTTCTTTAAATTATTTAAATAAATTAATAATAAAAAAAAAATAACTTTAAGCAAATCCAGGGTTTTTGTTGTTGTACATTAATTAATATTAATATATATATTAATTGTTTGCAGGAAGTGGAAGCTTTGTTAAAGAAATTAAATTATATACCAGCATCAATGTTTACTACTGACCTTCCTTATGTGGACTTCTTGGACCGGGTTCACACTGCAGAACTAAAACTCCGGTCCAAGGGGTTGTGGGAGGTGCCCCACCCATGGCTTAACCTGTTTGTACCCAAATCAAGAATTCATGATTTCGATAAAGGAGTTTTCAAGGGCATTTTGGGTAATAAAACTAGTGGGCCCATCCTCATCTATCCCATGAACAAAAATAAGTAAGCTTCTTAACCCTATATTTTGACTTTTATATTTTGACTTTTACTTTATAAGACAATAAGACAATAATATTATTAATATATTCTTGCTAGAACTAAAAGTGGTATACATAGAAACCGGTTTGGTTTGGAACCGATACAACACGTAGGTTTCTAACCGCTTTATAATCCCCTCGTTTGAAATCTTTTAAACCCCAACCGTACCAGTCAAAACTGCTTAAAACCGGTAAAAAATAAAACTTATCAACAAACTAACAAAATTTGAACCGGTGTAAAAATCGACTTAGTTTTGTCTTTTCATTGACCAACCAAACCACTTTGAACCCAAACCGGTTTAGGGTTTGACCATATTTGTACACCTCTAGCCAAATACCGTATAACACATGCATATAGTGTTTTGAATGTAATACATAAGTCGGTTATAATTATATAATTGTCACGCTGTCATTATTTAAAAGTTCATTTTGTGGTCCATTAATTCATTATGTATAACGAAGGGTCACGGTTTTTAACATATTATTGATTCTGAAATAAATAACAAACGTAGGAAAGAATGTATATATGTGTTTATTATGTCTAATTGTGTATGCATGAGATCATGGTGTTGCAAGTCGAATATAAAAATATAAGACCTAAAAGTTAAAAGTACAACATATAAGGTGTTGTGTCTTTGTTTGTTGACCGGAACCAAACAAGAAAAAAGATCGAACCGGTACAGATGGTCCAAGTGCGAAGATACTGGTGTCAGATGAGATCTTCCATTTGGGACCCATTAATGAGATGTTAATTCATCATCATCCATGTCCTGTTACATAATACTACAAGAAACATAGCGGTTGGTACAGATTATGCCACCCTTTGTGGACCTTCTTCATTCCTTCTAGCATCCAACACATTCATGTTGCACTTTGTGCATCAATACTTGCACTTAACTTCCATGTATTGGATCTCTTTCGACCCCACTAACCATTAACATTTGTTACATAAGTTAACAACTTAAAAGGAGAAAACATAATACAATGTAACACTTAATTTTTTTTTTTTTTTTTTTTGTAACTTATAGATATCTGTTTTATAGATGGGATAACAGATCGTCGGTGGTGACACCTAACGAGGATGTGTTTTACTTGGTAGCATTGCTTCGGTCCGCACTAGACAATGGTGAAGAGACCCTAACTTTGAAGCATTTGAGTGACGAAAACCGAAAGATATTAAACTTTTGTAAGGAATCAAAGATTGAAGTGAAACAATACTTGCCTCACTACACCACACAAAAGGAATGGATGGACCATTATGGGGATAAATGGTCACAAATCTCTAGAAGAAAGTTGGAGTTTGACCCGCGACATATACTAGCCACGGGTCAAAGAATCTTTGAGCCAAGTTTTGGTTCAGACCTAAGGTCTTCATGGTGAGCTAGGTCGAATAAGATATCGATCATAGTCTAGCATAAGTGATAACATTTACTGACCTCTCGTGTACATAACGGGGGCAATGCTACGTTTTAATAGATAAAATTAACTAGTTTTTTTCCTACTCGGTGTTTAGAATTGAATGGTGGTTTTTCTTCAAGCTTTTGAAGTCGGGTTTGCGTTAACATTTTGCGAAACCCATGCGGTTTGTAAAAAGTGAGAGCGTTGTGTACGACTTGATTTCCCATCATAGTATTGTAACAATTAATTCACGAGTTTAAAGTTGCATTTCATATCTATTAGCATTTAACTTATTGTACGGTTTATTTAAACGACTTTTACTCATACTATATTTTATACCAGTTATTCTTAATGACTCACTTTGCTCTATTTTAAACCTAAGACCTATCATCCAAAAAATGTGCGTCTCTACCAAGATACCAAATGGGCTACTCCTACGTCGTTTCCTATCTTTTATTTGTTTGTGATAAAAAAAATTGAAAGATTATGTATACTATTCAACATACCATAGAACGATCTCCTGAACATATTCAAAATGAATCTAAGGTTGCATTTTAACAATTTATTTTTCAGATTATACTGTAAACTGTTAGAAACCTAGATATGAGTAGACCTTTCATGTCCAATAATATCTATAAACATTACCCTACTTGTATTACAAGATAAGAGTTATCTTTAAAAGTTAGAAATTGCTACCGGTAAAACCTTTACTAGTAACTTGAGCAAGCTCGGCTTGTGCTAGACCAAAATGTAAATGAGCCAGCTCAACTTGCGAGCTAATTTCAAGCTATGTATGGATCTTATGAATGAGACATGTCACCATATACTTGATTGTTTCGTTATCATATTAAGAGAGAAACCATAGATTAGCAATTAAGAGATGAAGTGTTTTTAGTTCTCATATTGTAATACTAGGTGTATTACATGGGTGAATAAATGTTATTTTATAGACTGTGTATTTTAAACACTTACGTTGTAATTTGTAACTGATCATTTGTATTTGTATAGACGGTCCATGCCTTAATCGGATAGAAGAGCGGTGATCACTACCACCATCAATGAGAAAATAAAGGGTAATCATTTTCAAGATTAGTGACATGAGGAGAGGTAGACACTCTGAGTTGATAGAAATCGATGATTGTTTCATTGACATTCATACCAAATATATACATGAGATACAAATCTGGAAAATAGGAAACTACCAACTAATCATTCCTAATATACGCACACACTAATACAAAAAAAGATATACATAATATTTTGAGTAAATTACCAAAACCGTTCTTTTTGTTTAAGCCAATATGTCACTCCAGTCCAAACTTTTAAAAATTGCTTGAACAGTCCTAGACTTTTGAGAAAATAAGCCAAAACAGTCCAAGAACTTAACCCAGTTAACTTTTTGACGTTAAGTTAAGGGCAATTTGGTCAACTCACGTATAAATTCATCTTCTTCCCCATTGTCTTCTTCCCTAATCAGACCCACCACCCACCACCATCTTCACCTTTCACCACCACCACCACTATCCACCATCTCCTCCACCTTTCACCACCACTACCCACCATTCCTCCATCTTCCCAGGCCTATATCGATACACACACACAAAGACGAAAATAAATCTAACACAGAGTCAAACTAGTCAAACAAGATCAGATCGAATCAAACCTAAAAAAAAGATGAGATCAGAATCAGATAGAGAACTCACTAAATCCATCTTCAACAAGGTAGTTAAAAGTGTGAGCATCACAGTTATAAGTAAACTTATTATTGGTAGCAGGAAGCTTCTGGAGACACTAAGAAGCGATGCTGGTAAAGTTTCCAGTAAACTCAGTGTACTCAGATAGAATAACGGTTCCTTTTGCGACAAAATTGTAGATCAGTGATTGTTGCCCGAACCTTATCCCCCTCCGGTTTGATGACGTAAGCCTGACGTAAGAGAGAGAGATAGAGGGGGGGAAGGGAGGGAGGGGTTTGTTTCTAGAGAGAGAAAGAAAGTGGAAAAGGTGAAGGGCAAAGAGGAGGGGCTATTTTTTTTCTCTAGATGGAAATGATTATAAACTTAGGAACAATTAACCTTACTGGTTTTGCTACAGCAAGTACCCATGTTTGTTTGAGGTTAGTAACAGAGATGGGATGAAGAAGGAAAGGGTTTAGTGACCGAGGAATGGTGTGTAGTAGTGGTGTTGGTGGTGGTGAAAGGTGGAGGAGATGGTGGGTAGTGGTGGTGGTGGTGGTGAAAAGTGAAGATGGTGGTGGGTGGTGGGTCTGATTAGGGAAGAAGACAATGGAGAAGAAGATGAATTTATACGTGAGTTGACCAAATTGCCCCTGACTTAACATCAAAAAGTTAACTAGGTTAAGTCCTTGGACTGTTTTGGCCTATTTTCTCAAAATTCAGGGACTGTTCAAGCAATTTTTAAAAGTTTAGACTAAAGTGGCATATTGGCTCAAACCACAGGGACGGTTTTGGTAATTTACTATAATATTTTAATGCTAATACACCCCCTAGGTCTTATCGTGGGGATCACGGACATGAAGATTGTCTTTGAAATTAAGAAGAGTATGTGTGGAAGCAACTTAGTGAATATATCGCCATATTGATAATCCACAGGTATGTGAAGAACTTGAGTTGCTCCGACTTGGACCTTTTCTCTAACAAAATGAATGTCAAGTTCCACATGTTTAGTTCGTTGATGTTGCACTGTGATCTCTGACAAGTAGACAACCGATACATTGTCGCAATAGATGATAGTGGCCTTCCGAGTTGGAACAAATAGTTCGAGTAATAAGTTGCGCAACCAACTCGTTTCGGCCCTCACATTTGCTACTATCCGGCATTCAGCTTTTGCGCAAGAACGCGATATAGTAGCTTGATGTTTCAAAGACCAAGGTAGAAGATTATCACCCATAAACACACAATGTGGACCTACGAGTGATGTGTCTAAATATATATATATATATATACACACACACACACATATATATAGGGGATGGTTCAATCGAAAACTCATTTTATTGAGAGAGCTTGAGAACTTTATATTACATATGTGCAATATATCATATATTGCATATGTGTAATATATATTACACATGTGCAATATATATTACATATGTGCAACATATAATATATTGTGTATATTACATATGTGTAATACATATTGCTATGGACTTTATCACCAAACTCCCTAAGACACCCAGTGGTCATGACATGATTTGGGTCATTGTTGATTGTTTGACCAAATCGGCTCACTTCTTGGCGATTAAGGAAACGGATAAGCTGGAACGCTTAGCCGCCATCTACATCAAGGATATTGTTTCTAGGCATGGGGTGCCTACTTCCATTATTTCGGATCGCGACGCGCGATTCACAAATCATTTTTGGACTACTCTTCATGACGCATTGGGGACTCGCTTAGACATGAGCACGGCTTATCACCCTCAGACGGATGGTCAAAGTAAACGTACAATCCAAACATTGGAAGATCTGCTACGGGCATGCGTGATGGATTTTGGTAACAGTTGGGATAAACATTTGCTTTTGATCGATTTATCGTATAACAACAGTTACCACACTTTTATTCAGTGTGCGCCTTTTGAGGCACTATATGGACACAAGTGTAGGTCTCCCACATGCTGGATTGAAGTTGGGGATAGACAACTGACAGGTCCTGAACTCGTGCATGAAACTTCTGAAAAGATTGTGCAAATCAGAAACCGTATGGCCGCTGCTCGTGATCGACAGAAAAGCTATGCTGATAAGCGTAGGAAACCTTTGGAGTTCCAGGTTGGAGACAAGGTACTTTTGAAAGTGTCGCCTTGGAAAGGCGTGATTCGTTTTAGGAAATGGGGAAAGTTGAACCCGCGATATATTGAACCATTCGAGATTGCAGAAAAAATCGGTCCGCTGGCTTATAGGTTGAACCTACCTGACGAACTCAGTGGAGTGCATAATGTATTCCAAGTGTCAATTCTCAAGAAATGTCTATCTGATATGACATTAATGGTTCCACTGGAGGAGATCCAGGTGGACGATCAGATACGGTTCGTGGAAGAACCAGTGGAGATTCTTGAGGAAGGCATCAAGAAACTCAGGCAAAGCATTATACCTATTGTCATGGTACGATGGAATTCCCGTCTAGGACCATAATACATGTGGGAGCGCAGGGACCAAATGCGGCTCAAATGCCCACATCTTTTTACTGATGTGACATCCAGTAACTAAGCATACATTTTTACACTGGCTTCACTATTTACTTGCTAAATTTCGGGACAAAATTCTTTTCAACTTGAGAATGATGTGACACCCCGCATTTTCAGGTTCATACTTTAACTAAACTCTAGTTAACTTTCACTTACATTCACAACATGTTATTTAACTAGAGTTAGTTAGTTGAGTCACACGTTACACAGTTATAGGTTAATAACTGCATAAGAAGGTAATTCGGGGAATCACCGGACTACGTACACGAGTATCGAACCTTGAACATTGGTGAATCGGGAAAATAGATAATTGTGAAATAATTGTTTGATGTCATTTGCAATTACGTGTTGGTGTGAAACTATGTGTAAATTGTTGTGTGATAGGATAGTTACGTACACTAGTATCGAACCCTGAACATTGGTGAATCGGGAAAATAGATAATTGTGAAATAATTGTTTGATATTATTTGCAATTACGTGTTCGTGTGAAACTGTGTGTAAATTGTTATGTGATAGGATAGTTCGGGTCTAAAAACATGGGGTTACGCTTTGGTGGGGTCCAAAATAACTATTAAAACGAAGAAAACATGCAATACGCTGAACCAGCCCGCCCGAAACAGGCCAAGTCTACCTGAACGGCCGTTTGGCGAGCACAGAACTCGGGAACCAACTTAAACCCACTATTTGAACGATCTTAAGCCCCATATTTCTTAAAAAAATCAACCCTAAGCGTCCCCTACCGCCCCCATACGAAAAATACAACCTTTAAACATCGTCTAAGGATCAAGAACATCATTTGGGTGACTTGGAAGGTGTTCAATTGTGTTATTGAAGAGCTTTAGGTATAATACTTGATTCCTTGTGTTTTAATCTTATCTTTTATGTTTTAAAACACCATAAATAAACATGTTTGTCCAAATCTAATATATGTTTATAAAGATTAAAACATGAGTTTTCTAAAAGATTAACATGTTAAACATAGGGTTTCATGATTGTTATTTGATATGCTTGCATGTATTGGTATATTGATGATTGTCAAACATCTAGGGTTTATAGATGAGTATGTTTATGATGAATCTTGCATGTTTTGATCATGTTAATGTATGATAGGTCTAGTATGATAATTATTTGATGTTCTGGATCGATAATATACACCTAGGGTTTGTAAAAGTTAAGATTATAACATGGTTAAAAACGGACAGAATACATGTGTCGATTTGTAGACTCTGTAACGTGACTTTAAACTAGTTGTTTTGATTGTTTCTTTACATGAACATGTTTTATGTGATCCTAGATTTCTTTAGAGTATAAGATTGTGCAATTTGGTTATCGTTTGATGTGTTTCTTGAATTTTATACAAACGTGGGTCAAAATTGATTTTCAGATTACTGTTTTGGGTCAACTTTAAATGACCATAACTTAAGTTTTACAAGAAGTTAGGTCACGAAATTTGGTCAGTAGATGGGCACATAGATAGTTCTGCTTTTCCATGTAGATTCATCCCGTTTAGATCAATACATAATTTTTGGGAATTTTTCTCGTAAACTGATCTGATGTGAATCTTTTCAGAACCTAGCTGTAGTAAATGATTTTTCATAATTTTTCTATAAGGTTTTGTCACAAAAAAAATTATGGACATGACCACTGGACTCCCAGGAATATTCAGTAAAATTTTTGAAGTCTAATTCGTTGTGTAAGTATTTTTAATAAAATCATTTTTGTGATGCATAATTTGTCCTAAAAACGCAGATTATGTCATTGGTGTATATGTGCTTATTTGGAGTCTTGTATGACTTGATTGTAACTTGATCTTGCATGTACACTTGTATGAGACGTAGGTGACATGTATAGATGATATTAAACATAAAGTTCACCAACGGGTTCGTAGGGTTACTTGTGCATGTAGTTACACTAGGTGTCACTAAACTGTCTTCACATTATTAAACGTCTTGGACAAACGAGTTTTGTGGTGTATTGTGTATACACATATACTCACGTAGTGGCAAATATAATAGGGAGTCGGTAGCACGTCCTTATTATTTGCGGATTTTGGATTTAGCTTTTGCAGCCTAAGGTGAGTTTCACTACTCTTCTCTTAAAAGCATGTGTCCCGGGTTGGAGACATTTTTCTAAACTTTTGGTCTGGTTTGGGACTACTTTTACATCCCGGGTTTGGGGTGCATTGAATCCTTGTGTGGTTCAGGTTTTCGATTCCTTGTGTGGATTGCGTTTTTTATCAGTTTTGCAACTTTAACTGTCCTTTGTTAACTAAATAGCATCTATAATTTGAAAGTCCTTACAATATTATTGAGTTAATCACTGGAGCCAAATGGGGTATTAGTTGATACAGCTATTAGGTTGTGCAGCAACCTCATGCCTGAGGTGTTTGGGTCAAGGGCATGAACTTCTGACCACATTTGCTTGCTAGTGTTGATAGACACTAGTGCTGAGGCACTGTATCATCTGTATGTTCCCAATAATCTTATGTTTAGTTACATTGAGTGGGTTAGCTACCCCCGCAAGCTTAAAACTTGTGGTTTTTGACAACTTTGATAACTTTACACTTACTAATTAAATTGTGAACTCACCAACTTTATGTTGACACACGCTAGCATGCTTTTGCATGTCTCTAGGTACGGAGCATGTTAGGGCATGCATGTCACACCCCGCCTAAGGCGGAAACGCGAGGTGAGACGAACATGGTGATCACAAACATTGTTTATACGAGAAATACTAAATGTCATTTATTTCATCAAACACATAAGTCACATAGTCGAATACAGATTACAAATCCTAACAAATGTTTCAAACAGCTACGTCAAAACCACAAAAAAGGCATTCTTCATGCAGTCCTAAACTTGGCTCCTTAACGTCCTTACTTGGTTTCCTGAAAAACATGCTTACAAGTGTCAACTAAAAAGTTGGTGAGTCAGTAGGTTTTGTTGACTTGATAAACCAGTTTTGTTTTCAGCAAAGTTTCGTTGTCTGTGTCCATGCAGAATATAGTTACCATGGGCACCATAACCAAACCATGACGTTCGTGTGCACCCCGCCCCAATGCCTTATCACGGACATTGTAAAGTATGGATAATATGCATTCATATGTGTTAGCGCGACTAACAGTAAAAGGGGGTGTCAACCCAAATAGTACTATTCATATGATCCACGGCATATTGCTAAGCTAATGGTTATAGTTGTCCGGGGAATTTTTGTTGATATGTGACAATTGTGGGTCTAACTCATGTAACACATATCGTTGTCATGTACATATGTGGGTCTGTAGCATGTTTCTCCCCCCGAAGTTGCAAAACAGTAAAACAGTAAAAGGGGCCACGAAACTCACCTGATGTCTGGTTATATGATCTAGCAAAGTAGAAGTAACTACTGTTCCGACAAAAAGTGCCCTATAACGTCAAAGATATTTTAAGTTTTGCATACTTTTCGTTTACCATACAAGTTGTTCACCCGAATTGTGGACACTTGTGTCATGTATATGTGGGACCCTTGCGCGTAATAATTACTATGCATCTTGATTGTACCTTGTAAAGTGTATTGTTTTGTGTAATCAGGGAATATGTGCAACATTATATGTGATCGTGTATGTTTTGATCCAAAAATCGGTCGTTTAATAATCATTAAAGCCGAGTGTGGTTTATAAAACATTAATCATGATGTGAGTGCATTCATTAAATTGATTGGTGTCACATAAGTGTGTGGTATGCTGTTACATATAAGTGTACATGTGTGTGTTTTAAAATCAATCAACAATAAACAAGACAATGCTTTTTAGAAAAATCATTAACTTATATGCAAGATAGGGTCAATTACTAGACGACTAGGGGTCGAGGGTCGGGTAACAAGAGGGTCGATTATTATAGGAGTTATAGGAAATAAAAGGGCTTGATTACATACCAAAGGAAACAAGGGATGTGGTAAGTGATAGTGAGGTTCTTGTGCTTCTCCCTTGGATCGTAGCTCAAGTGGTTTGGGTCCTCCTTGTCTTCGACCGAGTGAAATGAGGAAGAGAGGAGTGTTGTGATGTGTTGGAGCAAGGATTTAAGCTCACTCAAGGCCCCCTTTTATAGTGCAATACAAGGGAAGAAAGCTTATTGATTCATGACTCCATTGATAAGTACAAGCTACTAGTTTGGTGAAAGTCTTTGAGTTTCCAACTTGCACATGAGTTGGCCGATTTTGTTTCTTCATCAAATCAAGATAATTTGGCAAGCTCTAGGACTAGGGAAAGATGAGGTGTTGCATTTAGGTGCAAGAACTTTATCTTGTCTTTAGTAGCATGCATGTGTAATAAGATAAGATTATGGTTAAGATTTTGTGGGATTTGGGGAGGTTAGATGGCTGCCACGATTTAAAGAGAGAAAGATGAAAGATAGGTGTGATGTTGACACAAGAATGTTGGCTGTGTGTAGTCCCTTTCGGCCGACCCTATACTTCCAAAGAGGAAAGGTGGTTGTTAACAAGAGGGATGGCAAGTAGTTTGTTTGTTTCTTTACTTGGTATAAGAATGATGAGGTTATGATGATGAAATGGTTTTGATGTCATGCCTAGGAAGCTTCGGCCGAGTATACTCCATCTAAAGTAGAAGATTAGTCATGCATGAACATGTGAGACAAGATTAATCAATGGAAGGTTCTTGCAAGTTGTCTTGAAAAGGACATGTCAAAGGGTATGAGTTGTGGACATGTCTAATACATAGCTAGGTAGTGTGTGTTTGTTTTGGTCGAAGAAATGAGAAGGAAATAGATGGGAAAGTGACAATTCATATGCTTCTAGTTGTCAAGTGCATGCGTGGAAGGTTTTGTCTCTTTCAAGTGAAGTTTGTTGTTTGTGCTTGTCTATAATACACACATGTTATATATATATATATATACGCATACCTATGTGTGTGTATACAAGTCCATTGTCTTGTCTCCATCAATAATATATAATCACATGGTAATATAGATATATATATATATATATATATATATATATATTGTACTTGTCCTATCATACATGTGTGTGTATATGGAATCGTGGGTGTGTATGTATACATATGATTGAGGAGTGTCAAGTCATTATCAAGAGTGTAAGAGTCTATACTAGTGTTAGTTGTAGCAATTGTCATTTTCACCATGTGTGAAATGTGTATATGTGTAATATTGAACTAAACTTTTATTCTACACATGTGTATTTGCTTAAAAAAAATATATACTTTTAGTCTCATAAAATCCATACGCTTTTGTTGATCCTTATGATGGTTATGGTGTTCGAGTTCATAATCGTTCAAATAATGAGGCGCACCGATACACTTATCCTAAACACACAATGAAATAAAAACAGTTAATTGTACGGTCTCGACTAGTGGATTTGGCGGGTGTCACAATGCATCATTGTGTCATGGAATAATTGAACACTGTTAACTTTTATATTGCTTTTCATTCATTTGGTTTTATCTTGGGCGCGTTGTTTTGCGCATGGTTTTAAAATGGCTATGTTTGGTGTACGCTTCTACAACTTATCTAAACATTTTGGTAAAACATTAAACTGGATTTTGAAAATGAACTAAATGATTTGGGCATTTAGAGTTTCTCATGTGACTCATGGCTGTGGGATCCTGGTATGTCCGTGACTTGATCAAAGTTCCTCGTTTACGCTCCAACATGTCACAAACACTTACAACATATCAAAATGAACAAATAAATACTAAAAATAGCTAAAACTAAAAAAATAAACAAATAAACAAATGCATGGTTAAAACTTTTAAAACACTATATAAAAGACTCAATTATGACTCGAAATACATAAGAGAATAGATGTGTTTTAGGACACATCAACGAGTGTCGAGGCATCCACCCCAATCCGCAACGAAATATGCAACAAGTTGAGTGAATCTGAAAGGGGTAATATGTAAACATTGCATGACTGAACCGGAAATGAGAATCACGTGGTGCATGCATGAACAAACATAATTGTTGCACGGCATATGTAAGATCAGGTCTGGTGCAGGTCAAATATTGTATAGCACTAGCTAGCCGTCTGTATTGTGTGCCATCAGGAAGGAGGTCGCCAGTGGTAGTGCTAAGCTTTGAGGACGTATTGACCAGAGTAAACGACGGCTTGCAATTGCATGTTCCAGAATTTCGTTTGCGTAATTAGGCTGAGATAAAAACAAGTCGTTAGCATGATGTTTAACAGTGATGCCAAGAAAGTGGTGTAGCTTGCCAATGTCACTCTTTTTAAATTCGTTGGACAATGAGGTGATAATCTGTTTTAAAAAAAAAAAATAAGAGGAAGCGGTTAGTTGACGTGTGCGTAACTATACATATTTTACAATGGATTTTAACACACGTTTCTGCTTTAATATTTATAAAAATGGTTTCGACCTTCATATTAAAACACACACACTAGGGCAAGTATACCCTGTCATATATGTAGTAAGTACAGATAAGAACCAAGTATCGATCCATGGACGCGCGCGGAGCAATGGTACTAAAACTCTATCCCCGATTCACAAGTAAGTGAAAGATAAGTTTGAGTTTTTGTTTAAAACTAAATTAATTCTAAAACATGTAAATAACACATATAAGACTCCAAATAGAAAATATAACTATAAACACAACCCTAGCATGTCATCTACAAATCATATAAAACACAGGCGTGTGATCAACATTCCCATTTTCCAACAGTTAGTGTCCCTCTCAGGCATCCTAACATGACAACTATACAGAAAGCTAACACGAATACACATGTTAACCACTTCAAGTTGTTCATTAGCGAGCAGCTGATATAATCTCATGTGGATCTTTAAATAAAGGTTAGTATCACCTTTCGGGAGTCCTCAACCGCACTAGTTCAGGAAAGCAATATCGAATACACAATACGACCACCTAGACTAGCATAAAGTAGATCATTTCACAACCTATTCCATTTTACCAACTTTGAACACAAATCTACTGAGATCGCTATTTTTACCAAAATAACTAACAAAGATATTTAACCGTGTCAAAGATTGGTAACAACACCATTAAGCTTTTAAAACTCTTTTACGTGCCGGTAAACATTCATAATCGTTATTCAAGCGACTTTAACCAAACCAATACCCGGTTACAGTTTCATGGTGTAAACTTTATCAACAAGTTAACTAGTTTACTACCGGACGATTAAACGGACGGTTTCTTCAACAAGTAATCCGCCTAACACATTCGACAATCATCAAAGTCACTAAAACATAATCATAAATCCAACAACAATGAAACAAGGTTGCACTATGATCATCAAGATCCAAACATGAAAAACGCCAAATTCATACAAAACGCGATTTCATACAAACGATTGTTTTAACTACAAACGATTACTAGATATTATCCATAGACTATATTACAATACATAAACGACACAAACAAGCCAAAATATTCAGATTTGAACAAACTTAGAGTTTATAGATCAAACCATAAATCTTGAATGTGAAGGATTGGATGATGTTAGATGATTAGGATGAGATCCCGAGCTTGTAAAACGCCTATCCAGCAGTTTGATCAGTCCAGAAAATCGCCCCAAAGTTGTCTCCAAAACCCAATATTTTCAACAGTGGGTAAAGCTCTGTATTTATGCTGGTCTCGAAGGTGTGCACGGTCAGGCGCACGGCCGTGCTCCTGGCCGTGCACTGTTACTTTGGTGACTTGACGTGCAAGTGGGCTAGTGGGCAAGTGGCTGGTGAATCCCTGAAAATATCTTGGTTTGGCACGGGCGTGCCATCAGGGTGCACGGCCGTGCTGATCCAAGTGTTGCCGAGTAATCTGGGTGTGCACTGCCTGTGCACCTGGGCGTGCAGGCCTTGTTCCCGAGCTGATTTGACCCGCACGGGGGTGCACAGATTTGGCACCGCCGTGCACAACTTCCAGACTTGGTCAATTTTGTAGAAGTTGTCCGTCTTGTCCGTTTTTAGCCCGGTTTCTTCGACTTTGTCTTCGAGGCGCCGTTTAAGACCTGAAATAAATATACGAAGCGGTTAAGTACCAATTTCGTGCAATTAGGGTCGAAAACGCGTATTTTGGGAGTTTAATCGGGGATTTAAATATGTATATTTTAACGTATATCAAACCTCCCCACACTTGAACTTTGCTTGTCCTCAAGCAAACAACAAAACATAAATAAACGAAAAGCTTGCCAAAAGGCAACAAAGACAAAATATAACCTGTACAAACGATAATAATCAAAGCCCACATAAGATATAAACAGGGGACAAGATACTCAAAAGCAACGACTCGCTTCCGATCCACAAAGCATGCTAACCCGTACACGACTCACAATGTTCACACACACTCGGTTTTATTTATGATACATACGTGTAATGTGTATGTGTAAATCGCTCCATCGCCAAGACAATGAATCGTGTAATATCATAAGCTTGTCAAAAGATCTAGTCTTCACCAACTAACGTGTCAAAAAGCACAAATCAAGAGGTCTTATGAGGGTTGTAATGTCAGGCAGGGGTAAGGGTGTGGAATGGATATTTACAGTGACGAAACGGCTAAAACTCGGTGGTTAAGTCTAACTAAACATACACAAACTCAACTATACAAATACACGCGAATATAAGCGATTTTTATTTAAGTCGAGCTAATCATATATAACTTCTAACTTTATAGTCCTGAAAACTGCTCGATCACTGCTAATTCACCCTATTTTAGGGTGTTCTATTTTTCTGGAATTTTCTGGATTTTTTTTTAACTAAGATATAACTGATATAGAAACATGAATATAAACAACAAACGGGCTCTAAATATACAAACCCGAACCCGAACTATTTACAACGCAAAAACGAGTCAAACATTAACCTAAACCGAGCTTTTAACACAAAAGGTTTAAAAGAAAAAGGCTAAATTTGGGTAAGTGGCGAAATGGTACGGTAAACAAGAAAAAACACGGGATTAGGTTCAACATGGTTAACTAGGGGATAATGTTTGCGTGCGGGGAAACAGATAAACCGAAAAGAAAAGGCTCAAATCAAAAGGTTATCCTAAATGCCTCAATCATGTTCGTACAGTCTCATACGTTTCTGATCTAAACAAGTATGCTAATGACAAGTTCTAAATTACACAAAACATCCGGCTCACTCGAAAGCATGTCAAAGAAATAATAATATACTTTAAGGCTCAAATGCTCACGTAACCGGAAGGAAATGGGTGCAAGTGTACGAATCTAACACGCTCGTATCTCATCTGTTTGTCGCGCCTCGAGTTATCATTATCAAAATTTAGTTAGGCTTGATGTTTACAATAGAATATATACATATATGTACTTTTAAAGGTTTATATATATATATATATATATATATATACACGAGGACAAACATCAAGATATAATCCCTCCCCACACTTGAACTTCACATTGTCCCCAATGTGACAATAGAAAGCGTTTATGAATTAGCTATCTATAGTGGGAAAAAGGAGAATAATACTCCCCTGGTGTCGAAGAAATGTCCGGGTAAACGGACGGCATGAGCCCCGATAACGGTGCTCGCCAGGTACCTGCACAATCAACATTCTCGACACAAACAAACTCATCAAACCCATTCATCCACATCCACAAAATTAACTAAATTAAAGTACTGAAAGCGATAAAAATACTGAAAAAGAAATAGTTCAAAAACAAAATGCTAAAATGTCTTGGGTACGCAGACCCGAAAAATAACGTACTGAAAGCATAAATAAATAAATACTAACAACTGAATTCATGCAAATCGGGCGGCTACTGGTTCCCCCAACCCCTCTGGTGCTGGCTGGAGCTTCCTGGCTGGTCGCCAGGGGCACCTCTCTGAGTGAACCGGGGAGGACTGCTGAAGTATCCAGGGTGAGCTCTCTCCAAACCTGAAAATAAATAGTCAAAACCAGCACGGATATCGTCCTGCACCTGCTCCAAACCGGTGCGCAGGTACTGCTGCTCTGTCTGGTAAGTCCCCTGCTGTGCACTGATCTGCTGCACTGTCAGGTCCATGGTCTGGAATTGCTGGTAGAACTCTGGATAGGAGGGGATCCCAGGAGGCCATTGCTGCTGATCAGGACGCGGTGGTGTCTGCGGTGGCGTCCCTGTCGGAAGGGGAGGCGATCCGCCTCCCTCGTGCTCATGGCCTCCTCCCGGCTGCTTAACATCTACCATGTGCTCATCCTCAGGGGGTGTGGGAGGCAAAGGAGGGTACGGGTCCCAAATCACGTCATGTGAGATGAGGCGTGGTCCATCTGCTGTACTCACTACTATATGTTGCTTCCCCAGCGAGCGCAGATCAATGAAGGACCCGTTAGTGACAAGTTCTAGCCCAGCTTTGACTGGTCGGTCAAGACGTCCAAGGCCTCACCTATCATCGTGATGTATTCACCCCCGTGAATCTCACTCCCGTCTTTGGTGCCCCCGGCAGTGAGAAAGAACTCGGCCATTCGTGCGGCCAAGTTCAAGGGGGCACCCTCAACTATATGGTAGAAGTATAAAAGATCGGGAGTAGGACAGTTCCCCGAACTGTCCTTTCGAGCACATATGGTGTGACTAAAAACGTGGTGAAGCAGACGAAGCAATGGGTCCCTAATCTTGGTTGCCTTGGACTTTCGTGGATTATATGGTGGTCCAATGGCAATCCTCGACCAAAAAGCGCCCCTCTCATCATTATCAGCAAAAGAATGCATCGTCGGGAAATCCTCTGACTCGGTCTCTAACTCATGGTATATTCCCAGCATTCTTCCCAATCTAGCCACCGATATTTTATGCCATTTTCCCCCCAACCTGAACTTGATGTCTTTCTCATGGAATGTCTTTTGCTCCCCCTCTTTCGGTTTTTTATACTGGTAGGTAGCTAAAAACTCGAGTGTAGGTTGAAGGTACACCGGTCGGTTTATGGTCAATAGGTTAAACATCTGGGGCGAAATCATCTCATCAAACCTGGCACGCTGGTTAAGCGTGTCCAGCAAACCCAGGTTGAGTCGAAGAGGATGCCCAATTGACCGTCTCCGGTTCCATAACTTAGTGAATTCTGGGATGCACGGGGCGTCCCTGGCCTTTCGGTTATCAAAATCGATGAACTTGGATACCATCTGCATAAAAAAATTGACGATTCAGCTATTAGAATACCAAAAATAGAAGTCCCGGATGTCCAAAATGGACTTCTGTACGTTCTGTCATGAATCTGTTAAGGGTGCACGGTCATGTGCACGGCCGTGCACCTGGCCGTGCAGCCTTGATTTTCAAGCATAAGGTCAGGGTGTGCACTGCCTGTGCACTGCAGTGCACTTGGTCATGCACGATCAGCTGCACGGGCGTGCGCTTGGCCGTGCATGACTGAACAGTTTGCAGAAAATCGATTTTTGCAACTTTCTTCCCTAAAAACCCCCAAATCTCGTCTATTATTCAAAGACAAACAATGTAAAAACGATTTGGGGTGGCGAGTGCACGGATTCATCAACAATAAACAAAAACCAAACTATACTAATTAAAACTAAACAAGATTAAGCAATAATTTGGGGGTTTATTAAACTTTATGAAGAAAACCCCCAAATTAAGACCTAACATACGAAAATAACACAGATCTAAACTAAAAACTCCGAATATAAGTGCAATAATATGAAGAGATTCATACCTTAGTTTGTTAGAAGGAGAGGAGTGAAGATTTTTAGCCAAAAAGTGATGATTTCGGGTATTTTTGCAAAGAGGAACGTGATGCGGTTTTGGGGGTGCAAGAGATTAGGTTTTTTGGAAGTTAAGGATGTATTTATACCCATGTGATTGGGCTGAGCTTTTTGGGCTCGCACGGTCTTGTGCACGGGCGTGCACCTGGCCGTGCACATCTTCTTTGCACCTGCTCTTGCACCCCAGTGCACTGGTTTGTGCACGGTCAGCTGCACGGGCGTGCGCTTGACCGTGCCAAACCTGCAGACTTGCAGTTTTGAGGCTGCAACTGCAGTTTCGCGCGCAGCGGTTCCAACTCGTCCGAAAACATCATTTTAGCTAAGTTTAACCTGTTTGGCGACTGTATGCGCTTCATTGCTCCTTCCGGCTTCGATCAAACCGGTATGAACCTGCACAAAACTCGAAACGACATTAAAGCTAAGAAAATTTAAACTAAGTTAAAAATTAACTAACTAACTAAACAATTACCTACTACCCCAATTTGGCACGCCATTACTCGCCGCGCTATATTTATTAACGAGTCGCTAGCTAGACTCACTTCCCCACACTTTATGAGGCGTGTGGGGCGTAGAGATCGATCTCCTCTACGGTTTGGTCAACCGGCCCTTCAATATAAACTTTTAGGCGATGACTGTTGACCTTGAAAGTCAACCCCTCAGAATTTGCGATCGAGACAACACCGTACGGATATATTTCCTTAACGGTGTACGGTCCTGTCCAGCGGGATTTCAACTTTCCAGGAAAGAGACGCAGGCGAGAATTATAAAGCAAAACCAAATCGCCTACCTGAAAATCTTTCTGGCTTTTCAGGCGACTGTCGTGCAGTCTCTTTGTGCGCTCTTTATACAATATCGAGCTCTCATAGGCCTGCTGCCTAAGCTCCTCCAGCTCGTGAATCTGTAAGAAACGGGTCTCACCGCCGGTCTTAAGATCCAAATTTGCCGTTTTAAGAGCCCAGAATGCCCTATGCTCCAACTCGACAAGGAGATGACACGCTTTTCCATAGACCAGCCGAAAGGGGGTCGTCCCAATAGGCGTCTTGTAGGCCGTTCTAAAGTCCCACAGCGCGTCATCAAGCTTGTCAGCCCAATCCTTGCGGTTTTGATTAACCGACCGCTCAAGGATTCGCTTCAATCCACGGTTCGTGACCTCCACCTGTCCACTTGTCTGTGGATGATACGGGGTGGATAACCTGTGGTGAACACCATATCGTGCTAATGCGCGATCAAGCTGCGCATTGCAGAAATGCGTGCCACGGTCACTAATCAGTGCCTTCGGGGCACCAAACCGTGAGAACAAGCCTCTAACAAACCTCACGACTACTCGGGCATCATTTGTGGGTAAGGCTTGCGCCTCGGCCCACTTTGACACATAGTCAACCGCCACGAGTATGTATTTATTACCCCGTGAGGAGGGGAATGGTCCCATGAAGTCTATGCCCCAAATGTCAAAGACCTCACAGACTTGGATGGGATTCTGCGGCATTTGGTCGCGTGCCGATATGTTCGTCGCCCTCTGGCACGAATTACATGCACCGACCAGTATCTGAGCGTCACGGAAAAGCGTGGGCCAATAAAACCCGGAGTCTAACACTTTTTTGGCAGTGTAATTTGCTCCGTGGTGACCTCCGGTAGGCCCCTTGTGACAATCACGCAATATCTGCGCCGCCTCAACCCCGAACACGCAACGGCGAATCAACTGATCCGCCCCGACCCGGAACAAAAATGGGTCATCCCAGAAGTAATGCTTGAGGTCCGCAAAGAACTTCCTCTTTTGCTGGTGCGACAATCCTTTGATGAGGATCCCGCACGCGAGGTAGTTCGCAAAATCCGCGAACCATGGCGATACATCTTCCACCGACTCAACGCTCATCAAGAACTCGTGGGGAAAATTGTCATTAATGGTATCCCACGCGCAGTTCTCGGCATCATCATGCTCGAGTCTGGACAGATGATCAGCAGCAACATTCAGGGCACCTTTCTTGTCCTGAATCTCTATATCGAACTCCTGCAGCAACAGGATCCACCTAATCAGGCGCGGTTTCGCGTCCTGTTTGCTGAAAAGGTATCGGATCGCTGCATGGTCCGTATAGACAATGGTCTTCGACAGCACTAAATACGATCTAAACTTGTCGAATGCAAACACTACAGCTAGAAGCTCTTTCTCAGTCGTGGTGTAATGCTCCTGAGCATCATGAAGAGTCTTACTAGCGTAGTAGATCGGGTGAAAGTGCTTATCCTTCCGCTGTCCCAAGACCGCCCCTATCGCGAAGTCACTCGCGTCGCACATGATCTCGAATGGCAGTCCCCAGTCGGGTGCTACCAATATAGGGGCCTCAACAAGCAAACGCTTCAGAAGGCCAAATGCCTTCACACACTCTGCACCAAACACGAACGGTGCATCCTTCTCCAACAATCGGGTCATCGGACGGGCGATTTTTGAGAAGTCTTTGATGAATCGCCTGTAAAAACCCGCATGACCCAAGAAACTGCGGATAGCTCTGACAGAGGAGGGCGGAGGGAGCCTAGAAATGATATCTACTTTGGCAGGATCAACCTCCAACCCATTTTGAGAGACCTTGTGCCCGAGGACTATTCCTTCCTTCACCATGAAGTGGCATTTCTCCCAATTCAGCACAAGACTGGTCTCCTCACACCTCTGCAGCATCCGCTCCAGATTCCCTAGACACTGATCGAAAGAACTCCCAAAGACTGAAAAATCATCCATGAACACTTCCATGGAGTCCTCGATCATGTCGTGAAAAATGGCAATCATGCAACGCTGGAAGGTTGTCGGCGCATTGCACAGCCCAAATGGCATACGCCTGTAGGCGAATGTGCCAAAAGGGCATGTGAAGGTCGTCTTATCCTGGTCCACAGGATCGATAGGGATCTGGAAATACCCCGAGAAACCATCAAGGAAACAATAATACAACTTCCCCGACAGACGTTCCAACATCTGATCGATGAATGGAAGCGGGAAGTGATCCTTGCGGGTGGCGTCATTGAGCTTGCGATAGTCAATGCAAACTCTCCACCCCGTGACGATCCTCGTAGGAATCAATTCATTCCTATCATTCGTGACCACCGTCATGCCACCCTTCTTGGGCACGACGTGCACAGGACTAACCCAAACAGAATCCGAGATAGGATATATCAATCCAGCATCAAGCAATTTAATCACCTCGGATTTAACAACCTCTTGCATGTTCGGGTTCAGACGCCTTTGGTGCTGCGCACAAGGCTTGTGGACATCCTCCATCAAGATTTTATGAGTACAGAATGAGGGATTAATCCCCTTGATGTCCATGATCTTCCAGGCAATTGCCCGTTTATGAAGTTTCAACACTTTCAACAACTCGCTCTTTTCTTCCACAGACAATGAAGACGATATGATCACCGGTAGACGCCCCTCCTCATCCAGAAATGCATACTCGAGATGCGGTGGGAGCTCTTTCAGCTCTAGAGACGGTGGGTCCTCAACAGACGGCTTCGCCTTCTCCTCTTCCTCTCGCTCAATCTTCACAAAATGCTCCGGACATTGGGAACCATCATCACCAATCTGATAGACTGGGTGCTCATCTCTATGGCCCTCCTGCATAATGCCATCTAGGCTCCCACACAACAGATGTGTGTCCGAAACATCTCTCTCCCAAGCACCTCTGACATGAGAGCTGACACACTGGTCTACTATATCAAGATAGTATAGTGTATCGTCCTGGCTCTCAGGATGGTGCATCGACCTCTAAATGTCAAAAGTCACGTGCTCATCATTCACTCGGAGTGTGATCTGGCCCGCAGCCACGTCAACAATCGTCCTCGCCGTGTTAAGGAAAGGACGTCCGAGAATCAGAGGAACTTTAGAGTCCTCATCCATATCCAGGATAACAAAGTCCACAGGGAAAACAGATTTGTCAATCTTGACAAGCATATTTTCTACAAATCCCCGTGGATACTTAATCGAACTATCAGCGAGGCGAATACTCATCCTGGTGGGTGAAGGTTCACCCAGATCCAACTTCTCAAAAACCTTATAAGGCATAAGGTTTATGCTGGCCCCCAAGTCTGCAAGTGCATTACTGACAGTCATGTTACCTATCAGACAAGGGATGGTAAAGCTACCAGGATCTCCCATCTTCATGGGCACTCTATTCTGCAGAATTGCAGAGCAGTTCTCGTTCAACAGAACGCAGGACAGGTCCTCAAGTTTATGCTTGTTTGTGAGGATGTCCTTCAGAAATTTCGCGTACTTAGGCATCTGGGCCAAGGCTTCCACAAACGGGATGTTTATGTGTAGCTGTTTGAACAACTCAATGAATTTCCCGTATTGGGCCTCGTCCTTCTGTTTCCTAAGTCTGCTAGGGTAGGGGATAGGAGGAGTGTAATCTGTGACTGGCTTCGGTAACTGTGCTGTACTTGCTGGGACTCGCCTAGCGTGCACCTCGTCCGAAGACTCAGTCTGGACCGTCTCAGTGATCGGTGGTGAGTCCGATGTGTCAGGTCCCGTGGTTTTACCACTCCTAGTCATTATGGCATTCACATGCCCCCTCGGATTCGGCTCAGTGTTGCCCGGAAGACCACCCTGCTGTCTCTCGGACATCATCTTCGCCATCTGGCCAACCTGGTTCTCTATGGCCTGCATCGACGCCTTTTGGCCCCTCATTTCTCCCTCATAATTCGTAAAGCCCTCCTCGTGCTGCTTGTAGCGCTGCTCAGCGAGCTGATAGGTATCAGAGGTGTTGGTAAGGAGTTGCGACATCATCTCCTCCAGCTTAGACATACCATGAGGGGCGTGCTGCTGGGAGCTGCTCCCGGCGCCCTGGCTCTGGTATTGGTTCGGTCTCTGCTGGGACGATTGACCACGAGACTGGTAAGGCTGTTGGTTGGACTGGTAAGGCTGTTGGTTGGACTGGTAAGGCTGTTGGGACTGTTGTGGTGCGGGGGCCCTCTACTGATATCCGAGCGGGTTCTGGTTAGAGGAACCAGATCTCCACCCGAAGTTCGGGTGATTTTTCCAACCCGGATTATATGTGCTGCTGTAGGGGTTATTCTGGGGTCTTGTCTGATTGCCCATATAGTCCACTTCCTCGTGGCCTGTATACATCACCCCCTGAGCACACGAGCCAGGCTCGTGAGATACCCCGCACTGCTCACACAAACAATCGGACTGCGCTACGTGCTGTTGAGAGTTATCGAACCTCGAAGCCAGAGCCGCTATTTGTGCAGAAATCGCCGTATAGTTATCCACGGCATGCACACCAGCCTTGGCAGATAAAGATCTAGATCTATCATTCTGCCGGGATTTAGATTTTTGGGACGCCTTCTCAATAATGCCCCACGCTTCCCTAGGAGACTTTGTTCCGATGTCTCCTCCAGCGTATACATCAAGGCGTTCCTGAGACGAATACCCGAGTCCCTGATAAAAAGTTTGCACCAAATGCCTTTTCGAAAGCTCATGGTGCGGGCAACTCAAGAGTAGGTCTTTAAACCTTTCCCAGGCTGTGTACAAGGATTCATCGTCATCCTGACGAAAAGTCATGATGCGATTCCTCAGCTTTTGTGTTTTCTCAGGAGGAAAATATTGCTGCATGAACTGTTGTGACAACTCTGCCCAGGTCGTGATCGACCCTGCGGGTTGTGACAGAAGCCAAGTCCGGGCTTTGTCCCGCAATGAGAAGGGGAAGAGTCTCAAACGTACAGCATCATCGGAGATGCCTTGCATCTTAAAGGTGGCTAAAACCTCCAAGAATGCAGCAATATGTCGGCCTGGATCCTCGTGTTCCAGTCCACCGAATTGCACCGAGTTTTGTATCATATTCACGATACTAGATTTGATCTCGAAATGGTCCGCCAAAATAGCCGGACGGATAATACTCGGCGCAAGTCCATCTCCTCCTGGACGACCACTATCATTTAGCGGAATGTCGTCATCCGCCATGATAATGTCACTTCCGGCGTCCGACCCGTCGTCGGCCAGATCGTGCCTCGCCTCCTCATCTGGGACCTCGATTCTAGGGGCAGAAATAAGAATATCAGAAACAAGACGTAATTTATGAAGTCTAATCCGCTCGCTTCTCCTCAAGACACGCCTCCGCTCCTCGTCAGAAAGATCACCAGAAGGCCCGGGGTTTGCGGACATCAACCTGCAAATAAGAATGATACAGTTGCAGCAGGCGAATATATGACAAACCCAAAAGGCGATAAAAGACAGAAAAATAAATAAAGAATCCATAAATTCATACGAAAACAAAAGAAAGCAATAAATTCGAGAAAATCAAAATAAAAACAAACAGGATCAATAGAATGAACAAAAATAAACAGACTAAGCCTAAAACTATACAACGAATGAAATTAATAATCAGTTCAAATACGAACAAATAAATCAAATCAATCAAATAACGAACAAATCAAATTTATAGACAAACCAATCAATCCAACATTCAATCAATTAAATCTATCAACATCCTAATGAACGAATAATCAAATCAAACAATCCTATAAGCAGATAAATGAACGAATCTATATACTAACCTATAAACCAACCTAGAATCAATCCAAAGTATCAACAGACAAATAAATCAAATAAGCATTCAATAAATCATATATGCAAATAAATGAACGAAATAACAAATCAAAGAAGTATAAACAAGTATTCACAAGTATGTACACTGGTAAAAAGTTGACTCGGTTCGTTCCTAAAGCTCGTCGCGTCCCCGGCAACGGCGCCAAAAACTTGACGTGTGCGTAACTATACATATTTTACAATGGATTTTAACACACGTTTCTGCTTTAATATTCATAAAAATGGTTTCGACCTTCATATTAAAACACACACACTAGGGCAAGTATACCCTGTCATATATGTAGTAAGTACAGATAAGAACCAAGTATCGATCCATGGACGCGCGCGGAGTAATGGTACTAAAACTCTATCCCCGGTTCACCAGTAAGTGAAAGATAAGTTTGAGTTTTTGTTTAAAACTAAATTAATTCTAAAACATGTAAATAACACATATAAGACTCCAAATAGAAAATATAACTATAAACACAACCCTATCATGTCATCTACAAATCATATAAAACAAAGGCGTGTGATCAACATTCGCATTTTCCAACAGTTATTGTCCCTCTCAGGCATCCTAACATGACAACTATACAGAAAGCTAACACGAATACACACGTTAACCACTTCAAGTTGTTCATTAGCGAGCAGCTGATATAATCTCATGTGGATCTTTAAATAAAGGTTAGTATCACCTTTCGGGAGTCCTCAACCGCACTAGTTCAGGAAAGCAATATCGAATACACAATACGACCACCTAGACTAGCATAAAGTAGATCATTTCACAACCTATTCCATTTTACCAACTTTGAACACAAATCTACTGAGATCGCTATTTTTACCAAAATAACTAACAAAGATATTTAACCATGTCAAAGATTGGTAACAACACCATTAAGCTTTTAAAACTCTTTTACGTGCCGGTAAACATTCATAATCGTTATTCAAGCGACTTTAACCAAACCAATACCCGGTTACAGTTTCATGGTGTAAACTTTATCAACAAGTTAACTAGTTTACTACCGGACGATTAAACGGACGGTTTCTTCAACAAGTAATCCGCCTAACACATTCGACAATCATCAAAGTCACTAAAACATAATCATAAATCCAACAACAATGAAACAAGGTTGCACTATGATCATCAAGATCCAAACATGAAAAACGCCAAATTCATACAAAACGCGATTTCATACAAACGATTGTTTTAACTACAAACGATTACTAGATATTATCCATAGACTATATTACAATACATAAACGACACAAACAAGCCAAAATATTCAGATTTGAACAAACTTAGAGTTTATAGATCAAACCATAAATCTTGAATGTGAAGGATTGGATGATGTTAGATGATTAGGATGAGATCCCGAGCTTGTAAAACGCCTATCCAGCAGCTTGATCAGTCCAGAAAATCACCCCAAAGTTGTCTCCAAAACCCAATATTTTCAACAGTGGGTAATGCTTTGTATTTATGCTGGTCTCGAAGGTGTGCATGGTCAGGCGCACGGCCGTGCTCCTGGCCGTGCACTGTTACTTTGGTGACTTGACGTGCAAGTGGGCTAGTGGGCAAGTGGCTGGTGAATTCCTGAAAATATCTTGGTTTGGCACGGGCGTGCCATCAGGGTGCACGGCCGTTCTGATCCAAGTGTTGCCGAGTAATCTGGGTGTGCACTGCCTGTGCACCTGGGCGTGCAGGCCTTGTTCCCGAGCTGATTTGACCCGCACGGGGGTGCACAGATTTGGCACCCCCGTGCACAACTTCCAGACTTGGTCAATTTTGTAGAAGTTGTCCGTCTTGTCCGTTTTTAGCCCGGTTTCTTCGACTTTGTCTTCGAGGCGCCGTTTAAGACCTGAAATAAATATACGAAGCGGTTAAGTACCAATTTCGTGCAATTAGGGTCGAAAACGCGTATTTTGGGAGTTTAATCGGGGATTTAAATATGTATATTTTAACGTATATCATTAGTATAATATCATCAACCTACAAAAGTATATATGCCATTTGATTGTCATTTTTATAGATAACTAGTGGCGTGTCACTAAAAGCACTTTTGAAACCACATTTTTGAATGAGCGTGGCAAACGTTTGGACCAAGCCTGGGGAGCTTGTTTGAGACCATAGAGACTTCTACAACCTGCAAACATAATCATAGTGTGTCGTGTCACGAAATCTAGGTGGTTGAAACATGTAAGCCATTTCATGTAAATCACCCTATAGGAAAGCATTTTTAACATCCAACCTTTAGAAATTGAGAGGCTTAGAATTGTTCTAATGGTGGTAGGTTTAACTACCAGGTTAAACTATCTTCGCAATCAATCCCAACCTGCTAACTTTTACAGTTGAAAACTAGCCTTGCCATGTACCGTGGTAACGTGCCATTTGATTTAAACTTGTGACGAAAAAGATACATACAATGTATAAAATTGGCATTGGGTGGTTTCGTACGAGATCCCATGTGTGAATCCATAAGAGCTCGATATTCATGGGTCATGACAGCTAACCATTTTGGATTGGTTATGGCTTTAATGTGTGAAGTGGGGATAGATGAGATGATGGGGGTATTTCGTGTGAAGGTTTATGGGTTGACGGGGTTTGGAGATTCTCGCTTTACCACGTGTGACCATGGGGTGGTGATTGTTCTAATTAGGCTCGGGAACAGTGGCAAGTTGTGAGGCGAGCTTATCAAAGAGTAACGGTGTATGGGAAGTCGTCGAGTGGTTTATAGGAAAGGGTGGGTTTATAGGAGTGGGAAGTTGTGGAGTTGGTATAGTAGGTGGCGGTGTAGGAGAGGTATTCGAGTAGTATGTAGGAGTAGGAAGTGGTGGAGATGGTAAAGTGGGTGGCAGAGGGGGTGAAGGGTTATTGTGTGGAGGATCGACTAGAAGAGGTGAGGGAGGTGTGTTTAAGAATGTGTAATCATGCGTGGGGTTGGTATCAATGTTGAAGGGGAACCAAGTTTCATCGAAGACGACACGACATGAAAGAATAAACTTTCCGGTAGAGAGGTTTAGAAAATGATAATCTCTATAATTTGATGAATACCTAAAAGGATACATAGTGTGCATGAAGGCCTGATATACGTTAAAATATACATATATAAGTCCCCGATTAAACTCACAAATTGCGTGTTTTCGACTGAAATTGCATGAATTCGGTACTTAATAGCTTTGTATTGTTTTTGCAGGTCTTAGACGGCGCCCCAAAAATGAAGTTGAAGAAAACAGGCGAAATCTGGACTGAACAGATATTTCCTGCATAATCAGAAGATACTGATCATAATGCACGGTCATGCAACACTTATGCATGGCCATGCAGACCAGCTTGGCTCGGCAACACCGGGTTGCACTGCCAGTGCACCAGCACGTGCAAAACAAATTCTCGGAAACACTGATTTGCACGGCCGCGCAAACTCATTTGGCTCGGTTGCACTACCAGTGCACGAGCCAGTGCAACCATGTTCTCGGATACTTCATAATCAGCACGACCGTGCAGACCTTGTGCACAAACGTGCACCTTTATCAAATATTATTCAACCCAATTGGCCCACTTGGCTGACACGTAAGCTGACATCACGATCAAAATAATGTGCACAGCCGTGCACATCCTTGCACGACCGTGCGTTTTTACGAAACTTCTATTAAAACAGAGCAGAAGCTACTGATCAAATTCTAGGTAATTTTGGGGTGATTTTGGACGATTTCTGGAGCCGAAGACTTGCTGTGAAGGCGAAGAACAAGCTCGCGAGGTGATCCGAATCCATTATCATCATCCAATCCATCACATTAGGCATTTTATGGTTCGATCTTTAAACTTGAATCTTGTTCAAATCATGTTGTTTCAGCTTATATGTGATGATTATGTATTGTATTGTAACCTACGGATAAAAACAATAGTATTTAGTAGTGTAAAACAATCGTTTGTATGTTAATCACGTTTTGTATGATTTTAGCGCTTTTCATGTTTGAATCTTGATGATCATATTGCAAACAGGTTACGTTGTTGTTGGATTTCTGGTTATGTTCGTGTGACTGTAATAATTATTGTTTTGTGTTAGTCGGATACATGTTGAAAAACCATCCGGTTAATCGATCAGTAGTAGACTAGTTAACTTGTTAACATGTTTACACCATGAAACTAGAAACGGGTATTGGTTTGGTTAAAGTCAGGCGGATAATTATTAGAAATGCTTATCGGCACGTAAAAGGGTTTAAAAAGCTTAATGGTGTTGTTACTGATCTTTGACACGATTGTTGATCTTTGTGAGTTATTTTGGTGAAAATGGCGATCTTAGTAGATTTGTGTTCAAAGTTGGTAAAATGGAATAGTTTATGATATGCTCTACTTTATGCTAGTATCGGTAGTTGTATTGTGTATTCGGTATTGCTTTCCTTGATTAGTGAGGTTAGAAAACTCTTAAAAGATGACTAACTTATCTTTAGAAGATTTGCATGAGATTATATCAATAGCTCACTAATGAACAATTTGAGGTGGTTAACGTGTGTTATCGTGTTAGCTTTCCGTATAGTTGTCAAGTTAGGATTCCCAAAAAGGATACTAATTGTCTGAAAATGAGAATGTTGATCTCGCGCCTTTTTAACATATGTTAAGTAGTTGACATGCTAGGGTTTTATTATAGTGTATATATATATATATATATATATATATAGGGGAAAGTGAATATGGTGCTGTTAAGCACCTAACCTTACACGTGAAACCATCAAAACTACGTAGTTTTGATGATAACTTTCTAAAAACTTGATTTTATTTATTCTTTTTCCCTAATTCCACTCCACTAAACTAGAAACCTATCTCTGATTCATCACTACCGATCTCCTAAAGAACATCCCTAATTCACCATCGCTTTCAAGAAATTCATTATCAATTACATAAAAGAAAGTTGACAAGTTCATATAGATGAAGATTCCAACAATATCGATCACGTACTAGCCAAACAGGTCTTCTTCCTTAATCATCCATCAAAATCTATTATATAGAACAATTCTTCATTCAAAATATAGTTAAATGGATGGCGCTAAAAGTCAATATAACTTATCCATTGGATATATGTCAATGGGAAGAAATGGATGGTGCAAAATAATCAATTAACTAAACACCAACCTAGACATTTAACCCCCTAATATACTGTCACAGTTTGTTGTATGGTGACCAGATTATAGTCACGGGAAACACATCCACCCTAGCACTCTGCGATCCACGTCGCTTGTACCGGAATTGGGTACAAAGTCTAACCGAATGCCAACGATCAGGATCAGTAAATTTGTCTGTTCCCGATTGTCAGCCAACCTGACCTGTTTACATCTAATTCGCGTTTCCGGTTGATCATCTAGGTCGGGTTACCGAATAAAATGTCGAGCCTTTAAGTCCTCAATCTCATAAAAGATAAGACAGTTGAGTCACTCTTATAAAGCAAGTCAAACAAACAATATTGTTAGGTGATCGGCAGTGGTGAATCAAGGAAATCAAAGTCATAGTTTGCTAAATTAATAGAGTGGAATTAGGGAAAAAGAATAAATAAAATCTTTTTTTAGAAAGTTATAATCAAAACTACGTAGTTTTGATGGTTTCACATGTAAGGTTAGGTGCTTAACAGCACCATATTCACTTTCCCCATATATATATTATATTTGGAGTCTTACTTATGTTAATTTAGTATTTTAGAATTAATCTACTTTTAAACATCTTCAAACTATCTTTACTGGTAAATTGGGGATAGAGTTTAAGTACTATTGCATCCGCTCACGTCCATGAATCGATATCTGGTTCTTATCTGAGCTTACGACATATATGATAGGGTACACTTGCCTTTTGTGTGTGTTAGTGTTAAGGTCTAAACCATTTTTATAAATATTAAAACCAAACGTATGTTAAAATCATTGAAAAATTATGTATATATGCACACACGTCAAGGCCCAACTTATGAGCGCCGGCGGCGCTCATGTTGGGATAGCAAGCACATCCAAACACGTGTAGGTGGTCACAGGTGAGGTCGCAGCGACATAATCTACTAGTGCGTGTTTGCTTTCGGAGGGTTTTTATGGTAAAGAGCTTGGGAAGGTAGCAAGCGGTGTACCCAAAAGGTGGGGGTCATGACGCATGGGTGAGCAAGGTAAGAATAATTTCATTAAGCCTCTTAATCATTCATTCCGATTTTATTGGGAAGTATGCTGACATTAAAAAACGAAATAGAAGGCTATGGGAGGTCGCAAAAGATTGAGATGTGTGATTGTCGAACTCACCCCTAATCGAACAACACCTGCATTGAAAGAAACCTTCGCAAGACGATCGCTCCTCCACACATAAGGTACAAAAAAATTATTTTTAACATACTACAATCGACGATAACTTTATGCCAACCCTTCGGATCACCATGTCAAAAGAGGAAGGCGCGGCAACACTGGTACCTAGACTACCAAATCAAGAACTCACCAACTTTTTGAAAGGCCAACATGTCTAAAACAGTCGAGAACTTATATGTTAAAAACATGTTTAGAGCTTTTAATGTTTAAGTAGCATGTTTAAACCAGTCACAAAATACTATATATGTTAAGATGATAAGAATTGTTAATATTTGTTATATAATCGCAAACCATTAGGACCTGGCGGACGCAACATACAATGAAAACCGTGCAACGCGCGATAAGGAAAGTAACTAGTTAATTATTGAATTCAGTTTCATAATAAGAAGAAGAATAATTTTGAAGAATTAAAGAGCATGCGAAGGATTGTCGTAGGTTCACATAGGGGTGCGTATGGGTCGGTTTGGTTCGGTTTTTATCGTTAACCATAACCATAACAGCTATTTTGATAATGAGATTTCCTTAACCGTAACCATAACTAAACATCAGTTATGGTTAATCGGTTATGAATTCGGTTATGGTTTGGTTATGGTTATTTCGGTTATTAACCACAAACTTCAACTAAAACTAACTTTCGACTAAAGTTCAAAAATTAAAATCGCGTGGGTCTACAAAATAAAAAATGGAACCTACGATGGTGGACTTAGGTTAAGCTTTTTTTATAAGACTAACAAGATTACATTTCTTTTAAACTACCAATGGGGAATTTTTGTTAATAAGATATTTCTAGACAATAAAAAAGCTTACCTAAGACTAAGTTTAATTCTTTATTAAAATAAAGGTCACATACATCAAGATCATTTTGTTACTGGCATACTTTTAGCTTAGTATAAAACCTCTACATGGTTAGTGTAAAACATAAACCTATTACATAGACTTAAAACTAGAAGTTCTGTTCAGTTTTGGTTATATCGGTTAACCAAAGTTTCATAACCATGACCATAACCGCTCGGTCGGTTAAAGAACTTTCATAACCATAGCCATTGGTTATGTCAGTTATCTGTTAAAATTGATTCGGTTATGTCGGTTATGATTCGGCTATTGTTATGGCAGTTAATTTTGCTCACCCTAGTTCACACTAGAAAACCATAAATGCAATTAAATGTGTTTTAAAACTAAATTAGATTTTTTTTTTATTTGAAAGACCAACTAAATATCACCTGAACTGTCAGTGGGTTAGCACTGGACAAATGGCTGCCCACTAGGCAGCCCAAGTCTACCAAGCCACCAATTCGGGGAAAAACCTGCCGCCCGAAGGTCCACTGCAGTAAAACCCATTTGGATCGGATTCGAACTTAAGACCAAATAGCCTCAAGCTCTTATCTTCATTTCCCCATACTACTCCACCAAATGGTGGATGGTACTAAATTAGATTTAATTGACTGATTTTAGAATTGAGATGTATGGAACAACAAAGTGAAAAATAAAAGAATCTTCATGGACTTTTAATGGGCCATCGCAACTTATGAGCTAAAACTCACGTGAGCTTCATTCAAGAAAGACTGCAAAGTGGGCTGGAGTTTATAGAACTAATTATGATGGAATAATCACTTGGGCTTGGGCTCACAACATGGTAAAAGAATGGAGAGCAATATAAAAAGGATGGCGACTCTTGGGCTCTTGGCTGTTTAAAAGGAGAACGCACGCAACAAAGGATACGACGACTAGAAAGTTTTTTTGGTAGGTAGCAGCCACAATTTCGAAGACAGGAGCTGTTTATCGATCTAGAACAGAAGAAAACGAAGCTGTGATGACGAATATGAGTGGCTAAACGCGTTGTAACTTTTCCCTGGGTAAATGATTTTTAGTTTCTTTTACATTAGATTCTGTTTATTTACGTTTTGAACTGGTATAACTTGACCACCTGTGTTTGAATTGATGAAACATTTCCTTATGTTTGAATTATTTATCTTTTAGACTTTTACTAAATGTATTGACAATTTCTTGCATTGTTAGTGGTTGGTAATTGATGTTTGTGAACGGATAACTAGATCGCACGGTTATTATTAAAATTTGTATTTAGTTGTTGATTCAGCATTCAGTGCGTTTGTTTCAGCTTCTGAATGGAATAGTTAAGGCTGAACCATTAAGATTTGGGATGTTGCTGAACCATTAACTACTGAACCATTAAGCACTGAACTAGGCTGAATCTTAATGAGGCTCGCCTACCAATATGAGACAAGAAAACTAACCATTAAGAGGTCCTACTTAATGATTCAGCACTTAACCATTCAGGCCTCTTAACCATTCGGACTTCTTAATAATTCAGCACCTAATGAACCAAACAGCCCCTTAGAAACCCCAAGTCCATGTCTATGTGGTGTTAGTAATTAATTGAGTTTGTGTAAAAAATTATAACTTGGATCCCGAGAGGAAGCTGAATTTCTTAATCTGATAATTCTTCCGTTTTAATTACTTAATTATTTTCAATAAAACAAAATCCAAAATCAAGATCAATAGTTAATTAGTTTAATCTTTCAAACAAATACTAAACATGTATTCCCTGTGAAGATAATCTTACTTACTCGTACTATTTCGGATATTTAAGTTATAAATACATGTTTTTTATTAGCCCACGAGAACTACATCACGACTCTAATTTATATCGACTGGAATTAAATTTCCGCCTCTATGTGCGAGGAATACCACTAGTATATTGGAAAAGAGAAAACAGAGGAATTAATATTCTCAACCCTAGTGAAATAGAGATGACAAGTTCTAAAAACATGAATCATTTATGTAGTTTTTTATACTTAGGAGTCATTTTCACAACCATTATTATCACATAAACTATTTGTGTACTTTAAACTGAAATTTTTTGAAACATGGTGCGGTTTCATAAACGTCTCGTCTCGGTTCTAAGCATTTTACCTCAAAGCCTCACGTTTATCGGCCAAAGTCGTACGTTGATCTGCCAATAATGTAATAACTTCTTCACTTTGTTTCATTTTAATTCCCACCTACTTGTTAATCTTGTCTCTTTCATTGATTTACACGCACCAAGTTTGTCAATCAAATTGTTCATGCTAGACAACTCCACCCGTTTCTTTTTGTCCTTTTTTTCTTCGTGGCGCATTGTCTTTGTTGAGGTCCGACACACGACTAGTCTGGGCACTATCGGGTGTAGATGAGTGGTAATCGTCCGCTTTCGATGCCTTTGTTCTCTTGTTGTAATCCTCACCCATCACGATTTTTTTTCATTTACCGTGCATGCGTACAATCTCTCACGCGGGTATGTGAGTAAAACCGCTTGGATGATCAACTTTGTAATCACTGATCGCTCGTTTCATCACCGAACAATCGTTAACACCACTTGGCTTTTTAACGCTCCTATATAAAAATATAAATATAAATTAATACAGCTAACTAAATATATAAAGCTAAATAAATACAACTAAATTAAAACTAAATATATAAAATTAAATTTAATACCACTTGATTTCAAAGGTCGTTGAACTCATTTATTTGGCCGCTCATATTAGTCCATTTTGAAGACAATTGATGGACCATATGCTCGCCTCCACCCATGGTTGTGTTGTAATGTCTAACTGGTGTGCATGGGTTGGTTTGGTTCGGTTTTTACCATTAACCATAACCAAAGTTTGGTTATGGTTAATCGGTTATGTATTCTATTATGGTTCGGTTATGGTTATTTCGGTTATTAACCATAAACTTCAACTAAAACTAACTTTCAACTAGAGTTTAAAAATTAAAATCGTATGGGTCTACAAAATAAAAAATGGAACTTACAATGGTGGACTTAGCTTAAGCGTCTTTTATATGACTAACGAGATTACATTTTTTTGTTAAACTACCAATGGGGAATCCTTGTTAATAAGACATTTCTAGACAATAAAAAAAACTTACCTAAGCCTAAGTTTAATTCTTTATTAAAATAAAGGTCACCTACATCAAGATCGTTTTGTTACTATCATACTTTTATCTTAGTAGAAAACCTCCACATGGTTAGTGTAAAACATAAACCTATTACATAGACTTAAGACTAGAAGTTCGGTTCGGTTTTGATAATATCAGTTAACCAAAGTTTCATAACCATGACCATAACCACTCGGTCGGTTAAAGAAATTTCATAACCATAATCATTGGTTATGTCGGTTATCGGTTAAAATCGGTTTGGTTATTGGTTATGGTGGTTAATTTTGCTCACCCGTATGTCTAAGTATGTTTTCCCAAAAACTTTTTTCGCTTTTTTGATTTCTGACTTTTTTGTTTTCCGAGCAATAACACCATTCTTTAACCAAAGTTACTTCTTGAGCGGTCGTCAATACTTCACTCTTCGTAAGACCGGGGAATTTTGTTGGTTCTTGTGTACCGCTGCAAGGCTAGGTCTATGGCAATCCAAATGAGGTAGATGCTTAAGGCCCCAAAATGTTTCAGGGTTTTGGAGTTTTGAACAATAGTTTTCTATAGATAGGGGAAGAAAGTATGGTTTTTGCAACAGATAATTTGTTTATGCACTTTTTTATTCATTGCCTTTCTTTTTGTAGGTTTAATAAAACTTTCCACGTTAACACATAAAATGAACCAATCTATGTTATTATTTTCGGTATCTAACTCAAAGGTGTAAGACCCGTTAACATAAACACGTGATTAACATTAGAACTTACGGGCTTTGGTCTTAATGAGTAAACACTCCCGATTTCGAACTTTGATATTTATGAAATCCAACCCATTATGATTTATATATTATGGGTCCCAACAAATTTTCTTATAATTAGATTTACTAAAACATGTACTAAAGCTTGCGTTTTAATCGGGAACTTCAAATGCGGAAGCTAGTTGAGCATTCGGGTGTGTTCGGTTCTTCTCGCGACTTGATCTTTGCCCCGGAAGTCCCGCCAGATGAATACCTAGCACCATTACACAAAGAATGGTTAGTGATTTGTTAATAATAGAGGAAATATCCTCTGCTCAGTTTTTCCTCTAGTCTAACTATCCTCTAGTCTGAGCAAACATCATCTGCTCATTTTTGCTCTGGTCTAAACAATCCTCTGGTCTGAGCAAACATCCTCTGTTTCCTTGCTTGTTTTCCCCAACCTTTGGGTGCTTTTAAACCAAGTTCAAGGCCCTTCCTAGGGGCACTTGGCTTCTTGTTTGATACCCTTTATTGGGCTTGAAAGATGCCCGTTTATGGTGGTTTATAACCCCTTTCGGCTTAACTATTACTTACATGTTTTTCACCCAAATCGACTCGTTAAGGCCTTGGACTCTACAAGACACTTTTTAAGCACACCAAAGGCATTGAAATCATATTGTCAACTCATTGGACACATGTTCAACTAAAAGCATTGTCCGTTTATGTTATTATGACTTGGTTATTAGATTTAACCTTTAGTAAATCTTTAAATTCCCAAAATGCCCCTTTTAGCCAAATCTTTCAATTTAGCAATTCATGGCGACACTTCTTGTTTCAAATACATTGTCTTTGACTCAATAACTTGTTTAAAAACCTCTAAGTCCTTCGGACATAGATTTCCACCCTTTTCTCAAGATTTCTCCTATTTAATCAATTCTAAGCGCATTAGCGTGCATTAGACATGGTTATGGAAATAACTTACTTGGTTGACACCCAAACTTTATATGAGTAGCTTTAGTACCCACATTGCTTCGCCCAAAGGCATTTATATAGCTACAGACTTACCGGGTGGCGTTGACCCATATCTTGCACCCATATGGATTACTTAGGCAATGAGTACCTAATTTTCCAAGTGTTCTCCTGCATACATTCTAGATTGACAACATTAGTCTCTTGGGACTCAATGGTAATGCATTTACCATTTGACCCGTTATCCACAAGTTTCTTAAAGCATAGATAAATGGCTTTTAATGTCGGGTTTGAATGGTGAAGGAATCACCCCTTCGACCCGTTATGACTCATGATTACATAACTTCCTTATTCATGTGATTTTTATCCAAAATCTGAGTTTAGACTCTTGTTTGTCATATGGCTTTATTGGTTGACCCAATTGATGATTTCCATTATTTGATCAACACTATATGACTATGAATTTTGTTTTAACATGACTTCGCATCAATCACCCGATTAATAGGTTTCACCCCTTGAGGTCATACCTTTGTCCCACTTCAAAGTTTAAACACTTATATCAATACAAGAGTTGTATTTGTAGACTAGTAGTGTAAGTATTACTTACCTCATATCTGTTTTGCTTCCGTACAGATTGAGCTTGCATCCATTTGACCCGTTTGCTCCCTAGTCCTTGTGCCTAACTTAGGGACATGTCAAACCTTGTTTTTGTTAGAACACATAATATGGATTTCTTTCATAATCCATGGCATCATGTATTCATTTTTCCTCAAGCTCAACATTTACATTTCTAGTTTTCATGTTCATATATGTTGTACACATTTATTTTCTCATTCAAGCATTTCATCAAACACCTTATATGCACTAACTTCATCATGTTAATTCTAGGTGTTCAAGACTTTCTAGATTCCACCATGGCTTAGCTAACCATTTGCACATGATCAATTCACCAACTAGCATACATACATGATACAAATCACATATAGTTGCAAGATTTACCACATAGTAGGGTAATTCATGTTTAGGGTAAATACCCACTACTTATACATAATGAAAATTCACAATTTCATATGAATCAACAACATATAACAATTCATCACGTTTTGTAGCTTCCTTGATGTCTATTAACACATAGAAGTCTACAGAAGCTAAGAAATCACTATTTGATGTGAACCTTAATTCACCATCTTCAACATACAAGTGCTTTAGGTGAAATCAAAGGGGTCTAGAGATACCTTATGATGTTTAGAATACTAGATGAACAAGAATTTCATCATGCATCATGACAGCCCCTTCAATTTTTGGCTTGATTGAACTCATTCTTGTGTTTGTAGGGTTAGATGGAAGAAGAGCTTGAAGCTCTGTGTTTTGATTGACGTGTGCGGATATACACATAATTTTGCAATGAATAAACACACGTTTTGCTTTAATATTTATAAAAATGGTTTCGACCTTAATATTAAAACACACACAATAGGGCAAGTGTACCCTGTCATATATGTAGTAAGTACAGATAAGAACCAAGTATCGATCCATGGACGCGCGCGGAGCAATGGTACTAAAACTCTATCCCCGATTTACCAGTAGGAAAAGATAAGTTGAGTTTGTTTAAACTATATTAATTCTAACACATGTAAATAACTTAACTACGACTCCAAATAGAAAATATAACTATATAGACTATAATACGCCAATCATAGCATGTCATCTACATATAATAAGAAACAAAGGCGTGATCAACATTCCCATTTTCCGACAGTTAGTTTCCCTCTCGGGCATCCTAACATGACAACTATACAGAAAGCTAACACGAATACACACGTTAACCACCTCAAGTTGTTCATTAGTGCGCAGCTGATATGATCTCATGAGAATCTTTAAAGATAGGTTAGTATGACCTTTCGGGAGTCCTCAACCGCACTAGTTAAGGAAAGCAATATCGAATACACAATACGACCACCTAGACTAGCATAAAGTAGAGCATTTCACAACCTATTCCATTTTACCAACTTTGAACACAAATCTACTAAGATCGCCATTTTCACCAAAATAACTAACAAAGATCATTAACCGTGTCAAAGATTGGTAACAAAACCATTAAGCTTTTAAGACACTTTTACGTGCCGGTAAACATCTATAATCATTATCCGAGTGACTTTAACCAAACCAATACCCGGTTACAGTTTCATGGTGTAAACTTTATTAACAAGTTAACTAGTCTACTATCGGACGATTAAACGGACGGTTTCTTCAACAAGTAATCCGCCTAACACATTCGACAATCATCAAAGTCATCCAAACACAACTACAAATCTAACAACAATGAAACAAGGTTGCGCTATGATCATCAAGATTCAAACATGAAAAACGCCAAATTCATACAAAACTTGATTTCATACAAACGATTGTTTTAACTACTAACTAATACTAATGTTCTTGCCCGTAGGCGTACGATTAACTAAAATAACATCACAATAGTATACAAAATCAGATTTGGATCTTAAAAAGCTAAAAGGATCAAACCATAAGAATGCTAAAGAGATGGATTGGATGATGAAGGATGGATCGGATGGATTCCAGAGCTTGTTCCACGCCTATTCAGCACTTCTTTAGCCCCGAATCGCCAGAAATCGCCCCCCAAAGGTCCAATACTTGATCAGTGGGCTGAATGGGCTATTTAAAGCTGAACAGAGGGTTCGAGCGGCCGCGCGAAGCCTTGGAGCGGCCGCTCGCTTTTCCCAGGCAAGTGGACGAGTTGTTGTGATGACGTAGGCCTTCTAGAAGGTGGCTGAAAATATCTGGAGGAGCGCGCGGCCGCTCGGAGGCTTCGTGCGGCCGCTCGAAAAGTCTGAAGTCCTGTTTGCGCGCTGAAAACTCTGTTTTTTCGTCTGTTATGCTTCCGGGACATCGTTTAAGACCTGAAATCGCAAAGATACCCAAATAAGTACCAATTCATGTGTATAAGGTCAAAAACGTCTGAAAATGGGAGTTAAACGGGGACTTTTATATGTGTAAATTAACGTATATCAAACCTCCCCACACTTGAACTTTGCTTGTCCTCAAGTAAACAACATAACAGAAATAAACGAAAAACTCGCCAAGAGGCAACAAAAACAAAATATAACCTGTACAAACGATAATAATCAAGCCCACAGAAGATATAAACAGGTGATAAGATAACTGACAAGCAATGACTCACTTCCGATCCACAAAGCATGCTAACCCGTACACGACTCACAATGTTCACACACACTCGGTTTTATTTATTATACATACGTGTAATGTGTATGTGTAAATCGCTCCATTGCCAAGACAATGAATCGTGCAATATCATAAGCTTGTCAAAAGATCTAGTCTTCACCAACTAACGTGTGAAAAAGCACAAATCAAGAGGTCTTATGAGGGTTGTAATGTCAGGCAAGGGTAAGGGTGTGGAATGGATATATAAACAGTGACGAAATGGCTAAAACTCGGCAGTTAAGTCTAACTAAACTGAAGCAAAAACTACTGTACAATACATACGCGAACATAACCGCATTTTATTCAAATCGAGCTAAACGTACAATTTCTAACTTTAAAGCTCTAAAAACTGCTCGATCACTGCTAACTCACCCTATTTTAGGGTGTTCTATTTTTTTGGAATTTTTCTGGATTTTTTTTTATATAACTGATAACTAAAACTAATATAATCAACAGACGGGTTCTAAACGTATAAACCCGAACACGAACTATTTACAACACAGACAGCTAGTCAAACATTAACCTAAACCGAGTTCCAACACAAAGGGTTTAAAAGAAAAAGGCTAAATTTGGTTTAGTGGCGAAATGGTGTGGTAAATAAGAAAAAACACGGATTAGGTTCAACAGGGTTAACTAGTGGATAATGTTTGGGTGCGGGAAACAGATAGAACGAAAAGAAAAGGCTAAATCAAAAGGGTATCCTAAATGCCTCAATCATGTTCATACAACCTCACACGAATCTGGTGTAAACAAGCATGCTAATGACAAGTTCTAAATGGCACACGTCCGTTTGTCGCGCCTCAAGTTATTTTTATCAAAAATTTGTTAGGCTTGATGTTTATTATAAATATATACATATATGTACTTATAAAGTTTTTTTTTATATATATATAAGTAAAAACACAAGAGGACAAACTAGATAATTATATAATCCCTCCCCACACTTAAACGTCACATGGTCCCCAATGTGAAAAATAGAAAGCGTTTATGAATTAGCTAACTATTGTGTGAAAAGGGAGAATAATGCTCCCCTGGTGGTGATATCCCGAAAAGCATGGTGACTGCATTGAGCATCCATACCGGTGCTCGTCTGTTCCTGCACTACCACCATTCTTGACAAAAGCATAAACACATCAAAGCTATCCATTCATCACATTTATTCAAACAAACCAAACAAAACTATCTAAACTACATTCAAAACACTAACAATCTTAAAGTTTTGGGGTTTTGTTAAACATTTATGAAGGAAATCCCAAGAAATCAAGATCATGAACAACAAATTATAACCTAAAACATGAGGAATTTGGGGATGTTTAAACATTTATGAAGAATCCCCAAAATTCCAAGAACAAACCTAAATTACACTAACATCTACACTAGCATACAACCCTATTATGAAATTAATCTACATTTATACTAAACTATACTAAACACAAGGTTATAAAATCACACAAATCTTTAAAAAATTTCGGATTTGGTTTAAACATTATGAAGAAAACCCAAAAACTCAAAGATTTGGACAATGATCAGCCACTAATCTACACTAACAAAGCAAAAAATCCATCCAAGAACACTAGGGTTTGTTAAACATTATGAAGGAACCCTAAAAATCCTGAAAAGAATGCAAGAATCTACACTACATTACACTAAAACAAGAAAAATAACAAGAAAACTAGAGATTCATACCTTGACTTTGAAGATTTGAAGTGGAATTGAAAGGTTTTGGTTGGTTTTGTGTTCTTGAGAGTTTTAGAGAGTAAAGTGCAGGATTTTGGGAGAAAAATGAGTGTGAGCAGCCGAGTATAAGTTTATTAGGGTTGGTACGTAAGTTTTAAATTAAATACCCACTTTGCCCTCATTATTTTTTGAACAGACACCGAGCGGCCGCTCGCTCAAATTTTTTTTTTCATGAGACCTGGGCGTTTGGAGCGGCCGCTCGCTGCCAGTGAGCGGCCGCTCACTGCAGCTGATGTGGATTTTTGCTGCAGTTTCGCCTCCAAAATCGCCTGCACTCGCTCTGTTTCGACACAAACAACTACATACCTGTTTTGAGATGCTTCCTAGCATAATATCATGGTTTTGAAGCGACATTCCACACGATCACAAGGTGCGAATCAAACCTGCGATAACTAAAAATAAACTAAACAAAAATAAACTAAAAATAAACCTGCGAATCAAACCTGCGATCACAAGTTAGAAACTAAGCGATTTAACTACAACTACTCTAAGCTATGAAGATTTATACAAGTTGGCGCGCTCATACACGCCGTGCTATATTTATTAACGAGTCGCTAGCTAGACTCACTTCCCCACACTTGTTTAGGTGCGCGGGGCGTAGAGATCAAGTACCTCTACGGATTGGTCAACCAGTCTGTCTATGTAGACTTTCAATCTATGACCGTTGACTTTGAAAGTCAAGCCCTCTGAACTTTCGATCGAGACAGTCCTGTTGACTTTCAAACTAAGTCCAACTTGGACTTTAAACTTCTAGGAATGGCCGTTTTCATATATGATTTTCTTTAAGATCGCTTCCGCCCGAATGGAGATTGAGTACAGGCGAGAAGATCGATCGAGCAATGAACAGACATCAGCCATCCCCATACTTAAACTGACGCAATGTACAAAATAATTACAGAAGAATAATTACAGACTCGATTTAAGAAAAATGGAAGAGATATACACAAATCAATATTCCAAAAACTATACACTAAACTTAAATTATGATAATATATAAAAAATGAAAATATACAATATTTTCAGCGAAATCCGACTCGCTCGCACATCGCGAAGAAGTATAGACCGCTTCTCGCGTGGCGTAAGTGACTACAATGACTCAAGGCGCTCGCGCGTTGCAATAAGATAAAGACCGTCTTTTGCTTGCGCGAAAACAACCCTTTTTCACCGAAAATCAATATAACGGAAGTTGATGGATAGAAACGATGATGGATGCCAATGTATTGAGTTAAAAACGGAAGATAGCGGTTATTCACGTCACGCGAAGGACTCTAGTGATCCTGTTCGCGTATCGCGAACAATAAAAGATAAATCCCGGGGTAATTAGGAACTCGCTTTAAGCGGAACCATAAGCCCAGCTTCTTTGCAAATCGCAAGGAAGCATTTTTCACAGAAAATTATTTTTATTAAAACCACTTCTATATTAAATAAATTTCCCAATTTTTCTTACCCAAACCTTTCATAAAAGCATCCGAACCATCAAATTTAAACATAGCATGCCCAGACTTCCATTGTATATTTAAGTAAAATAAAAAGTATATATACATAACAATCAAATAAAAACCAATAGAATCAATAAAATGAACAGAAACAAACAGACAAAGCATAAAACTATTCAAAGCATGAAATTAATAACTAGTTCAAATACGAACAAATAAATCTAATCAATCAAATAAAGAATAAATCAAATTCATAAATAAACCAATAAATCCAATAATCAATCAATTAAATCTATCAACATCCTAATGAATGAATAATCAAATCAGAAAAAGAGAGAAAAGGACAATCCTATAAGCAGATAAATGAACGAATCTATATGCTAACCTATAAACCAATCTAAAATCAATCCAAAATATCAACAGACAAATAAATCAAATAAACATTCAAAGAATCATATATGCAAATAAATGAACGAAATAACAAATCAAAGAAGTATAAACAAGTATTCACAAGTATGTACACTTGTAAAAAGTTGACTCGGTTCGTTCCTAAAGCTCGTCGCGTCCCCGGCAACGGCGCCAAAAACTAGACGTGTGCGGATATACACATAATTTTGCAATGAATAAACACACGTTTTGCTTTAATATTTATAAAAATGGTTTCGACCTTAATATTAAAACACACACAATAGGGCAAGTGTACCCTGTCATATATGTAGTAAGTACAGATAAGAACCAAGTATAGATCCATGGACGCGCGCGGAGCAATGGTACTAAAACTCTATCTCTGATTTACCAGTAGGAAAAGATAAGTTGAGTTTGTTTAAACTATATTAATTCTAACACATGTAAATAACTTAACTACGACTCCAAATAGAAAATATAACTATATAGACTATAATACGCCAATCCTAGCATGTCATCTACATATAATAAGAAACAAAGGCGTGATCAACATTCCCATTTTCCGACAGTTAGTTTCCCTCTCGGGCATCCTAACATGACAACTATACAGAAAGTTAACACGAATACACACGTTAACCACCTCAAGTTGTTCATTAGTGCGCAGCTGATATGATCTCATGAGAATCTTTAAAGATAGGTTAGTATCACCTTTCGGGAGTCCTCAACCGCACAAGTTAAGGAAAGCAATATCGAATACACAATACGACCACCTAGACTAGCATAAAGTAGAGCATTTCACAACCTATTCCATTTTACCAACTTTGAACACAAATCTACTAAGATCGCCATTTTCACCAAAATAACTAACAAAGATCATTAACCATGTCAAAGATTGGTAACAACACCATTAAGCTTTTAAGACTCTTTTACGTGCCGGTAAACATCTATAATCATTATCCGAGTGACTTTAACCAAACCAATACCCGGTTACAGTTTCATGGTGTAAACTTTATTAACAAGTTAACTAGTCTACTATCGGACGATTAAACGGACGGTTTCTTCAACAAGTAATCCGCCTAACACATTCGACAATAATCAAAGTCATCCAAACACAACTACAAATCTAACAACAATGAAACAAGGTTGCGCTATGATCATCAAGATTCAAACATGAAAAACGCCAAATTCATACAAAACTTAATTTCATACAAACGATTGTTTTAACTACTAACTAATACTAATGTTCTTGCCCGTAGGCGTACGATTAACTAAAATAACATCACAATAGCATACAAAATCAGATTTGGATCTTAAAAAGCTAAAAGCATCAAACCATAAGAATGCTAAAGAGATGGATTGGATGATGAAGGATGGATCGGATGGATTCCAGAGCTTGTTCCACGCCTATTCAGCACTTCTTTAGCCCCGAAAATCGCCAGAAATCGCCCCCCAAAGGTCCAATACTTGATCAGTGGGCTGAATGGGCTATTTAAAGCTGAACAGAGGGTTCGAGCGGCCGCGCGAAGCCTTGGAGCGGCCGCTCGCTTTTCCCAGGCAAGTGGACGAGTTGTTGTGATGACGTAGGCCTTCTAGATGGTTGCTGAAAATATCTGGAGGAGCGCGCGACCGCTCGGAGGCTTCGCGCGGCCGCTCGAAAAGTCTGAAGTCCTGTTTGCGCGCTGAAAACTCCGTTTTTTCGTCTCTTATGCTTCCGGGACATCGTTTAAGACCTGAAATCGCAAAGATACCCAAATAAGTACCAATTCATGTGTATAAGGTCAAAAACGTCTGAAAATGGGAGTTAAACGGGGACTTTTATATGTGTAAATTAACGTATATCATTGATTGACCTTGTGTGTGTGTTTTCCTTCAAAGTTTTATTAATAAAACTCAAATTTGATATTTGGCAATTATGGTCCCTTCTAGTTTAGTCTCGAGCTTGCTTTTAGATTATTACACTGACTAGATTAGTCTCTAGTAATAGGTTTAGCCTCGTTTTTATTCGGTGGTTAAAAACATCCACCATTAAACTCGCTTTGTTATTTTATCGATTACGCCTAATGGCGTATTTAGGCGAAACAAGAGTTTGGGGTGTTACAAAAGGTGTCAAGAGTTTGCTACTAGTTGTACAATTTTGGGATAAGTTTCTATCAGTACTTGTTGATATGTGTTTTCTTTTATGTATAACTACTGGAAAAGAAAAAAAAAACAAAGAAAAAGAAAGTTAAATATAATAGTGTTTAAGAAAAATCATTCTATAATCTTTTATTAGGTTATAACTGTTGTAAGACACTGTTACTGATATAGTTATAACATAGGAAAATAAAGTTTTTTATGAATCACGATTTAGGATCGAAGCAAACAAAGACCATTTTTTTTATGTGAGAAGGGCTCTAATTCTATAATCCGTTTTGCGCCCCAAAATGCTTGAGCGGGCCCTGTACCACCACAACATATTCTTATGCCTAATTGAATTGCATATCCTCAATATCATCATTCAAATTATAGTGAGGATCTTGTATTTCGAGAACAACATCGTCTTCATCAAAACCTTCATGGATGGTGAGTCATCGTTCCGGCTAGAGATAAATAAAAAAATCAGTTTGGGAACTGAAATCGGTAAACTCGCCCCAACCGGAACCAGTACAAGCCGGTTACACCTAAAACCGGTACCAAAAAATCCCAACCCGAAACCGAACAAAACCCAGGTTAAAAACGACCCTAAAATCGGTCAAACAAACCAGAACCGGTACTGCTAAAAACTGGAAAAAAAATGAAATCGGTTTTTGAAAAACACGATTTTGGTTATAAACAAAAATAAAATTATTTTTACTTTGTATTTATTTTCAATTTTCTTGTTTACAAGAAAAGCTAAAGTTACTAAAAAGTTAAACTTTTTAAATTTTGTATAGTTTATATGATTTTAAAATGTGTGAACATTTTCCGTAATGGTACCGAATTTGAAGCAAAACTAGGCAAAAAAAAAATGATTCTCATCCCACCAAACTGGGAGGAACCGAAACCGGTTTGTGAAAAAAAAACCCGGTATGTTCACCTCTGGTTCCGGCTCGACACGCGAGGGTCGCGGAGGGCTCCTTCTTTCATATCGTCCAATGTCATCTATCTCGTAATCTCGACCGTATGCAAAGACAACGTGTGGTAGAGTATGTGGAAGGAGTTATTATTGTAAAAATTGCGGTTGTGTAAAAAATTGTTGTGAAAATTGTGGCGGATGACCAAACTGCGGATATTAAAACATTTGAGGTTTTTCTCGTGAATATTGCGGTTGATAACAAATTTGTGCTGTTGAACCGGCACCATGTGCGCTTGAACCAAAACCTTTGGTGCCTGAACCCGCTCCACTTGATTTGTCGGATTTCTTGTTCAAAACAACTTTTGATCTTTGAGAATCCATTCAAAGAGGGTAGAAATGATGTAGAAATGGTGTCATTTTCAGATTTATAGTAGAGATAATGAGGTATAAATGTTGAATGGTGAGAAATTAAAATATGATTAATATTTAAATGAATTTATTGGGGTTAATTTAAATTTTTTTATTAAATGCCACCCACCTTCTCCTCCTTCAGGTTTATACCACCCGGACCAACTAGCCGATTTGGCCTACCCGACCCACACGGGCCGGTGTAGCCGATCAGGTTAGTAGTTACCCGAGGTGGTACCTGCCATCGATACCGCACACCTTAATGAAATTGATTTGTAGACTTATCTTTTCATCAAATATATCCCTTCAATGATGTTTACCAACAATATACATACATATATTGTAACCTTATCAACATATATTTAGTGTAATAATCATTTGAAAACAATACAACACAGTCCACATTTTGATTTTAGCATACTGCATGCATGTAAGTATTCACAAGTGTGTCGGACCAAAGATTCAGACTCCTTTGAAGGTATCATTTTCACTGTCTTAAAGAGGGTAGGCCTTGGGGGGTGTAGGGGTAGAGTGTGGTTTCCAAATGGAATTAAACTGGGAATATCAAGATTGTACAGACACTTTAATCAACCAGTGGGCCTAAGAGATCTTATCACACATTATATATGAATTCAGACAATTGACTAATGAAGGAAACCAAAAAGAATAAAATTTCAACAATAATCTACATCAATCATTCCCATCACACCAATAAAATAAATTTTTCGCCTTTCGCTTTCGAACCCATTAACATATGGTCACATTTGCATCATGTATTGTATTGTATCGTATCGCATGTTACGCGTTTTGATTACTTATAAGTTATAACATTGTCTTTTTCATTGAAAGATAGTTAAATATTCTCTACAAGTCTAATAATATAGATACAGACAATGTCAAAAACATTAAATAGGGTACAAGATAGCCCACCTTCACTCTATATTTTAATTTTTTGAACCTTTTTGAGTCCCCCAAAGAAATTTGTAGTTAGCCAGCAGGCAATATTAAAAAGCTGCTGGTGCTTTTGTTGTTGTTTTGTAGTCAGGGAAAGAAGTAGGGGACCATCCATTTCTTTATCAAATCATGTCTTTTTACAAAATTTTCACTTGATTTTTTAGCTGTTTTTTAGGTTTTGTTGCTTTGCATAGATCTTGCAGAGGTCTATTGCTTGCATGATTTCAGTGGCTTCTCAATACACCTTCCTATAGAGAGAGAGAGAGAGAGAAAAAGAGAGAGAATCTTTTTCTTTTATGGATAAATGTAGCAACATTTTAACCAAAGTTGAGGCATATTTGCAAAATGTGGAGGTATGTTTTGGAACTCTAAAACTGATTGTCTTGGCTTTCCACATTTTGCAAACTTCTTTAAATCCCAAACTTGCTTGCTTTTCATCCAATGTTTGATCCCATTTCCATCCTTCTTCTTTCCCATCAACTTCTTCATTTTCTTTTAACCTAAAGACACCTATTTGATCCCATTTTTTTTAACTTATTAACCAACCCCACATGCAAAAATTGCATCTTTAACACTTGTGTGTAAATCTTGAACCACCTTGTTTTGTAACCATGGTTGCACCAGATTCTCCTTCAAACCCTAACAACATTCACCAATTCCTCATATCAAACCCTACACACTATGAAAGTCAACCTTTTGACACTTATGGAGTTGACTTAAGAAACCTTGGTTCATACCCACAACAATCTTTAAACATCCTTCCCTCCATTCACTCTCTTGATCATGACCCACAAGTCAACCAACACCAACACCAACACCATCAAACTCAAAAGCTTTCACTCACTTTAGGCTCTAATATTCTCTTACCATCTTCAACATGTTACATGCCTTCTGGTCAACAAGAACATCTTTTGCATGATAAAACAACAACATATTCATCTTCTTCATCTTCTATCAACCAAGGCTCTTACACATATTATGGGACAGATTCACTTCCATCATCTATATGTAGTTCAAGATATTTAAAACCAACTCAGTCTTTACTTGAGGAAATGGTTAGAGTCAATGGGAAGGATCTTGAATCAATCAACAAGTCTTATGTGCAAAAGTTATCAGGTTCTGATCAGCATGGGTCATTAAGATTATCTTCTGAGTTGAAAATGGAACTATGTGGTAATGGTGGTTTATCATTGGAGAAACAAGAACTTCAAGCTACATTAGCAAAGCTCATTTCTTTACTAGAAGAGGTATTCTTTATAACATAAAAATATAGGGAGTACAAACCTTTTTTTTTTTAAATTACTCTTTAGATATAAATTTGTATTTCTTTACTAGAAGAGGTATTGTTTATAACATAAAAATATTGAGAGGACAAACTTTTTTTTAAAAGAAATTACTCTTTAGATATAAATGTGTATGGAATGTAAATAAAACCATAAAACTAATTTAAAGGTATAATGATTTGAATGTTAAGACTTAAGATGATGAATACACATTAAATTTCAACATTTTTTATATTTAAAAGTTTTTAATTATTAAAAAAAAGAGCATAGTTTATATTTTTCTTTCTATTTATGAAAAAAGTGTGCTGATTAAATAACTTAATGACTGTTAATTAACTGTATTTTTTGGTTTTATTTTGGATTGATTATTAGGTTGAGAAAAGGTATGAACAATATTATCAGCAACTAGAGGATGTGGTTTCTTCATTTGAGTTAAATGCAGGTCTAGGATCAGGGAAATCATACACTGCATTAGCTCTTAACGCGATGTCGGGACACTTTTCGAGCTTAAAAGTAGCGATCTTGTCCCAAATTTACGCGACCCGAAAGAAACTTATGCAAGATATGCCGAAAATCAACACGGGTTTTTCGCAACTTAGTTTGTTTGATAAAGAAACTAATAGACACAATAGGGTAGCCCTTCAGCAGCTTGGAATGATCGCTTGCCCAAGACAAACTTGGAGGCCCATTAGGGGGTTACCCGAGACTTCTGTCATGATCCTACGGTCCTGGCTCTTCGAGCACTTCCTCCATCCGTAAGTGCAATGGGCGGGTGGGATAACGGGTCACAACGGGCCGTTTTAAAAAGCGGTCATTTTGGTAAAGGTTGGAACAGGTTTTGACAAATATGGGTATGGGTCAAAATGGGCCATATTAAAAAATGAAAATTATAGTAAGCAAACATTACAAATGTAAGTTGGTCGGGTTGAGTTACGGGTCAAAACAGGTTGGTTGGATTGAGTTGACTTAAAACATGTATATATCATAGAACATTGGTGACGACTTTCAACCCGTTTGACATATCTGATCATACTTGTACATTCATTAATTTGTTCTTGTAACTGGTGACAGGTACCCGAACGATAATGAAAAACTTATGTTGTCATCGCAAACAGGCTTGTCAAAGAATCAAGTAAGCGATTTCTGTTAAAGAACTCATTGATATGTATGTTAAATTGTTAATGAATTTTTATTTCTAATGTTGTTGAGGGTGTTTTAGGTGTCAAATTGGTTCATAAATGCTCGCGTTCGACTATGGAAACCGATGATCGAGGAAATGTACAAGGAAGAATTTGCAGATTCATCTGAGGATTCAAATTTGTGACATGGTGTCATATGTCAGCAAACCCTAAGAATGAAGGTTGTAGCAATGTTGGAAATCTTTGATTATGTGTAGGGTTTCAATGATGTTTTTGTAGTTAATCAATGCATACTTGTGTCATCAAGATTAGTTAATGAAACTGTCCTTAAGTTGATGATCTTTCTGACCTTAAGAGGGTAACAAATAAGTATTGTCATCTTTTTATGGTAAGTACATGTCTTTGATGAGTCGTTTTCATTTATGATGAGTTTTTCAACAGGATTTTTAAACTTTTTGATCAAATATATTGAATGCTAAGATCTAGGTGGCAGCAAATACGTTAAAAGGTGAAGAATACGTTAATTAGGTGAGATCATCAGCACACATTTTGTTAATTAAGACCGGTGATGAAACGATCAATAGTTAATAGTTGAGATTATTTAAATTCAATATTCGTGGTGTAATGGCTTGTGAATTCTTTAGACCACATCCCACTTGAATGAGAGTGTGACTTGTTACTATTAAAAAAATTAAAATTTAAAGAGTTTATTATGATGCAAGGTTATAATAGAAAAGGTGATGGATAAGGCTTTGCCTTTCTAAGTGGTGTGGGTTCAAATCCCATGGGTGATGAAAAATTAGTTGTTCAAAAAAAAAAATCCTGATGTAAAATGTCCATTACAATCTCTACTAACTCAATTAATAAAGAAATGTTTTCGAAAGAATAGCATAATTGAAACACAACCTGATATGTTTATGAAAGTTAAAGATAATGAAAGGTACGGTTTAAGGAATGATTTATGTTATATGGAAGATTTGTTACGTGCAACATGGTCGTGAACCGGATACGTGGGGAACGCAATATAGGCAGTTACCTCCGAGGCTGATGGTCACACGGTTGATGGTCATGAACTTGGGGAACCTATCTTAAGAAGGTTATATAGGGGGATGCGGATGTGATTGTTGTTGATCAATATCTGTATGGTGATGTAGGCTGTATATAGTGTAGGCGTTAAATTGATAATTGAGGTTTGTGTGATTATATAGAGTACTATGGTAGTTGGGTTTTTTTTTATAGAGGTTTATGTGTAGGGTGTATGTTGGATTGTTAATAGAGGTTTATGTATGAAGCCGTCCTTGATAAACATTTGTTTGGCGATAAAGAGCACATATAGGATGTTAGTTACGTTTAGGATGGGGGTCTGCATGATGTTGTGGAGCGTTTATAGTGTAAGATTTATGACAATATTTGCTATGCTTTTATAGTTTCAGTCATATGGTTGTTTAAGGGTAATCCATTGTAATTGGTTATATAGAGTAGTATGATAGTTGGGTTTGTTTTTTTTATAGACGTTTATGTCTAGGGTATATATTAGATTGTTAATAGAGGTTTATGTGGTCAGGGATTAGGATGAAGCTGTTCTTCATAAACATTTATTTGGCGATAAATAGTACATATAGCATGCTAGGTACGTTTATCATGAGGTTTTGCATGTTGTTGTGGAGTATTTATAATATAAGATTTATGAGAATATTTGGTATACTTTTGTGGTTTTAGTCATATGGTTGTTTAAGAGTAAAGCCGTTGTAATTCGGGTAATTTCATAAGGCATGGATGAATTAATAGTGTGTCGTATTATCAATAAATATAAGTTTGTCGTTCTTGGTAGAGGTTTGTGTCGTGATGTCTAATAGGTGTATTATAGGTGTTATTGTTGCATAAGTGTTACCTGTTGCTTGGCTGCTAATGATGTTTGTGCACAGCATCTTTAAAGGTAGGTTTGTTTACCAGCATATTTGACAGTTATATGTTTATATTAGAAGTTTTATTAGTGTGTTTGGTTACAAATGGTGATACTAAAAAACAAATAATGTGTTAAGTATTTGTATTAAGGAGAGCCAAAAATAGGACCTAATAGTTGTATAGTATGTGGGCGAGAATCAGGGAGAGTAGAAGATAGGTGTACTGCAAAAAACAAATAACGTGGTCAGTGTTTGTTTGCTAAAGGCATTAAAAATTGTTGTGTGGTATGTAGACATGAATTACGTAAATGATGATACCACAAAACAAATAACGCGGTCAGTATTTGTATTAGGGAGGGCAAAAGATAGGACTCGATGGTTGTGTAGTTTGTGGACAACGATTATGGAGAGCATAAGATAGGCATACTACAAAACAAATAACGTGGTTAGTACTCTAGACCCCTTACCCGAAGGGGACCTCCTCCACTCTTGCCACACAGACTGATGATGTGGGTACCTAAATACCCGCGCTTAACAATATTCAAGAAAGTTAAAAGCTCACTTAAGGAAGTTGATAGCTCTATCTGAGAAACAACATGCTATAGCTTCTCACACAGAGACAGCATCTTCACAATGCTACTACAGTAACTCGGGTCAAAAAGTCAACTTGATCCCAACACCCTGACCCATAAAGCTATCCTGGAATGTCACTATTCAGCATGAAAAGGAGAAAAGTGGTACATTACACCAAAAGAACAAGGTTTACCTGCACGAGGAGATCAAGTAGACTTGAAGAGTTTGGTAGCAAGATACATAAGAGAAGGTCTCAACTACAGTGGAGCAAACGAAACGAAACGAAAAGATAAGAGTTTCTAGGTTCATAAATGCAATTAGACCCAAGAAGCTGCTAAGAAGGTTCCACGAAGACATTCCTCAAACCGTGCTGAAGCCCTCCTCAGAGGAGAAGAAGCTCTCAACAACCAGGAAACCAAGAAATGAGATCAGGGAAGCTGGAGAAATGGCCTTCCTCACTCATAGAAGCCTCATGTCTAACCTTTTTTGAGAGAAGACCATCTCATAGGTCCTTCGATCGATGAAGAAATAAATATAGGAAGCGGTCCCCTCGGTCTAACAGGTATGATGAAAAAGAATGACAAGTCTTCACTATCCTAACAAAGACTCCCCAAGAAATTCTCTCCACTGAAGAAGCTAAGTATAACTTTCAGCCTCCCAGGCCCCTTTCCAAATCGGCCAGTAAGCGTGATGCTGATAAGTTTTATGCTTTCCTCAGTGATACTGGTCACCACACAAAAAATTGATTTTAGCTCAGGAAGAGGATAGAGGAAGCTTTCAAGTCAAGTGAGTTTGCTCACTTGATCAGGGAAATTAAAGGAAAAATGGAGGACGGAAAAAAAAGAGGCGGATATAAATATGGTCCACTTTGAAGGCTTACAAGTTGTCAAGAAGCCACAGACATAACCTTAGAATAGACAAAATATCTACCTTCCTCTTACCCAAGAGAAGAAGATTATCACACCTGGCATCGTGGAAGCTGAACTCGATGGGTTCCCCATTGATAGGGTTTAGATGGATTGTGGAGCTGCTTCTGAAGTTATGTATGAAAAATGTTTATTGCTTCAGATGGGATCCCCCCCCCCCCCAATGACATTAAGGCCAAGTAAGACCAAGAATTCCCGAGGGAAAGTCAAAAGATGGGTGAGAGTTGACCTAAGTTTGGTAAGAGGGTAATTATCAAGGTCATTCGGATCAGGCTCCTTCTCGTTCACAGGAGTATCAGGTTTCGTCAACACATAAGGGAAGGCAAGCAAAGACTCGTCAAGATAGAAAAATCGAACCTTCCAGGGGGGAAATAAAACCGACAGTAGCAAAAACAAAAGGAGACTCCCATTAGGTTTTCTCTATGGTAAACTAGTTACCATTCTTAGTCAAATGAAAAAATCGTCGGAACATCAACAATGAAGGTTCATGCCCTAAGGAACAACAAACAACCTCGAAGTGGATGATCATAACCACACCAACTAAGGCCAGTTGGCCCAGAGAAACACGATAATAATCAAGAACATTCAGAAAAAACTTGGGAAAATGATACCGAAGGTTGGAAAGTTCAAAATGATGGGTGTACAGAGTAATTATCCCAGGAGGGGTTTTACAAAAAAGAAGATTTATCCTTATGCACGAAAGGTTTATAAGTCAAAGGAATACCTTGATCGGTATAAAACCGTTTGGCCTCCGACAAAGCAAGTCGACTTAACTGAGCAAGCATGTCTGTTTTTGAAACCATAACAAAATGTCTACACAAAAGAAACAAGAAATTAACCCTTTTAGAGAGAAAAAGGAACATGGTGAAAATCTAGATCGCCGACGAAGTTTAACGAAAACCAAGGACGGTTAAAGAAACAAAAATGAGAAATGAAGAGGAATGGTTTTGCACAGGAGATAAAAGAGATTTTATAAGGAGTTTTGAAGTTCAACTAAGTGGTTATGGGGTAATAAAGGTAACCGCTTCCCAGCTTCTTCAAGAATTGATGGTTCCCTAACCAAGCCAGTCACATCAATCACATCAGGCAGCTGCAAGTCACCTACAGGCAGCACAATGTCTCAGACAACAATTACACCTACATTCATGGGGAGAAGATATTTTCAAAGGTACATTGAATTAAAATCAAACCGTCAAAATTTTTAACAAGACCAACACAAAGCGAACGTCGAGTTGGATCGGAGTTGGAGGAAGCAAAAATATTTTATAAACGAAAGGTATACACCTCAAGCAAGCATTTAAAAATCAAACAACCAAACTGTAACTAAGTCACAAGCACCCATAACTTCGTCATGACTACTTATGACCCGGGGGGGGGGGTGATGTTGCGGTTACCTGGATACCCACACTTAGCAATATTTAAGAAACTTAAAAGCTCACTCAGGGAAGCCGGAAGCTGATAGCTCCATTTAAGAAGCTACATCTTCTCACACAGAGGCCGCAACTTCTATAGTGCTGCTACAATATCTCGAGTCAAAAAGTCATCTTGACTTGGAATGTCACTGTTCAACATGGAAAGTAGAAAAGTGGTACTTTACACCAAAAGACAAGGTTTACCTACAAAAGCAAACTCAATGAGAAAGTAACTACCAGCTACCAGCTGGTATAAAAGATGAGCTAACCCGAGGAAGCTCTTAGGCAGGAATCTCTTGCCTCTAAATAGCAGCCCTGATCAGCTCAGTCTTTATCTCTCATTATCACCATAACTCTCATATTTTACACTTAAACCCTCTCTATGTACTTTTATCACAATCTAGAGAAAATCATACTTATTCTTATGCCAGAGACTGATCGCAGGAGACCCTCTCCTACGATCATACTAACGGTGTTGTTTATCTTAGCATGATCAAAAAAGCATTAACCATCCATGTAAGTATGTAACTCTTCCCTTACAGCCTTACTCGTGTATCGATGTTTAAGAAAGGGTCGGTCTATTGGCACCCCCCAACTTTCTATTTCAACTCCCCTCTGAAGCGCCTCGCTTAGGCCAAAGCGAGGCGCTTCAGTCAAATCAATGTCAGTCTGAGTACGAGGTTGCATGGGAGTCTGGAAAAAGGTGTTCCAAGCGCCTCGCTTTGCCCAAAGCGAGGCGCCTGAATTAAGGGGGGATGAACCTGGACGGCTTTTGGGTGTTTTTTGTGTTTTGTTTTGAAGTGTTTTTATTTTATTTAACTTTTTTTATTTAATTTAAGTAACTTTTTACATCGCGTGTCGAAAATGTCCGGTTAGTCTCGAACCAAGGGTTGATCGGGTTAGGTCCTTCCTCCTGATCTTCTACCCGCTTCTCATCGACAGCGCTGTCTTCATAGTGCGTATAGTCTTGTTCTTCAGATGTGTCATCACCACGGTTAGCGTCGTAAGTATAACCGTAGGCAGGTTGACTAGGCTCGTCTTCAAATTCATACGGGTCCTTCCACTGTGTATTCAAGTCCAGTTGTACCGCATTGTCACGGTAACGAATGCCAGACTGACCCTCCTCGACATTACTACTAGACGGACCCTCCCCGACATTATATGACGGACCCACCGAAACATTATATGACGGACCCTCCGAAACATTACATGACGGACCCTGCCCGACATTATATGACGGACCCTGCCCGACATTATATGACGGACCCTCCTCGACATTACATCACGGACCCTGCCCGACATTATATGACTGACCCTCCTCGACATTACTACTAGACCGACCCTGCCCGACATTATATGACGGACCCTGCTCGACATTATATGAAACCCTCAATATGAATTATAGTCGTAAGAATCACCGGTTCGTTCACGTGCCAGTCGGGTCGGACTGTTTCTGTTCGTTAACGGGCCGGTCGGGTCGGAACAGTCCGGTTTGTTCACGTGCCGGTTGAGTCGGATTGTTTCGGTTCGTTAACGGGCCGGTCGGGTCTGACTGTTTTCGTTCGTAAACGTGTCGGTCATAATAATAATAATAATAATAATAATAATAATAATAATAATAATAATAATAATAATAATAATAATAACAATAATAATAATAATAATAACAATAATAATAATAATAAGAGAGAATTACACAGATTGTCCTTTAGTTTTACCAAAAATTGCATGTTTTGCCCTTTTATTTTATTTTTCACTCCCTGTGTCCTTTGTTTTGTGCACTTGTTACACCCTATGTCCTTTAGGCTAACGTCCGTTAAAAAAGTCAGTTAAGTTGGTCATGTGCCCCTCATGTGAGGGGCAATCCTGTCTTTTCACCCTCAAAAGGACCATCTGTGTAATAATAATAATAATAATAATAATAATAATAATAATAATAATAATAATAATATTCAAATCACCACTCACTCGTGTCCATTTCAGCACTCACTCGTGAGTCAAAAGCTCTTCAATCACAGTCAACTCTCAACTCATGCTTTTAACAGATCTAGGGTTCTTCATCTTCAACAACACACAACTGAACTCATGACCTTCACACACAAATCACCTTTTAAAAACACACACACTCACATACACATTAGCCCTAATTCCCATCTCATCAACCCCCACCCTAATAATAATAATAATATTATGAAGGATTCATCGAATAGATTAGGATCAGAACTGTCTATGGAGATCGATCCTCCGTTCAACGAAAACCTAGTTACAGCTGAGGACTGGCGTAAGGCGTTACAGAAGGTGGTTCCAGCAGTGGTGGTGCTTCGAACCACTGCCTGTATAACGTTTGATACTGAATCTGCTGGTGCCACCTGAAACCCACCACCATAACTCCACCTGAAACCCACCACGCCACAATCCTACACCCACCATCTCCTTCAACCAACCCCACCAGATTACACCCACCATCTCCACGCCACCGCTCTACACCCACCATCTCCACCCACCACCGGAACCCACAACCACAACGACCGCCGCCACCTTCCACCTCCTTTATTGCAACCCGAGTCGCCTTCAACGTCAACCGTCTCCTCCATATCTTTCTCTGCGCCCCTCTCTCTCTCTCTTTCTGTGGTGGTGATTATTGGTTTGGTGGTGGTGGGGTTGATTAGTGGTTAGGGTTTTAAACCCTTAGGGGAAAAGGGGAAGATGACTGAAGGATGATGGTTTGAAGGAAAATGATGGAGGTTTGCAGAAAAATAATGAAGGTTTGATGAAAAATGTTGAAGATTTGATGAATTCTGGAATGGGTTCGAAAACCGAGGTGTTTAATGGGTCAAACAAGATCTGGATCCGATGACATGAGTTATTGATCTTGATTGGTAAATGTTAAATGTTAAAATCAGGTTTGTTTGGATCCAGTTTTTCCTTAGGTTATTGATTTCTGTTTATTTTATTTCGGTTTTGTTAAACGGTTATTAAATCTTGATGATTTGTAATTGCAATTGTGAAATCTGTACTTACAATGATTTTAATCTGTTTTGATGATATGTTTATGATCAACTAAGGGATTAGATTCTACATTTTAGTATTGTTTTTGTTCTTGATCAATTGTTGGGAAGAAGGTTATAAAGGCAGGGAGATGTTGCAGGAGTGAAAAGACAATATTGCCCCTCACGTGAGGGGCACGTGAGGGAGTTAACGTTCGTTTTTAACGGCAGTTACCCTAAAGGACATAGGGTGTAACAAGTGCACAAAACAAAGGACACAGGGAGTGAAAAATAAAATAAAAGGACATAACATGCAATTTTTGGTAAAACTAAAGGACAATCTGTGTAATTCTCTCTAATAATAATAAGAATAATCGTTCACGTGTCGGTCGGGTCGGAACAGTCCGGTTCGTTCACGTGGCCGGTCGGGTCGGATGGTTTCGGAACAATAATAATAATAATAAGAATAATCGTTCACGTGTCGGTCGGGTCGGAACAGTCCGGTTCGTTCACGTGCCGGTCGGGTCGGATGGTTTCGGATCGTTAACGGGCCGGTCGGGTAGGAACAGTCCGGTTCGTTCACGTGCCGGTCGGGTCGGATTGTTTCGGTTCGTTAACGGGCAGGTCGGGTAGGAACAGTCCGGT